>CACRXE010000058.1:1372500-1915000 GCA_902685375.1 Neostethus bicornis | reverse complement strand
CTGGAAGTTGGCGGGTTTGATTCCCACTGAGTTCACGTCTAGAGTCTTCGGAGAAGACACCTAACCCCCTGTTTCTCTGACCATTGGCGCCATCGTGGCAGCCTGCTGCGGTGTAGAAGTGTAGCACATAAATTTCCCCGATGAATAGAGTATGTAAAAATTTGATTTGAGTGCCCCTTTTTTAAATTTATATTTTTGTTGTATTTTGATTGAAATTTTTTGTGTTTGTTCATTTTAAATTTGTTTAAAAAGCTGAAAAATTCTAATTGTTCAACGTTTGATTGAAAATACTAGATTTTTTTTTATTTTTACATTTTATTATAAATTTTATATAAATGTTTATATTTTTTATAGTAACTAATGTCAGGTTTACATAATAAAAATATTTAAAAACAAAAGCAGGAATTAATTTGTGCGTATTTTAAATGAATCAATCATAATTCCCATCACTACACCACAGGACTATCTAAGCCTATCTAGGCTATCTAGATAGTCCTGTGGGGAACCATGGCACACCTGGTGATTGGGACCAGGTGTGCCTAGTTAGGGCTGAGGGCAGGAGAGGAGGGAAGGAGTGTTCCAGAGGAGAGGGGGGGGGACTATGACCCAAATGTTTCTACATTCTTTAAATTTTTCAATTCAGGTTGATTTTTTTTTTGCTCTGTTCTCACACCGCATGCAGTAAAACATCCCATGCATCAGTTTTACATGTAAAGCCTCTGGACGCATGCGTCACTATTTGAAAGTGTGACGGGTGATGTGGATCCATCAAGTACCAAGGCAGACTGATAGAGGATAGTAGATAGAATAAGAGGACAGAACGCCAGGGTATCCTACTTTCACCAGCTTCTAGTACTGGCATGGGCAAACTACGGCCCGCAGGCCACATCTTCTTCTTCTTCTTCCATCATTCCCCTCCAGGGGGCGCCACAGCAAGTCAGTGTCTTCCATCTAACCCTATCTGCTGCATCTTCTTCAGTCACACCAACTATCTTCATGTCTTCCTTCACTGTATCCATGAACCTCCTCTTTGGTCTTCCTCTAGTCCTCTTTCCTGGTGGTTCCAAACCCAGCATCCTTCTTCTGATGTACTCTCTCTCTCTCCTCTGCACATGTCCAAACCATCTCAGTCTGACCTCTCTGACTTTAAAACCTCTAACATGTGCTGTTCCTCTGATCCTGTCCATCCTGGTCACTCCCAGAGAGATCCTCAGCATCTTCATCTCTGATACAAACATCTCTGCTTCCTGTCTTTGAATCAGTGACACTGTTTCTAGACCAATCAGCATGGCCGCTCTCACCACACTGTCTCTAGACCAATCAGCATGGCCGCTCTCACCACACTGTCTCTAGACCAATCAGCATGGCCGCTCTCACCACACTGTCTCTAGACCAATCAGCATGGCCGCTCTCACCACACTGTCTCTAGACCAATCAGCATGGCCGCTCTCACCACACTGTCTCTAGACCAATCAGCATGGCCGCTCTCACCACACTGTCTCTAGACCAATCAGCATGGCCGCTCTCACCACACTGTCTCTAGACCAATCAGCATGGCCGCAATTTGTGAAAAACGGGCTAAATCAATCTAGAAACCCGTTTGGTGACATATACAAGGCCCGGACATCAAAGGTAGAAACCTCTGGAAAGTCACTTTTGCATCCGTGTTGGGGTTGGCGTTCTCCGGCGTTCTCCGGCGTTCTCCGGCGTTCTCCGGCGTTCTCCGGCGTTCTCCGGCGTTCTCCGGCGTTCTCCGGCGTTCCGTCTTCTATCACGTGAATCTTTCCGTTTTTCAGGAGTTATTCTTCTTCTTCTGGATCGACTTCGGAAGCTTCGATGGGAGCAGATGTGGAGACTGACCGCAGAGAGAGAGCTGATGGGGATGCTGTCTACGTCACTGGCAGACCAGGTAACACACACACACACACACACACACACACACACACACACACACACACACTGTCTACGTCACTGGCAGACCAGGTAACACACACACACACACACACACACACACACACACACACACACACACACACACACACACACACACTGTCTACATCACTGGCAGACCAGGTAACACACACACACACACACACACACACACACACTGTCTACGTCACTGGCAGACCAGGTAACACACACACACACACACACACACACACACACACACACACACACACACACACACACACACACACACTGTCTACGTCACTGGCAGACCAGGTAACACACACACACACACACACACACACACACACTGTCTACATCACTGGCAGACCAGGTAACACACACACACACACACACACACACACACACACACACACACACACACACACACACACACACACACACACACACACACACACTGTCTACATCACTGGCAGACCAGGTAACACACACACACACACACACACACACACACACACACACACTGTCTACATCACTGGCAGACCAGGTAACACACACACACACACACACACACACACACACACACACACACACACTGTCTACGTCACTGGCAGACCAGGTAACACACACACACACACACACACACACACACACACACTGTCTACGTCACTGGCAGACCAGGTAACACACACACACACACACACACACACACACACACACACACTGTCTACATCACTGGCAGACCAGGTAACACACACACACACACACACACACACACACACACACACACACTGTCTACGTCACTGGCAGACCAGGTAACACACACACACACACACACACACACACACACACTGTCTACGTCACTGGCAGACCAGGTAACACACACACACACACACACACACACACACACACACACATACACACACATACACACACACACACACACACACACACACTGTCTACGTCACTGGCAGACCAGGTAACACACACACACACACACACACACACACTGTCTACGTCACTGGCAGACCAGGTAACACACACACACACACACACACTGTCTACGTCACTGGCAGACCAGGTAACACACACACACACACACACACACACACACTGTCTACGTCACTGGCAGACCAGGTAACACACACACACACACACACACACACTGTCTACGACACTGGCAGACCAGGTAACACACACACACACACACACACTGTCTACGTCACTGGCAGACCAGGTAACACACACACACACACACACACACACACACACACACACACACACTGTCTACGTCACTGGCAGACCAGGTAACACACACACACACACACACACACACGCTGTCTACGTCACTGGCAGACCAGGTAACACACACACACACACACACACACACGCTGTCTACGTCACTGGCAGACCAGGTAACACACACACACACACACACACACACACACACACACACACTGTCTACGTCACTGGCAGACCAGGTAACACACACACACACACACACACACACACTGTCTACGTCACTGGCAGACCAGGTAACACACACACACACACACACACACGCTGTCTACGTCACTGGCAGACCAGGTAACACACACACACACACACACACACACACACACACACACACGCTGTCTACGTCACTGGCAGACCAGGTAACACACACACACACACACACACACTGTCTACGTCACTGGCAGACCAGGTAACACACACACACACACACTGTCTACGTCACTGGCAGACCAGGTAACACACACACACACACACACACACACTGTCTACGTCACTGGCAGACCAGGTAACACACACACACACACACACACACACACACACACACACACACACACACACACACACACACACACTGTCTACGTCACTGGCAGACCAGGTAACACACACACACACACACACACACACACACACACACTGTCTACGTCACTGGCAGACCAGGTAACACACACACACACACACACACACTGTCTACGTCACTGGCAGACCTGGTAACACACACACACACACACACACACACACACACACTGTCTACGTCACTGGCAGACCAGGTAACACACACACACACACACACACACACACACACACACACACTGTCTACGTCACTAGCAGACCAGGTAACACACACACACACACACACACACACACTGTCTACGTCACTGGCAGACCAGGTAACACACACACACACACACACACACACACACACACGCTGTCTACGTCACTGGCAGACCAGGTAACACACACACACACACACACACACACGCTGTCTACGTCACTGGCAGACCAGGTAACACACACACACACACACACACACACTGTCTACGTCACTGGCAGACCAGGTAACACACACACACACACACACACACACACACACACTGTCTACGTCACTGGCAGACCAGGTAACACACACACACACACACACACACACACTGTCTACGTCACTGGCAGACCATGTAACACACACACACACACACACACACACACACTGTCTACGTCACTGGCAGACCAGGTAACACACACACACACACACACACACACACACACACACACACACACACACACTGTCTACGTCACTGGCAGACCAGGTAACACACACACACACACACACACACACACACACACACACTGTCTACGTCACTGGCAGACCAGGTAACACACACACACACACACACTGTCTACGTCACTGGCAGACCAGGTAACACACACACACACACACACTGTCTACGTCACTGGCAGACCAGGTAACACACACACACACACTGTCTACGTCACTGGCAGACCAGCTAACACACACACACACACACACACTGTCTACGTCACTGGCAGACCAGGTAACACACACACACACACACACACACACACACACACACACTGTCTACGTCACTGGCAGACCAGGTAACACACACACACACACACACACACTGTCTACGTCACTGGCAGACCAGGTAACACACACACACACACACACTGTCTACGTCACTGGCAGACCAGGTAACACACACACACACACTGTCTACGTCACTGGCAGACCAGCTAACACACACACACACACACACACACTGTCTACGTCACTGGCAGACCAGGTAACACACACACACACACACACACACACACACACACACACTGTCTACCTCACTGGCAGACCAGGTAACACACACACACACACACACTGTCTACGTCACTGGCAGACCAGGTAACACACACACACACACACACACTGTCTACGTCACTGGCAGACCAGGTAACACACACACACACACACTGTCTACGTCACTGGCAGACCAGGTAACACACACACACACACACACACACACACACTGTCTACGTCACTGGCAGACCTGGTAACACACACACACACACACACACACACACACACACACACACTGTCTACGTCACTGGCAGACCAGGTAACACACACACACACACACACACACACACACTGTCTACGTCACTGGCAGACCAGGTAACACACACACACACACACACACACACACACACACACACTGTCTACGTCACTGGCAGACCAGGTAACACACACACACACACACACACTGTCTACGTCACTGGCAGACCAGGTAACACACACACACACACACACACACTGTCTACGTCACTGGCAGACCAGGTAACACACACACACACACACACACACACTGTCTACGTCACTGGCAGACCAGGTAACACACACACACACACACACACACACTGTCTACGTCACTGGCAGACCAGGTAACACACACACACACACACACACACACACACTGTCTACATCACTGGCAGACCAGGTAACACACACACACACACACACACTGTCTACGTCACTGGCAGACCAGGTAACACACACACACACACACACACACTGTCTACGTCACTGGCAGACCAGGTAACACACACACACACACACACTGTCTACGTCACTGGCAGACCAGGTAACACACACACACACACACACACACACACTGTCTACATCACTGGCAGACCAGGTAACACACACACACACACACACACACACACACACACACACACACTGTCTACGTCACTGGCAGACCAGGTAACACACACACACACACACACACACACTGTCTACGTCACTGGCAGACCAGGTAACACACACACACACACACACACACACACACACACACACTGTCTACGTGACTGGCAGACCAGGTAACACACACACACACACACACACACACTGTCTACGTCACTGGCAGACCAGGTAACACACACACACACACACACACACTGTCTACGTGACTGGTAGACCAGGTAACACACACACACACTGTCTGCATCGCTGGTAGACCAGGTAACACACACACACACACACACACACACACACACACACACACACACACACACACTGTCTACGTCACTGGCAGACCAGGTAACACACACACACACACACACACACACACACTGTCTGCATCGCTGGTAGACCAGGTAACACACACACACACACACTGTCTGCATCGCTGGTAGACCAGGTAACACACACACACACACACACACACACACACACACACACACACTGTCTGCATCGCTGGTAGACCAGGTAACACACACACACACACACACACACACACACACACACTGTCTGCATCACTGGTAGACCAGGTAACACACACACACACACACACACACACACACACACTGTCTGCATCGCTGGTAGACCAGGTAACACACACACACACACACACACACACACTGTCTGCATCACTGGTAGACCAGGTAACACACACACACACACACACACACACACTGTCTGCATCGCTGGTAGACCAGGTAACACACACATGCATGGTAGAGATGATGTAATCGGTGATTTATGTAGGTGTGTAACCGTACATGCGTTCGGTTCCGTAGAGGACCGTGCACCAATGATTTCACCCAGCTGTGTGTACACACCCGGCACACACACAGTAGGTGTGTGTGTTACACTGTTTGCATAAATCTGACCCCATAAACCAATCACAGACGAGTTTCCTCCCCTTGAGCTTCCTGATTGGTTACCTCTAGTGAACAACCACAGTTAAGACCCTCCCCTGTCTCTCCTGTGTGTGTGTGTGTGTGTGTGTGTGTGTGTGTGTGTGTGTGTGTGTGTGTGTGTGTTTTCAGGACATCTTTAACGCTGTGATCAAGCAGAACCCCTTCCTGGTCCACCAGCTTCCATGTTTCTGGAACGTGCAGCTGTCTGACCACACGCGCTCCGAGAAATGTTACAAGGACGTGTCGGACCTGAAGGTGAGACACCTCCCTCTGCACCCTCCGTACCGTTACACCCCCCTGACCCCCCTGACCCACCACGTCATGCCCCCGTTGAACAGGTCATACACTGGAACTCTCCGAAGAAGCTCAGAGTAAAAAACAAGCATGTGGAGTTTTTCCGGAATCTCTACCTGACCTTCCTGGAATACGACGGGAATCTGCTTCGCCGTGAGCTGTTCGGCTGTGCCAGCGAGGCCGACCACAACAGTGAGAATGTAGGTGGTACCCTACCACACACTCCTAATCCACTACCATCTCCGTTAACCCACGTCTTTACCCTCTCATGTCTGCTGGCACAGCTCCAGAAGACTCTCTCCGAACTGGACGAGGACGACCCGTGCTACGAGTTCCGTCGGGAGAGATTCACCGTCCACCGAACCCATCTGTACTTCCTGCACTACGAGTACGAACCCAGTGCAGACCACACCGACGTCACGCTGGTGGCACAGCTCTCCATGGACAGGTACGGCCCCGCCCTGATGGCTGATCCTGGAACGTAGATCCTGGTTACCATGGTGAGGGTAGGAACGTAGATCCTGGTTACCATGGTGAGGGTAGGAACATAGATCCTGGTTACCATGGTGAGGGTAGGAACGTAGATCCTGGTTACCATGGTGAGGGTAGGAACATAGATCCTGGTTACCATGGTGAGGGTAGGAACGTAGATCCTGGTTACCATGGTGAGGGTAGGAATGTACAGTATATCTTGGTTACCATGGTGAGGGTAGGAACATAGATCCTGGTTACCATGGTGATGGTAGGAATGTAGATCCTGGTTACCACGGTGAGGGTAGGAACGTAGATCCTGGTTATCATGGTGAGGGTAGGAACGTAGATCCTGGTTACCATGGTGAGGGTAGGAATGTACAGTATATCTTGGTTACCATGGTGAGGGTAGGAACATAGATCCTGGTTACCATGGTGATGGTAGGAATGTAGATCCTGGTTACCACGGTGAGGGTAGGAACGTAGATCCTGGTTATCATGGTGAGGGTAGGAACGTAGATCCTGGTTACCATGGTGAGGGTAGGAACGTAGATCCTGGTTACCATGGTGAGGGTAGGAATGTAGATCCTGGTTACCATGGTGAGTGTAGGAACGTAGATCCTGGTTACCATGGTGAGGGTAGGAACATAGACCCTGGTTACCAGGGTGAGGGTAGGAACGTAGATCCTGGTTACCATGGTGAGGGTAGGAACATAGATCCTTGTTACCATGGTGAGGGTAGGAACGTAGATCCTGGTTACCATGGTGAGGGTAGGAACATAGATCCTGGTTACCATGGTGAGGGTAGGAACATAGATCCAGGTTACCATGGTGAGGGTAGGAACGTAGATCCTTGTTACCATGGTGAGGGTAGGAACGTAGATCCTGGTTACCATGGTGAGGGTAGGAACGTAGATCCTGGTTACCATGGTGAGGGTAGGAATGTACAGTATATCTTGGTTACCATGGTGAGGGTAGGAACGTAGATCTTGGTTACCACGGTGGGGGTAGGAACATAGATCCTGGTTACCATGGTGAGGGTAGGAACATAGATCCTGGTTACCATGGTGATGGTAGGAATGTAGATCCTGGTTACCACGGTGAGGGTAGGAACGTAGATCCTGGTTACCATGGTGAGGGTAGGAACGTAGATCCTGGTTACCATGGTGAGGGTAGGAATGTAGATCCTGGTTACCACGGTGAGGGTAGGAACGTAGATCCTGGTTACCATGGTGAGGGTAGGAACATAGACCCTGGTTACCAGGGTGAGGGTAGGAACGTAGATCCTGGTTACCATGGTGAGGGTAGGAACATAGATCCTTGTTACCATGGTGAGGGTAGGAACGTAGATCCTGGTTACCATGGTGAGGGTAGGAACATAGATCCTGGTTACCATGGTGAGGGTAGGAACATAGATCCTGGTTACCATGGTGAGGGTAGGAACGTAGATCCTTGTTACCATGGTGAGGGTAGGAACGTAGATCCTGGTTACCATGGTGAGGGTAGGAACGTAGATCCTGGTTACCATGGTGAGGGTAGGAACATAGATCCTGGTTACCATGGTGAGGGTACGAACATAGATCCTTGTTACCATGGTGAGGGTAGGAACGTAGATCCTGGTTACCATGGTGAGGGTAGGAACATAGATCCTGGTTACCATGGTGACAGTAGGAACGTAACTCCTGGTTACCATGGTGAGGTTAGGAATGTAGATCCTGGTTACCATGGTGAGGGTAGGAACGTAGATCCTGGTTACCATGATGAGGGTAGGAACATAGATCCTGGTTACCACGGTGAGGGTAGGAACGTAGATCCTGGTTACCATGATGAGGGTAGGAACATAGATCCTGGTTACCATGGTGAGGGTAGGAACGTAGATCCTGGTTACCATGTTTCCGTGCCATCCTAAGCTGTGACGGTTTGTTTCCCGCCGCAGGCTGCAGATGTTGGAGGCCATCTGTAAACACTGGGAGGGTCCCATCAGTCTGGCCCTCTACCTGTCGGATGCAGAAGCCCAGCAGTTTCTCCGCTACGCTCAGGGATCCGAGGTGCTGATGAGTCGCGGTAACGTGGGGTACCACATCGTCTACAAGGAGGGCCAGTTCTACCCGGTTAACCTGCTGAGGAACGTGGCCATGCAGCAGGTCAACACGCCCTACATGTTCCTGTCTGACATCGACTTCCTGCCAATGTACGGCCTCTACGACAGCCTCAGGTACGACCTCCGGTACGGGGATCAGGTACGACCATACTGGGCACACCTTCACCCGCTCTCTGCTTCTCAGGAGGTCGGTGGTCCAGCTGGACATGGCTAACACTAAGAAGGCCCTGGTTGTGCCCGCCTTCGAGACGCTGCGTTACAGACTGTCCTACCCGAAGTCCAAAGCGGAGCTTCTGTCCCAGCTCGACATGGGAACGCTCTTTACCTTCAGGTGAGGAACTACAGTCCGGTGTTCGGTGGAGATCTGACACCGGTCACTTCTGCCCATAACGTAACCAAACCTCTATGAGGCAATCACACGTGTGGAGGCGCTAGGCCGCACGTCTCGACGGTCGCAGATCTCTGACACAGGCATTGTTGTTTTTGGTGCCATCTAAGTTTTTGTTTTAGTCTTCGTCTTTGGACGAATTTTAATTTAAGTTTTAGTCACGAAAACACAAAAGAGTTTTCGTCTAGTTTTAGTGTAAAAAAAAAAAAAACTTTAACAATCGTGTCTTTATTGATGAGAATGATGCAGGTTGTTTGTTTAAAAAAAAAACGAGCTTTAACTTGCGCAAAAACCGCGAACATTGTAAAACAACGTTCCGTTCCGTCATCTTCCGCTTGTTCCGGGGTCGGGTCGCGGGGGCAACAGCCTCAAACGGGCAGCCCAGGCCTCTCTCTCCCCGGCTGCATCCTCCAGCTGACCTGGAAGGATCCCAAGTCGTTCCCCGGCCAGCTGTGAGACATAGTCTCTCCAGCGGGTCGGGGGTCTGCCCCTTGGTCTCCTCCCGGTGGTACAAGTTCGAAACACCTCGCCTGCGAGGCGCTCGGGGGGCATCCTCACCAGATGCCCGAACCACCCCATCTGGCTCCTCTCGACCTGGAGGAGGAGCGGCACGACACCGAGCTCCTCCCGGATGGCAGAGCTCCTCACCCGATCTCTGAGTGAGAGCCCAGCGACCCTGCAGAGGAAGCTCATTTCGGCCGCTTGTACCCACGATCTCATTCTTTCAGTCACCACCCACAGCTGGTTACCATGGTGAGGGTAGGAACGTAGATCCTGGTTACCATGGTGAGGGTAGGAACACAGATCCTGGTTACCATGGTGAGGGTAGGAACGTAGATCCTGGTTACCATGGTGAGGGTAGGAACACAGATCCTGGTTACCATGGTGAGGGTAGGAATGTAGATCCTGGTTACCATGGTGAGGGTAGGAACACAGATCCTGGTTACCATGGTGAGGGTAGGAACATAGATCCTGGTTACCATGGTGAGGGTAGGAACGTAGATCCTGGTTACCATGGTGAGGGTAGGAACACAGATCCTGGTTACCATGGTGAGGGTAGGAATGTAGATCCTGGTTACCATGGTGAGGGTAGGAACGTAGATCCTGGTTACCATGGTGAGGGTAGGAACATAGATCCTGGTTACCATGGTGAGGGTAGGAACATAGATCCTGGTTACCATGGTGAGGGTAGGAACGTAGATCCTGGTTACCATGGTGAGGGTAGAAGCGTAGATCCTGGTTACCATGGTGAGGGTAGAAGCGTAGATCCTGGTTACCACGGTGAGGGTAGGAACGTAGATCCTGGTTACCATGGTGAGGGTAGGAACGTAGATCCTGGTTACCATGGTGAGGGTAGGAACGTAGATCCTGGTTACCATGGTGAGAGTAGGAACATAGATCCTGGTTACCATGGTGAGGGTAGGAACATAGATCCTGGTTACCATGGTGAGGGTAGGAACATAGATCGACTTGTAAATCGAGAGCTTTGTTTTTTGGCTCAGCTCTCTCTTCACCACGACGGGCCGATGCAGCGTCCTTTTCGTCATCGTTGACGAAAACAACACTGGACACAGGTTACAGGATGTAGAGACCGTTCCACCTCACGGCTGCTTTGCTCCCTCTCAGGTACCACGTGTGGACCAAAGGCCACGCGCCCACTAACTTCGCCAAGTGGAGGACGGCCACCACGCCCTACAGGGTGCAGTGGGAGGCGGACTTTGAGCCGTACGTGATGGTGAGGAGGGATTGCCCGGAGTACGACCGGCGCTTCGTGGGATTCGGCTGGAACAAAGTGGCTCACATTATGGAGCTGGACGCACAGGTAAGCACCGCCCCCCAAAACACCCCATACCCACATCTGACGCCCCCTCTCCCTGCAGGAGTACGAGTTCGTGGTCCTTCCAAACGCCTACATGATCCACATGCCGCACGCCCCCAGCTTCGACATCACAAAGTTCCGTTCCAACAAGCAGTACCGAGTCTGCCTGAAGACCCTGAAGGAGGAGTTCCAGCAGAACATGTCGCGTCGCTACGGCTTCGCTGCTCTGAAATACATGACAGCAGAAAACAACAGCTAGCCCCCCGCCCGGCGACACGCTCCCCTCCCCACAGAATAACTGCTGAGCCCAGAATGACGGGGGAGGGAGGGACGGGGGACGGACTCACAGCCAGCAGAACCGGACTGCTCACCTGGATGTGGAGGTGCTTCAGAGTGAGGGGGCGGGATTTAAAGCCTTGGTGTGTGCGTGTACATGGATGAAGTGTGTGTGTGTGTGTGTGTGTGTGTGTGTGCGCGTGTGTGTGTCCAGACTTCAGCGAATCCTCCTGGTTCAGGGAGGCTGATTTTTTGGTTGACAGCCAGGTGCTCGTCGTCATCCTGGTGGTCTCCGTGGATACAGGCATCGCCTGTTTGAACTCAGAGTGTGTGTGTGTGTGAGTGACTTCCTGAATAAAAGCAGAGTGTAAAACTGTTGATTCGACTTATTCCTTTCTTTTTAAACACACACACACACACTCCGTGTGGAATTGAAGGGTTGCAGGATGCTGTTGCTGTGGCAACTGTGTATGTCCATGTCTCCGCTCTGCCCTCTTGTGGCCACAGTGTGAACGTGTTAAACATGACCTGATGGCAGTGGTGGAACGTAACGAAGTAAATGTACTTCTTTACTGTACTTAAGTAAAAAAAATTGTGTATCTGTACTTTACTTAAGTAAAATTTAAGACCGGTACTTTTACTTTTACTTCACTACATTTTTAGAGCAAATATCTGTACTTTTACTTCACTACTTTTTAAAAGTGTGTTTTGCATTTTTTGTTACATTTTCATTCAGGAATTTGAAAAATACACAGTTTTTTTTTTTTTAGCGCATCTTGAAGCTGCATCGCCAAAATCAAAAGAAGCAGTTGATCGGGAGAAGAAGTCATGAATCGAGGACCAATCAGAATCGAGAGTAAACATTTTCAACCAAAAAACTAACATCAAATATTAAAAAGAGTCAGAAGATCGTTGTTTGTTGTGTTTACTTCTAAATAAAAAGTTGAGCCATTGTTACACAGAGCAGGGGCGGATCTAGAATTTTCTAAAGGGGGGGGCGTGAGGTCATTGACAATGCCAGTATAGAAGGACTGGGGGCTTCCAAAACATTTTAAAAAATAAGTGTCATTTTCCTCCATTTTGGTTCCCATTTTCTGGCCCTGCAGGGGACTTGCCCCCTTTCCTTTCTTCTTCTTTTTCTGTGGACCAAAAGAGGCGGGACAGTGGGGCTGGGGACGGGGGTGTCACGCCCCTGCAGAGTATTTATCCTGGTTACCATGGCAACACCTTACAGCACAAAAAATAACATTTAAATTATGATTGAATACTTTTACTTTTTACTTAAAAAGTCAAATTTACACCAATTACTTTTGTACTTTTACTTAAGTACAAAAAGTGAGAACTTCATCCACCACGATGGAGAGAGTGGAACACACCCCAGGTCGGACATCTTGGTTCTGTCTGGACGGATCCGAGGTTTCTGGAATTTTCTGAATCCATAAAATATTCCTGGGTTCTTGTTTCTAAAGATTTAGTCTGAGGAAGTGTTTTGTCTCTGTTTTAAACACCATGTTTTTAAATTTTATGAAACCTCCAGAACTCTCCTTGAGTTCACAAATCTCAGGTCTACAAACAACTTGATCTCCATCCCGCCCCAAACAAGCCTCTCCATCCATGGATCATGTAAATGATTCTGTGCTTCTGTAACACCCCCAACGTCTGGGAGCGAGCTTCCAGTTTCACTGGGACCAAAACGTGGGGGTGAGCGGGCACGGATTCCGTTCCATCGTCTTCTGCTTATCCTGGGCCGGGTCACGAGGGCCACAGCCTCAGACAGGAAACCCAGACTTCTCTCACCCGAGCTGCATCCTCCAGCTCACCCAGGAGGATCCTGAAGTGTTCATATTTTATTTTTTTTTAAAGAAGGGCCAACTTCACGGAGCTTAAAAAAATCAGATTGAACATTGGACATGAGTGTGTGTAACAGACAGGTGTGTGTTACAGACTAGTGTATACTACACAGTATTGGGTGTTATTTTGGCACAGGGGTCAACAGCTCCACCCATCAGCCATGTTGGAAATGATAACCAGAGAATTCCGTGTGGCTGAAAAATGAGCTTTAACTTTGATAAAAAAAAAAAAACAAAGTCCACCTCTGATGACGTCATGATCTGACGTGTTTGCTCATAAACACAAACAAACGTTTCATACATTTTCTGCCGTAAAAAAAAAAAAAAAAACATTAAGTTTTTTCATCCGAGCAACAGAAAATATAACCGTTTGTTTTCTTGTTTACTGTTTGGACTTATAATTAGTCTAAACAGGACCTGGTCTGACGTCATGTGGCCCCTCCCTCATCTCATTCATTCTTCTCTGATGTTTTTTTATTTACTTTTTTTCACCACTAGTTGGTACAGTATGATTCACATGTCGCCCACCGGTGAGACTGGTGAGGTGTTACAGACATGTCCCAAAAGGAGGAGACCAGGGTCAGACCTTGGACCTGCTGAAGAGACCATGTCTCACAGCTGGACAGGGAACACCTCAGGATCCTCCTGGGTGAGCCGGAGGATGGGTGAGAGAAGCCTGGGTTTCCCATCAGATGCTGTTATTCCTGTGATTCCGCCCCTAAAGAGCAGAAGACACCAGAACAGAACAGTCTGGTCGTCCCGGGATCCCTCTTTTGTGTGGATACCCATGAGGTCTCTTCTTTTTTCCCCATGCTGAATCTTTTGGAGTTTTTAATGATAATAATGGTACTTTATTAAAATCTCATGGGGAATTAATTTTGCTGCATTGCAGCGCAGCAGGCAGCCATGACGGTGCCTGCCAATGGTGGGTGGTCAGGTGTGTTCTCCAGGGACACTTGGGCATGAGCTCAGTGGGAATCGACATGACGAATCTTCAGGTCAAGTACGTCGATTCTACCACCGAGCCATGCCTCCTCTTTACCGGGATGGAGGGTATAACATAGGCATGGGCAAACTACGGCCCGCAGGCCACAGGTAGTCCATTAAACGGTTTAATCCGTCCCGTCGGAACTTAAAACATTAAGTAAATTAACCATGTTAACGTTTTATTTTCCTGCAATTCTGATGCTTTCTCACTAGATGGCGCCAAGGAAACAACAACACTGCTCCCATTAAAATGTGTGTGTCCGTGATGCGCACGCTGTCAAAATAAATTGTGCGCGCATATACAGAAAGCCATCGGGTTCAAAACACACACGTAAACAATCAAGTTAGATTTCAAACCTTGTGCGCTTCTATGGAAAGCCATTGGAGTCACTACACGTGCGTGATCTAGCGCTAAATGTTAAATCTAGATTTGAAATTTTACGCGCTTAATTAAGCTTGAAAAAAAAAAAACATTCATGAGGAGAGTGATGATGACTTCCTGAAAGATCAAAGACCTTCAAAATAAAATGGTTATTCATTGGATTTTCAGTGTTTAAAGACTCATTTCAAAATAAGAGATTTTGTCTCATGCTTTTCTTCATTTTCATTGTAAATTAAAGCACATGTTTTCTCCAGATCCCAAGATGTGTATTTATTATCCAATGAGGTGAGGTTACCAAAGCATGCCGTCCATCTGCTCCTGTTCCACACCCCAGCTCAATGTGGCCCGCGAATCAAAAAGTTTGCCCACCCCTGGTTTACACATTCTTCTTAATCTAATTTATTTTAATATACTTTATTAATTCATGTGCTGCATTTCACCGCAGCAGGCTGCCACCAATGACGGCACCAATGGTGGGAAAAACGAGGGTATAGGTGTTTTCTCCAAGGACCCCAGACGTGAACTCAGAAGGATGCAAACCCGCGAACTTCGGGTTCGCGGGCGAACTTCGGGTTCGCGGGCGAACTTCGGGTTCGCGGGCGAACTTCGGGTTCGCGGGCGAACTTCGGGTTCGCGGGCGAACTTCGGGTTCGCGGGCGAACTTCGGGTTCGCGGGCGAACTTCGGGTTCGCGGGCGAACTTCGGGTTCGCGGGCGAACTTCGGGTTCGCGGGCGAACTTCGGGTTCGCGGGCGAACTTCGGGTTCGCGGGCGAACTTCGGGTTCGTGGTTGCTTTTGTACTTTTTTTAATCCACAAAATGAAGTTTTTTGAAACAGTTGTTTTGAAACATTGAGCTGAAGAAATAAACTGGAATTGAACTGAATTTATTGGGTCGGGTTGAAGTTGCTCTCCTGTGAACATAGTGTGTGTTACAGAGCAGGTGGTGTGTGTGGGCACTGCAGGGTTTCTCATGCACAATGTGGTTGAACCTGAAGAATCTAAATGCTAAAAACTTGCAGTAAAAAGTCTGTGAGGGTCCACACGGGGACCAATCAGCAGTCAGAATAAAAGGAAGGCGGGGCCGCTTGTGCTCCTTATTTCAAATCCCTGAGCAAAGTCACCGAACATTCAGAACCCGCTGGCCGAGGCGTAGGCACAGGAAACAGGATGCAGGAAATCAAACATGTCCAAAATGGCTCCCGACCCACTTCCCCTAAACCCTCCCACCTAAACAACGATCCTCCATCACGACGTCTGTCTGTACTGAGGATACAAATCACAGTTACCATGGTTACGAAACTGACAGTAAAATAAAAAAAAAATCACTGTAATATTCATGGCTGCACGGTGGCCTCGCATCGAGAAGGTCGGGGTTTAAGTCCCCAACGTTCCCCAAAGGTCAGTGCTTGAATCACTGTCCTTTCTGTGTGGAGTTTGCATGTTCTTCCTTTGTATGCATAGATTTTCTCCGGTAACTCCGGTTTATTCCCCCCCCAAAAACACGACAGGTTGATTGGCTGCTATGAAATTGCCCCGATGAGTGTGTGTGTGGCCCCGCATCAGACTGGCAACCTGTTCAGGGTGTATCCTGAACCACACACACACACACACACACACACACACACACACACACACACACACACACACACACACACACACACACACACACACACACACTCATTCCTAGGTGTAATTTCCTAGCAGCCAATCAACCTCACATGTATGTTTTTGGATGAAACCAGAGAAAACTCACACATACACAGGTAGAACATGCAAACTACACACAGAAAGACAGTATTTCAAGCCTCATCCCAACTCTGGGACTCAAACCCTGACCTTCTTGCTGTGAAGCCACCGTGCAGACCCTGTTTATAAATTGGTCAATTAATTTATCTAAACATTTACCATTTTTTGCGGACCTGAAACTCTTTCATTTTCTCAGAAACCAATCGTGTGCCCTGTACGTCGATCACTATTGGTCAAATCTGGCCGCTGGAGTCAGAGCCAATGAGCTACTTCCCTTCTCCTGGTTTAAGATGGCGACCGTGTACACTTTACTGTGCACGGAGTGAGAGGTGGGCCGTGGTAGAAGAGACTTCAAAGTGTTTTCTGGACCGTGTTTGATGATCGAGACGTTACGACTTCCATCCAGAAATCCATCGTAACGTTACGACTTCCATCCAGAAATCCATCGTAACGTCTCGATCGTCAAACACGATCCAGAAAACACGGAAGTCTTTCCTATGACGGATCCCTCCCTGAAGGAACGAGGGGTTACACGGACCGGAGCCGACTCAGGAAGGACAGGAAATAAAAACAGAAAAGCAACATGTCCTCCTCTCTGTAAGCCTCCGTCTCAGGGCGGGGTCTCAGTCCCGCGGGCGGTAGGAGCTGTAGTATCGGGGGTACAGAGGAGTGTAGTGGCTGGAGTGGGAGGCGTAGGAGGTGGGCGTGTTGGAAGAGGAGTAAGGGGACGTTTGGAGTACGGAGGAGCGTGCCATGCTGGAGAGGGGCCGGGTTCTGGAGGAGGGGCTCCATGTGGGGCGTCTGAGCCCTAGATTCCTGTAAGGAGAGGCGGGGGCAGAACTGGGCTGAGTAAACCGGGGGGTGTATGAAGGGTGAAAGTCGGTGGTCTGGAGCCGGCGGGGGGCGGTGGGTGAGACACTGAAACTGTGGGAGTCCACCACAAGCGTCCTGACGCCCAGTGTCCACTGGGAGTGGGTCAACCTAGGCTGAGCGGAGGGCGAGGCTTCTAGGGAGGGTGGGCTCTCCAGTGGGGGGTGGCTTGATGACGGGCTGTGGGGGGGTCTGAGCGCAGTGGGGGAAGTGAGGGCAGATGCCAGGACGGCGGCGGCGGCGCTGACCACCGACGGGCTGAGTGGCTCATCAAAAAGCCTGGAGGGCGTGGGGGTGCTGTCTGGTACAGAGGCGGGGCCGGGGGTCGGGTCAGTTGCTGAAGGACTCGCTCTGGAGGTGGCGGTCTTTCCTCGACCCCCCCGGGTGCGGTGAGACTGCTCCTGGTCGAACGCCAGGTCCTCCAGCCGCTGGGTCAGGGCCAGTTTCTGCTGGATGGCCATGCGTAGCAGTGAGTTCAGGGTCTTCTTTTCGTCCTCCGCCGCCGCCAGCTGTCTCTGCATCTCATCCAGCTGGGTCACGTACTCGTCACACCTGGGGGGCGCACGGATCCGTCAGCAGGAAATAAGAAACAACGGGACGCAGGACGGAGGCGGGACTGACCTGGTGGCAAACATGGCTCTCAGAGAGGAGAAGGTGGCAGCGTCTTCTTTCAGGGCCTTCAGCTCGTTTCGTAGTTTAGTCATGGTGCCCGTCACCATCGACTTCTCCGCCTCGTATTTACCTTTCAGGTTGGATAGCGCCACCTCGGCTGTCTGCAAAGAAACGTTACAGAAACACTGACTCCTGATCGATGACTGCTCATCCAGAAAACCAAACGAAGTGATGCCTTCACTCCGGGTAAATGTGTGTACGGATAGAGCTCGCTGGTGAGGGGTACCGTCCCACCGTGAGGAAACCCAGAAGCAGACCAGTGGTGGAACGAACTGTACTACCACGTTCAGTAACTTCGCTACTGTAGTTACTTCGTTACTACGGTAACGAAGTAAATGTACTTCGTTACTGTACTTAAGTAAAAAAAATTGTGTATCTGTACTTTACTTAAGTAAAATTTAAGACCGGTACTTTTACTTTTACTTCACTACTTTTTAAAAGTCTGTTTTACATTTTTTGTCACATTTTCTTTTTTCAAATTTGAAAAATACACAGTTTTTTTTTTTTTTTTTTTTTTAGCGCATCTTGAAGCCGCATCGCCAAAATCAAAAGAAGCAGTTGATCGGGAGAAGAAGTCATGAATCGAGGACCAATCAGAATCGAGAGTAAATATTTTCCACCAAAAAACTAACATCAAATATTAAAAAGAGTCAGAAGATTGTTGTTTGTTGTGTTTACTTCTAAATAAAAAGTTGAGCCATCGTTACACAGAGCAGGGGCGGATCTAGAATTTTCCAAAGGGGGGGGCTTTAACAAAGCCAATCTATAGTGACTGGGGGGGCCTCCCCTCCCCCCAAAACATTTTAAAAAATAAGTGTCATTTTCTCCATTTTGGTGCCCATTCACTGGCATGTTTCTAGGTGATAGCTTGACTTGTCCCCTTTACTTTTATTTATTTATTTATTTTTTTTTTGTGGACCAAAAGAGGCAGGAGAGGGGGGTCACACCCCTGCAGAGTATTTATCCTGGTTACCATGGTGACACCCTATAGCACAACAAATAACATTTGAATTATGATCGAATACTTTTACTTTTTACTTAAAAAGTATAATTTACACCAATTAGTTTTTTACTTTTACTTAAGTAAATTTTTTTATTGGTACTTTTACTTTTACTTAAGTACAAAAAGTGAGTACTTCATCCACCACTGAAGCAGACCCACCACCTGCTGGAGGGTTTATATCTCACAGCTGAACGGGGAACACCTCGGGATCCTGCAGGTAAAGTGATCCGTCCTCCCATCTCGTTCCTCCTCCCATGGCCCGCCCTTGTGTGTCCACATGTGTCTTTTCATCCCCCGTTGCTTCATCCCAATCCCAAACACATCTGTTTATAGATGGACTGCAGCTGTTTTTTTCCCACCACACCTCTCTCTCCTGCTCATTATCTACCATCCCTGTGTCCGATCACCTCCCATGGAACTCACCCGTCTTTCTCCCCCCTATAGAACCCCTCAGCACTCATCCAGCCCGTCAGATCATCAGCTCTGGAACCCTGAACTCCTGTCTACCTGTTACCAACCTGGACCATCCTGGCTGACCCTGTCTCCTTGAAGTACTCAGTCTGTGCCAGAGCTTCCATACGTACAGACCAGCCAATCTGTGATCTACATGCCCACTATCAGGTGGCTCATCCCTCTGTCGGACCTCCAGCCTTCTAACCCAGGGGTGGGCAAACTTCTTGGTTCTGGGGTCACATTGAGTTCTAACATTTGACCAGGGGGCCGGAACAGGAGCAGATGGTTGGCATGCATTGGTAACCGTTAGCCTAGACCGGTGCTTCTCAATTATTTCCTGTCCCCCCCCCCCCCCACACACACACACACACTCTCTGCCGTCACTATAATTAGTATCATTTGTCAATAAAACACCTCTGCATGACATTGTATCCTCATTAAAGAAAACAACAAAAGAAAAAGAACAGCTTTATTAACATTGTTTTTTAATCTGAAACAGAAAAGATTTAAAATGCATCAATTAACCTGAAATTAAAAAAGCGCCGACTACTGTAGTGCAGTGGTCCTCAACCACCGGGCCGCGGAACGGTACCGGTCCGTGGGTCATGTAGTACCGGGCCGCACAGAATGAAGAAATAACTTCTATTATTTCCATTTGGTTTATTATTTGAGCTTTTATTATGAAGGTTTTCTTGATGACGATGTTTTAATTTGAAAAGTGACCGGATACAGAGTTACGAAGCAGACTGGACTTTAGAAACACTCTTCAGGTTTCAGGTCAAAATGAGACTGTCTCACACACACACACACACACACACGCACGCACGCACGCACGCACGCACACACACACACACACACACACACACACACACACTGTCTGGTTCCAGCAAAACAAACTCAGAACTCTGATCTAGTCTTATTGTGAAGGAGACTAACTGGTATATTTATATTTTTATTCACTTTGTTTTAGTGATGTCTTTTATTTTGAAGGTATGTTTACTGTTACCATGGCAACCAGATTACATTCGAGCAGAGAGAATGTTTCCGTGTTTTAAAGACGCAGCTAATAAATTTTCTCGTGAAAACAAAAAGGATTTAAGTTTATTATTGATTTAAAAAAAACATTTTTTTTCAGGTTGGTCTTATTTTGTTTTTCTGCTACACCTTTTAGATCCGGTCCCTGAAAATATTATCAGACACTAAACCGGTCCTTAGCACAGAAAAGGTATCGGCCCCATGGGGAGGAGGGGGGGGGGGGCGGGGTTGCGCCCCACTATTTGAGAAGCACTGGCTTAGACCAATAGAATGACGCTAGATTTTAAACAAGCGCTAAATGTTACATCAAGAGCGTTAAATTTCAAATCTAGCGGCGCTAGGTTTGAAATCTAAACACATGATGTAACATTTTGTTTGTTTTAAAATCTAACACGTTTGTTTACGTGCGTGTATCGGCCCTGATGGCTTTCCATATCTGTACATACTGTTTATTTTGTGGGCATCACGGAGACACACACATTTTAATGGGAGCAGTGTTGTTGTATCTAGTGACAAAACATCAGTATTGCAGGAGAAATAAAAGATTAATGTTTATTTCATTCTTTCAAGTTCAGCGGGACGGATTAAAACGTTCAATGGGCCGCATGTGGTCCGCGGGCCATAGTTTACCCGTGCCTAACCCCTAACCCCTCCATCATATAGAATAAACTGGGGTTTATATGTAACAAAGTGTTGCATTTTGGTCCTCACCCATCACCACCATCACACTGTGGTCTGTTCTGTTGTTCTGCTCTATACCGTCCTGTCTGGTCCTGTCCACCCGCTACATAGTCTGGTCCTGCCGGCCTGCCTCATAGTCTGGTCCTGCCAACCCGCCACATAGTCTGGTCCTGCCAACCCGCCACATAGTCTGGTCCTGCCCACCCGCCACATAGTCTGGTCCTGCTGGCCTGCCTCATAGTCTGGTCCTGTCCACCCGCCACATAGTCTGGTCCTGCCGGCCTGCCACATAGTCTGGTCCTGCTGGCCTGCCTCATAGTCTGGTCCTGCCGGCCCGCCTCATAGTCTGGTCCTGCCGGCCTGCCACATAGTCTGGTTCTGCCGGCCTGCCACATAGTCTGGTCCTGCCCACCCGCCACATAGTCTGGTCCTGCCAGCCTGCCGCATAGTCTGGTCCTGCCGGCCTGCCACATAGTCTGGTCCTGCCGGCCTGCCACATAGTCTGGTCCTGCCGGCCTGCCACATAGTCTGGTCCTGCCGGCCTGCCACATAGTCTGGTTCTGCCGGCCTGCCACATAGTCTGGTCCTGCCCACCCGCCACATAGTCTGGTCCTGCCAGCCTGCCGCATAGTCTGGTCCTGCCGGCCTGCCTCATAGTCTGGTCCTGCCGGCCTGCCACATAGTCTGGTCCTGCCGGCCTGCCACATAGTCTGGTCCTGCCGGCCTGCCACATAGTCTGGTCCTGCCGGCCTGCCACATAGCCTGGTCCTGCCGGCCTGCCACATAGTCTGGTCCTGCCGGCCTGCCACATAGTCTGGTCCTGCCGGCCTGCCACATAGCCTGGTCCTGCCGGCCTGCCGCATAGTCTGGTCCTGCCAGCCTGCCGCATAGTCTGGTCCTGCCGGCCTGCCACATAGTCTGGTCCTGCCGGCCTGCCACATAGTCTGGTCCTGCCGGCCTGCCACATAGTCTGGTCCTGCCGGCCTGCCACATAGTCTGGTCCTGCCGGCCTGCTGTTCTGCCACATCGTCTGGTCCTGCCGGCCTGCTGTTCTGCCACATAGTCTGGTCCTGCCGGCCTGCCACATAGTCTGGTCCTGCCGGCCTGCCACATAGTCTGGTCTTGCCTCCACAAACTCCGGCCAACCTAACTCCTGATTGGTGCTCGTTGGCCCTCCTTTCAATCTACACCCTGACAATCCTTTTAATGGAGAAGGGTGTGTGTCGGAGATGAGAGTCCGAACATGGTCGGGTGCTTGATGAGACCACCAGACTGACCTGCTTGTTAGCCTTCAGCACCAGCCTGAGCGTGGCGATCTGCTCCCGCTTGGTGCTCAGCAAGGACTTAAGCTTCAGGATCTCCTCCACGCAGCTTTCCTTGTCCTTGTCCAGCAGAGGAGCCAGTTCCCTGGCCGCCGCTCTCTGCCTGCACAGCTGTAAGGACTTGTCCACGGCTCCCTGGAGGTGCTTCACCTACAACACCGCAGATGGAGGGGAGAGGAGGTGACCACACAACGGACAGAAAACATGGACTGGCTCGATCTAGTGGAGCTACGCATGGAGAAGAGAGAGATGAGGAAGGTGATCTGGTCAAACCCAAGGAGAAGCGAGAGGAGGAGGGAAAGCAGGAGAAACTCAAGAGTTAAAATAAAAATAAAGTTTTTCAGAGTGTGTTTGAGTCAGATTTTTTTTACCTGGTCTCTAACGATGGCGTTCAGGTTGTAGATGTTCATCGGCTCCCGGCGCAGCTCGCCGGCGGGCTCCAGAGCAGGAGACGAGGACGATGATGACGATGATGAAGAGGCACTGATACTGGGCGAACGGGTCGGAGGCGTCTGGGACCTTTGTTCCCGCTCGTCCTCCGCAGAGAGAGGCTCTTTGGATGGCGATCCAGAGGGGCTCCGGGACCCGCCCGGACTGGCCAACCGCCGGATCATTCGAGGGGTGAGGAGAACTTTGCTGTTGTCTGAAGACATGGCTTTAAGACTGGCGCTGAGGACCCGCAGACCCCTGCCCTGTCTGAAAAACAGAGACGGGTTTTTTCATAAAACATAGAAACTAAAGAGTTTTTTTTTTTGTTTTCTGAGAACCAAACTGTGGAGCGGTGGAGGGAATCAGGGCCTCCAAATCCGAGACCATGGTCCTCGCCCGGAAAAGGGTGGAATGCCCCCTGCGGGTCAGGGACAAGGTCCTGGCCCAAGTGGAGGAGTTTAAGTATCTCGGGGTCTTGTTCACGAGTGGGGGAAGGATGGAGCGGGAGATCGACAGGCGGATCGGTGCGGCGTCAGCAATAACTAGGACGCTGCATCGGTCCGTCGTGGTAAAGAGAGAGCTGAGCCGAAAAACAAAGCTCTCGATTTACAAGTCGATCTACGTTCCTACCCTCACCATGGTAACCAGGATCTACGTTCCTACCCTCACCGTGGTAACCAGGATCTACGTTCCTACCCTCACCGTGGTAACCAGGATCTACGTTCCTACCCTCACCGTGGTAACCAGGATCTACGTTCCTACCCTCACCGTGGTAACCAGGATCTACGTTCCTACCCTCACCATGGTAACCAGGATCTACGTTCCTACCCTCACCATGGTAACCAGGATCTACGTTCCTACCCTCACCGTGGTAACCAGGATCTACGTTCCTACCCTCACCGTGGTAACCAGGATCTACGTTCCTACCCTCACCATGGTAACCAGGATCTACGTTCCTACCCTCACCATGGTAACCAGGATCTACGTTCCTACCCTCACCATGGTAACCAGGATCTACGTTCCTACCCTCACCATGGTAACCAGGATCTACGTTCCTACCCTCACCATGGTAACCAGGATCTACGTTCCTACCCTCACCATGGTAACCAGGATCTATGTTTCTACCCTCACCATGGTAACCAGGATCTACATTCCTACCCTCACCATGATACCCAGGATCTACGTTCCTACCCTCACCATGGTAACCAGGATCTACGTTCCTACCCTCACCATGGTAACCAGGATCTACGTTCCTACCCTCACCATGGTAACCAGGTTCTATGTTCCTACCCTCACCATGGTAACCAGGATCTATGTTCCTACCCTCACCGTGGTAACCAGGTTCTATGTTCCTACCCTCACCGTGGTAACCAGGTTCTATGTTCCTACCCTCACCGTGGTAACCAGGATCTACGTTCCTACCCTCACCATGGTAACCAGGATCTATGTTCCTACCCTCACCATGGTAACCAGGATCTACGTTCCTACCCTCACCATGGTAACCAGCTGTGGGTGGTGACCGAAAGAATGAGATCGCGGGTACAAGCGGCCGAAATGAGCTTCCTCCACAGGGTGGCTGGGCTCTCACTCAGAGATCGGGTGAGGAACTCTGCCATCCTGGAGGAGCTCGGTGTCGAGCCGCTCCTCCTCCAGGTCGAGAGGAGCCAGATGGGGTGGTTCGGGCATCTGGTCAGGATGACCCCCGAGCGCCTCGCGGGCGAGGTTTTTCAGGCACATCCCACCGGGAGGAGACCAAGGGGCAGACCCCGGACCCGCTGGAGAGACTATGTCTCACAGCTGGCCGGGAAACGACCTGGGATCCTTCCAGGTGAGCTGGAGGATGCAGCCGGGAAGAGAGAGGCATGGGCTTCCCGTTTGAGGCTGTTGTCCCAGCGATCCGACCCCGGAACAAGCGGAAGATGACGGAACGGAACAAACTGTGGAGCGCCCCACCTGTAGTAGTCCAGCATGACCCGGTTGGGGGTCTCGTTGTTACAGAGGCAGACGTGGTGGTAAAGCTGGGCTAGCTCCTCGCTCAGGGTGACCAGCTCATCCTGCGCGGCGTTCAGCGCCCCCTGGCTTTCTGAGACTGCTGAGCGAGACGTCTGCAGCTCCACCTCCAGGGTGGAAACCTGAGACCAGACACACAGTCTTCTCAGCGTTTGTCGTCAGGGTGTAACGGACGTCAGTGAAGCCTCACCTTCTCCTCGCCCTCCCGGCAGCTCTTCTCCAGAGACGCCACCTGCCTCTCCAGCCTCTGGAGCAGGCTGGACCTCCTTGGTTTTTCCTCCGACGCTCCGTCTCCACATCCGGCGAGCTTCTCTCGGAGAGCTTTGACCTCTGCTTTCAGCTCCACCACCTCCGTCACGGCCACACGGTACTTACACTGCAGGATCTCCAGACCGGGTGTCTGGTACGAAAACACTGGACTTTTACTGAGAACCTCGGGCTTGTCTTCCTCCTCTTCAGGGTCCTCCTCTTTGGTCAGGTCCTTCAGGGTTTCAGAGCTGCCAGAGCGATGAAGGCGGCGCAGAGAGCTGACCTTCCGGCTCAGGCGGCGAGCCTTCTCGTGCTGCTCTGTTAGAGCTCCCTGGGTATGCTGGAGCTGCGTCTGCGACTCCTGCAGGCTCGTCATCAGAGCTGCCTTCTCACGTTCCACCTGAAGAGGGAGGCAGAGAGAACATCAGGTCAAAACGTTCTAGTGAAATGTTTAGTGATAACAAACAGATTTCTTAGCAGGTTCTGTTTCGACCAGACTCAGGGTCAAAACATGAATGGTTGGCCAGTCCGACTAGCTTTTGTTCTTCAAAATAAACAACCACCACTGTCAACTGTCAGCATCCATAACACAACAACCGTTGCTGTCATGGTAACACGACTCCACGGTTTTTCCGTCAACATTCAAGGTTTGCATCAGCCGAGGACCTGGAACCTGGTGAAGAAGCGCTCGTTCCAGAGTCAGCTCCAGTGGACACAGGACTCCGGGAACAACGGGAATCACCAGAAGGAGTGACATCCCAAAGGGCGCACTTTACATCACCTCCACCGTACGGACCAGGAAATCCCCGACGTGCCCAACGCCAGAGGAAACCTCCTGAGAGACTCTGTTTATGAACAATTGGAGGAAGAAGAAGGTAGATCCTCTGGCTAAGCGGGGAGGTGTTACCATGACAGCAACGATTGTTGTGTTATGGATGCTGACAGTTGACAGCGGTTGTTGTTTTATTTTGAAGAACAACAAAAGTTAGCCGTTGCTAACCGTTAGTAGTTTGTAGTTTGTTAGTTTTTAAATGTTGAACTAGGATGAGTGTGGTTTGATACCTATGAAGAGCTGTCTGAGATTAAATTCAGGTTTTAACCCTGAGTGTGGTCGAAACAGAACCTGCTAAGAAATCTGTTTGTTATCACTCGGCCACCACTAACACTTTACATGTGAACAGACGAGGTGGGACTGGGAACCATGTGTCAGGCGTGTTCCTGCTGCTTACAGGTTGGTCTTGGTTGGCCAAAGAAGTAAAACTCAGACAGAAAATGTGGGTCAGAGACCTATCGACAGAGCTGTACGATGCTTTCTAGCTCCTCCTGCAGGGGCGCTGACATCGGCTGCATCGGCTTGCCTTTCCATCAGACTCTGTCAATAGCGGTGAGAGGGGTGTCCTGGCACTGGGCGCCCTAGGATTTCCATACCACTTGGGGAGGTCACTCTAGCTTCACTGTCTTGGCGTAGAGACTTAACATGAAGAGCAACAGATACCAGTTATAAGCACAGGCTCATTCAGCATGGCGCCGGGCGCTACGGGTTGCTCTTGACTGTAGGAGGAGTCCTATGACTACCATGGGAAGTTACTACCTGCTTCAACCCGGGCAACCCGGGTGATGAGGTCCTACCCACAAACACTTCTATGAATCTTAGAGAAAATCAACAGACTCGTTGTAAAACGGAGCACCTCGTTTCCTCGTTGTCTCCATGGAGACAGAAGGATGCCAACAACACATAAAGCATGTGTTGTGTAGAATAGGAAGGAGTGTGACCAGGGGCGGATCCAGGGGGGGGATGGAGGGTGCACACGCCCCCTTTTTGGTCCATAAAAAAATGTTCTCACTACTTTAATTATTAAACTTTGGGAAAAATATGAACCAAAATGTAGAAAAATTACTTTTATTTTTAAAATGTTTTGAGGGGATGCTCTCATACCCGCCATACTGTGGTGCTCGTTTTGTCTATGACCTCACGCCCCCCCCTTTTAGAAAATCCTGGCTCAGTCCCTGGTGACTGTGATCAGGTAGAACACGTAAACCCTGCAGGATTAAAAGATGTCTTTAGTTTTGTCATATCTTGACTAATTTTTTTTTTCTGTTTATTTCTCGTTGTCCCAGGGACGTCTTGGGCCCGGTGGGATTTGAACCAGGTTCTTCTGGTCAAAAGACAGTATCTCTACCACTAAGCCAACGCCCTCTAGGACCACATCCTGACTATTTAAAAAAAAACATTAAGAAATCAAATTCCGATAAAAAACAAACTGCTGAAATTAAAGCTGCTCGACTTTAACAAATTTGTTCTTTTCATTTCGCTCGACTTCATGTGAGAAAAAAAAATCAAGTTTTTATGAATCAAATTTATTCAAAATCTAATAATTACAAATAAACTGAACTTTTTTTTTTTTTTTAGGGTTCATCGCACCAATTTTTGAAGACACAAAATATGCAACTAATTTTTTCAAAGAAAGTAAAACTTTAGGGCTGCACGGTGGTGCGGTGGTTAGCACGGGGGCTTCACAGCAAGAAGGTCAGGGTTTGAGTCCCGCAGTGGGTGCAAGGCTTAACAAACTGGTCTTTCTGTGTGTAGTTTACATGTTCTTCCTGTGTATGTGTGGGTTTTCCTCCAAAAACATACATGATAGGTTGATTGGCTGCTAGGAAATTACCCCGAGGAATGTGTGTGTGTGTGTGTGTGTGTGTGTGTGTGTGTGTGTGTGTGTGTGTGTGTGTGTGTGTGGCCCAACAACAGACTGGCGACCTGTTCAGGGTGTACCCTACCTCTCACCTGAAATTAGCCGGGATAGGCTCCAGCACCCCATTAGAGATAAGCGGTTCAGGAGGTGAAAGAATGAGGAAGTAGAACTGGCCTGAGCTGTGATTGGTTGGTTTTATTCTGAGATGAAACCTGATCTGAACGACTGGAGCATTTCTGTTTATTTATTTTGTTTTTGTTTATTTTAGTTTGTCTTTATTTAATGTGTTCCGTAGCTTTAAGAAGGAGGGACACCAAGAAGAAAAACTACTGGTACAAATAAACCAGCATCTTCTCACCGTCATCAGCTGCTGCTTGACTTTCTGCAGCTCCGTCCCGTTCATCTCACTGAAGAGGTCCGCCGTGACCCCCTCAGCGCCTCGGCTCGCCGCCCGCACCAACCTGGCCGCAGACCCGGCCGGTCCGCCCTGCAGGTGCCCGTTACACCTAGAGGAACAGAAGCAGCGTTCAGTATGAACCCGAGGAGCGTCGGTGGGTGTGGAGGGTAAACCCACCTGTTGGGGTCCTCTGTGCTGGGGGAGAGCAGCGTGGTGGGGGTGGCGGTGCCGCTGGGCGGGGCAGAGGAGAAGATGAGATGCGTGCTACCGGTGAAGGCTACGTCACACATGCTGAGGTGGTGGATGAGCTCTCTGCGGAGGTGGTGCTTCTGCTCACGCTCGCTCTTCAAAGACTCCAGCGCCTCCTCCAGCTGAACGTCTGACAGCTCCTTCAGGCGTACCGCATCCTGCAGCTGGCCGCTCAGGAGCTCCGTCTCCTCCTCCAGAACCTTGATCTCATGTTTCAGACCTTCGTACTCCACCTAAAAGGTCATCAGGTCAGAAACACGGGGACGTTTTTACATCTGAGACCCTGATGTTTGATTGTTTAACACGATTCAAAGTGTCCGTGTTGTCCTTCATTCATCCAGGAGTGATCCATAGTAGAAAAAGTTTTAAAAAAGTCTTCTGAACAGTTTAATTCTTCAACGAGACGTTTCGACTTCCATCCGGAAATCATTTTCAATCTGAATGAAATGGACTGAAAACTGGATCCATTTATACTAACCTGAGTAACAGGTAAAAAATAGTAAGAAGGGCTCGACCAATGAGACTGTGTTACCTATGATGGCCGTGAATGGCTCCTATTGTAGCCACAGACCAGTAAACGATCCTATTATAAAAATGCTAAAAGCCTAGTGAATAGAAATTCCTGCTAACGAGAGGGGTGAAACTGGGTCACGAGGTGTCATCTTTAGTCCATGGCTTCAAAAGGCCGCTGTAAATACCGGGCAGAATGTATCTAATGCCTCCACTCCGATTCAGTGAGGGACTCTCTTTCATCACAAAGATGGCTTCCTTCACCCCTCTTTCAAACCATGCTTTCTCTCTACTTAGAATCTTCACCTCACTGCCCTCAAAAGTGTGTTTGGTGGATTTCATTCAGATTGAACATGATTTCCGGATGGAAGTCGAAACATCTCGATCAAGAATTAAACTGTCCAGAAGACTTTTTGAAACTTTTTCTACTACGATTCAAAGTGATTCAAAGACAGAAAAAAATACACTTTAAAAGATAAAAATAATGATTCATCTTCAACCTGGACGACAACCGACGGGACAGACTGATTGAGGATGTGTGTCTGTGGTGAGGGGGACATGGGCTTTGTGGGAGCTATTTAGGAGAGGAGGATGAGGGCTCTAATGCAGGGCATCCTAAAAAATCCCCGTCACCCTCTGCATGATGTGGTCACGACCCAGAAAAGTACCCACTGTAACAGGTTCCTCTCACTGCGCTGCAGGACTGAGTATGTTAACAGATCCCTTCAGTCCTCAGGGTGTTAAATCAAACAGATGTGTCTGGAAGGAACTGAGGGTATTTTATTTACGAGGAGCTCCGACTGGTACAATCCTAGCTCTCTCATCCAGTCCTTTATTTTCTGATCTGCAGCCCATTGGCATTAATTTTATGTGTGTGTGTGTGTGTGTGTGTGTGTGTGTGTGCTACACGAGGGGGTCCGTCCTTTGGAGCCTCTCTACGGTTATTTCTGTGTATTTTCAGGAGGCTCCGCCTCGTTTGGAAACCGTTACATATGAATCACATCAATTGTAATGATTCATATACGGAGTACTAGAGACGTGTTTGGAGCGGGATGGAGATCAAGTTGTTTCCATCTGACATCAGTCACAGATCATTGTTTAAGGAGGGTTGAATAAGGCTCCCCGTTTATGTTCGACGGGAAATTAAAATCTGTTTGATGAGTGACCTGATGCTTTCATTTAAATCTGACTAAATCTGGATCAGACAGTATTTTCCAGCTCGTTCTCTGAGGTTTACGTGTGGATCTGTAGGACGTGTAATTCGTCTCCTGTTGAATTTATCAGGTAATAACATCCAGCCTCTACATCCCAGATTATTGATTTACTAGAAACAGAACGTTAGTCATTTCCCAGCATGCAGCTTGTTTCTCTCTTGGTTTAATCTGAAGGATCCTTGTAGGTGTGTGTACCTGGCTCTGCCGGAGCGTAGACACCAGCTTCTGGAGGGAGATGTTTTCTTCTTCCAGTTCCGTGTAATCCTGAAGAAGCCGAGATTCACGGAACTTGTACTCCTGCACTTCCTCTCGCATGCGGCTCCGCTGCAGCTCCAACATTTCATTACTCTGCTGAGACCGAGGAAAGAGAAAGATGGAGCCGTCAGACGGTCACGGCAAATCAAAGGAACAGATGGCGGTAGAGACGTTAACCTGAGGACATGGGTCTGGTTTTATTTACCGGGAAGAGTAAGAGCACTGATCTGTCACAAGACAGATCAGTGCTGCATCTACAACAATTAGGATGCTGCATAAGTTCATCGTGGTGAGAAAAAAAACTGAGAAGAAAAGCTTTCAATTGATATTTTTACCCTCACCTGGTAAGGTGGGCTATGCTCACCATTCCTACAGTGAGGGTAGGAACGTAGATCCTGGTTACCATGGTGAGAGTAGGAACGTAGATCCTGGTTACCATGGTGAGGGTAGGAACGTAGATCCTGGTTACCATGGTGAGGGTAGGAACGTAGATCCTGGTTACCATGGTGAGAGTAGGAACGTAGATCCTGGTTACCATGGTGAGGGTAGGAACGTAGATCCTGGTTACCATGGTGAGGGTAGGAACGTAGATCCTGGTTACCATGGTGAGGGTAGGAACATAGATCCCGGTTACCATGGTGAGGGTAGGAACATAGATCCTGGTTACCATGGTGAGGGTAGGAAGGGTCCTCCTGTCTGTGATAGTGATTGAGTTTTTCCTCCCAGAGAAGGAGACTTTAAAACCAGTGACGTCCTGGTTTTGTCCGTCCTGACAGTCTGTGTCTGTCTGTATAAACCGTACAGCTGACAGTACTTCGGGTGATGTGATCCTGAACATCCATGACTCCTCTGATTCAGCACAACCTGGTATTTTAATGTAAATAAATGGTAAATATTTTTTGTTGCAGTGAAATTAAATCTGAGTGATTTTTTTTGCCGTACCTCCCTGAGTTCCTGCACCATGCCGTTGAGGTGCTCCTTATCGGCCTGAGCGCTGGAGGCAGCGGTGCGGCTCTGCTTCAGCTCAGACTGCAGCTCCAGCAGCCGGGTCATGTAGTAAGCTTCTTTAGTGGCAGACTCCTGCAGCAGGACCTCCTCGTTGGTCTCTCCGTCTGCAGCGACCTTACGCTGGGTGGAGTAAGCGTGGCCGAACGCCTGCAGGACGAAAACATCTGGATGAAATCATCTGAGTTCTGGGAAACGGAAGGATAGGTTCTATGTTTTGGAAACATGTTGAACATTTTCAAACATTTAAAGATAATGAGTTAATGTTTTATATGTTTAAAAGTAAAATGAAAGTTGTTTCGATTCAACACCCCTCTAAAAAAAACATAAAATACCGTAATTTCACGGCTATAAGGCGCATTTAAAAGTCTTAGATTTTCTTCAAAATGAGCGGTGCACCTTTTCGTGCGGTGCGCCTTGTGTGTGAGAAAAGGCGGACCTAAAAGAAAACGCGGTGCCCGCGAGGCGGACCTGAAAGAAAAGGCATGAGAACGTTAAAGAGTGAAGTGTGAGCGGCGTGGGAGCGATGGATGACCGAAGGGTGGAAGGCAGCGCCGGGCGAGTTACGCTACAGTTTGCCAATGGATTGTAGATGCTTGGACTAACGTGTCTGCTGGTACTGTTATCCGAGCTTTCTCAAAAGCTGGTATCCTTTCTGAGGAGCCGCACAGTACAGACAGTGACTTTGACAGCGAGGAGTGAAGTGGACCTGCTCTGAAACAGAGGATGAGGACTTTGATGGATTTGAATAAAGACTATTACCGGTAATGTGTTTGTTTAGTATCGTTACTACTTAAATAAAACACAACCAAACTCAGTTTTGCTCCCGATCTATTTTTTAATACACACATTTGCATGCTTGTGTGTGTGTTGTTGTAAGGCGGTGTGTGACTGAGACTGCGCCTTTTCGTACGGTGCGCCTTATGGTCGTGAAATTACGGTAAATGTCCTTCGCTCCATTGGTCACAAGTCCTATTATAAAACATAATATGTAGATGGCGGCACCGTGGCATGGCGGGTAGCACGGTGGCCTCATAGCAAGAAGGGCGTCGGTTTGAGTCCCTGGTGTGGACAAGGTTTGGAACACTGTCCTTTCTGTGTGGAGTTTGCATGTTCTACCCGTGCATGCATGGGTTTTCTCCGGGTACTCCGGTTTCCTCCCGCCCTCCAAAGACATGCATGCTCGGTTGATTGGCCGGTGCCAAATTGGCCTTAGGAATGAGTGTGTATGGTTGTGTGTGTGGCCCTGTGACAGACTGGCGACGTGTTTGGGGTGTATCCTGCCCCTCGCTTTGAATCAGCCAGGATGGTTAAGAAGGTGAATAATATAATGGGGGGAGACGGTGGCTCATTGGTTAGAGTGTTTGCCCGCGAATCAGAAGTTAACTGAAAGTTTGCGGGTTTGATTCCCACTGAGTTCATGTCCTTGGAGAAGACATCTAACCCCCATTTCTCCCACCGTTGGTGCCATTCTGAGTGGCAGCCTGCTGTGGTGTAATGCAGCGCATCATTTTTCTGGTGAAGGATTTATAAAGTATATTAATAGAGGTTTAATATGAAATGACTTTGTTTTTAAACATGTGGGGAGCAGTGTGGGTAGCGGGGTACGGAGGACGAGGTGGGAGGTTTACAATATTAGTAAATAAAAATGTAATTTTCTCCGTCGTTGGAATTGTTTCTAAAGGGTTGGGGTGGAGGCAGACTCGTGCCCCTGGGACGCCTGCTGTTATTAAAGTCTTGAGAAGTCAAACACGGGCTGTTTCTGCATGAGGATGAAACGAAACACGATGAACCGTGTGAATGAAGGGGTTCAGAGACCCCTGTTAGAATCTGGAGGATGAAACGAAGCACGATGAACCGTGTGAATGAAGGGGTTCAGAGACCCCTGTTAGAATCTGGAGGAAAACCTCAGCCTGAGCTCAAACCGTGGTTTTTATTTTATGATGTTTTAAAGATAAAACGGTAAAAAAAAGTCATTAAAATGGGCTGAAGTTCCAGGACAGAGTTACTGCCGTCATCTGGAGGAAAACAGGCTTCTCTCCATTCTTCTCAGAGCCGTGGATCAATACCACGCTGCTGTGATTGATCCTCGAAGCCGACGCCTGCAGAATGAAGTCAGGAGAGCGTGGGAGAGCTTCCAGATAATCTGAACGGATTCAAGCTCCTCCAAACTTTATCTATCAGACCTTCCCGGAACACCTCACATAGATATAACCCCAGGAATCACTAGTATTTACTATGGTAATGCACCATGGAGTGTCTCTGCACAATGTCATTTTCCTCCAGCTACTAGGTCAGGGATTCCAAGCATTAGTTTACGAATGCAGAGATCGTCAGACAATGGATATACAGATGACTGTGTGACATAAACACAAACATCAGTCCGTCCTCCATGTTTGTAGTTCTTTAGATACACCGTGCTATACGGTCCGTCCTCCATGTTTGTAGTTCTGTAGATACACCATGCTGTACGGTCCGTCCTCCATGTTTGTAGTTCTATAGATCCACCATGCTATACGGTCCGTCCTCCATGTTTGTACTTCTGTAGATCCACCATGCTATACGGTCTGTCCTCCATGTTTGTAGTTCTGTAGATCCACCATGCTATGCGGTCCGTCCTCCATGTTTGTAGTTCTATAGATCCACCATGCTATACGGTCCGTCCTCCATGTTTGTAGTTCTGTAGATCCACCATGCTATAAGGTCCGTCCTCCATGTTTGTAGTTCTATAGATCCACCATGCTATACGGTCCGTCCTCCATGTTTGTAGTTCTATAGATCCACCATGCTATACGGTCCGTCCTCCATGTTTGTAGTTCTGTAGATCCACCATGCTATACGGTCCGTCCTCCATGTTTGTAGTTCTATAGATCCACCATGCTATACGGTCCGTCCTCCATGTTTGTAGTTCTATACAAACATACGGTCCGTTTTGGTATCAATTCCGCAGATTGAGAATTTAAAGACTGTGTTTAGAGGAAACGTTTATTTTCAGGCTCAGTTTTCTGGATTATTCACGAGTAACATTAACCCGTTATTTCACACCAATCCTGGCCTTAACGAGCATCTAAATAATAATCATACTTTATTAATCCCTCATGAGGAATTACTTTTTCTTCATTGCACCACAGAAGGTCACCATGACGGCTCCAGTGGTGAGAGTAACAGGGGGTTTGGTGTCTTCTGCAGGGACACTTAGGCATGGTCCCGGTGGGATCGAATCACAAACTCTTTGGGTCCAAAAAAGTCCATTTTACTAATGAGCTGTTTCTCTGTTTAAATGTAGAGTTGATGGATTTGCTTAAACATGGGTTTGAATTTTGTTCCCAGAAGAACTTAAAACATCAGAGAAGTGACTTAAAAAAACGAGCTTAAAACTTTTCAACCAAAAATTTCTCCCAAAACAATAAAATCACCAGAAAATTCTGGTCGAGCCCAGATGGATCATTTTTCACCTCAAGGTGTTCCTGCTCTGTTATTATTACTAGTTTTTTTTTGGACACACTCTATTCATCCCTCACCAGGGAAATTTGTGTGCTGCATTACACCGCAGCAGGCTGCCACGGCGGCACCAATGGTGGGAGAAACGGAGGGTTAGGTGTCTTCTTCAAGGACTCTAGACGGGATGCGAACCCGTGAACTTCCGGTTAACTTCCAGTCTGAGGGCGAACGCTCTACTACTGAGCCAAAGTCTCCCTGTCTGGAGATTAGTCTGTTCCCCCTTTGTGTCCTGTTTCCCCCTCCCTCTTGTCCCTGATTGTCTGTGTGTGTCTGTGTGTGTGTGTGTGTGTGTGTGTGTGTGTGTGTGTGGAGTTGGGCGGACCCAGCGGGGAGCTGCAACAAGTCACACCTGAAACTCATGTATTCATCTGCTGGAGCATAAATGGAACAGTTTTTCACACACTCTTCACCAGATCGTTTGTTTTTCATACTTGACCTGTTATCCAGTTTTTTGGCATCAGAACCTTCCTAAAAATCTGTTTTTGTTTTCTTTTTTTTGAACTTTTTATCAATCTAATAAATCTGCTTGTGATTTTTTCATCTGAACCTGTCTGTTTTGTCATGGGTATATTTTTGGCTTCAGCTCCACATCATGACACTCTCCCTTTATTTATTGTTGTTACTTCTCCACATTTAAAGGAACAGTTTTTTAATTAGTTTTTTTGAAGAATGACTATTTCTCATGTATTTATCGATATCTTGTAAACAATATTCCCAGAGAACGGATAATCTAATCCTTCCTTCTGACATCATCCTCTGTTTCCAGAGCTCTGACATCATCCTTCCCTTTCAGATGATTACGGAATTACCTGGAAAGACGACGAGGGAGGGACGGAGCAGGGATTGGATCAGACGTTGTTTTTCTGTCGCCTTCGTATCGTCACTTTATTCTGAAATAAATTTACCTCCTGAAGCCTTAGTAACGCCGTCTCCATGGCAACGTTACGTCCAGGCTCTAAGAAAAAAAAAGACTAAAGAGGATTTAATCCAGATCTTTCTGATCCTTTCCCCCCTCCTCTTTATTCCTCCATAACCTCATTTTCTTTCTAGAACTTTCTGATCACTTATTTTATTTTGAAGAATCTCTTCTTTAGAGATCATCTGGAGACGTACTGACTCATCCTGGCCAGAGCAGACTGGTCTGTTACCAGGAGATCTGGTTGGGTCCCAGTGTCCGGTGACAGAGACCTGAGAGCTGCTCCACATCACAGAGGGGTAATCGAGTGTCCCTGAGGGTCGTTTGTTCTGTTTTTAGCTCGTGTTGATGCAGCCGCTGCATTTTTATAATGGCTCACACACGTCGGGTTCTCTGGACCCACCAGCACTATGACACATAAACCCGGGATCATAGCTCGGTTTATCCTCGGCTCCTGAACTGAGCTACGTATGGTGAGGTTCATTCATTCATCCTCTGAGCTGCAGGGGGGGTCGGAGGCCACCATGCAGCCCCGTGGTACATTTTATTAGCTCAAAAAAGCCAAATTAATCAGATTAATCAGGAAAGCTGAGACAGTGGCTCAGTGGTAGAGCGTTCGCCCATGGATTGGAAGTTAACCGGAAGTTTGTGGGTTTGCATCCCACTGAGCTGACGTCCATGGTCCTTGGAGAAGACACCTTACCCCCTGTTTCTCCCATCATTGGTGGCAGCCTTCTGCGGTGTAATGCAGCACATAAATTTTCAGGTCAGGAATTAATAAAGTATATTAATTAAATAATAATTTCAGTTTCGCTTCTTTTTTTTAATGCTGGGAATTCCCCCTTCCTCTCGCTTCTCGTGAAGTCCGCACAACAGATCTTAAAACTCGCCGGAGGCTACAGATACAGTCTAAAGCATTGAGTTAGCAATGCTAGTGCATGCTTTTATTTTCTTATTTTGATGCTTTTATATAAAAATGACACTTCCTGTTTGGACTGAGCGTGAGCAGAACGCATGGACTAAATCACTGCCTGTGTATGTGGAAATGTGGGCGTGGTGGAGAACAAAATCCATGGCCAAAAACAATCAAGCGTTCAAATGGTATCTAAATACAAGAGCTTTGTTTTTCGGCTCAGCTCCTTCTTTACCACGACGGATCGATGCAGTGTCCTAATTATTACAGATGCTGCACGGATCCGTCCATTCTTCCTCACTGTGAACAAGACCCTGAGATACTTAAACTCCTCCACTTGGGGCAGAACCCTGATCTGCAACGGGTATTCCACTCCTTTCTGGGCGAGGACCATGGCTGTCGTTAGGCTGTGTTCCATCTCAGATTCCGGTTTATGTAAAACGAAATATTTTCCAGTCAAACTGAATGAAGCAACGAGAACAGAGAACAGATAAACAACGAGGTGAAGAAACTAAAGAAGAAAGAGGAGAAGCACTCATCGTTCAGGATGTTAAAGGAAACCATTAAGACCGTTACACCGTGGACGTACCGCAATCCAGACTGAGTCTCTCACTCCCTGATTTAAATGAGACCGTGTTGGACCACCACGGTTCTCTTCTGGCCTAAAAAATGAGAATCAGATTCTTGTGAAATGATCCTGAAAGACCTGTCTGTTTCTCTGTCTCCATGGAAACAGTCTGACCTCACAGCGTTAGGGTTCACTCACTTCATGTTTTTTTTTTAACCAATCGTTCCTGTCTGTTGGGGACCAGACGTGACGTACAGTGGTGGTCAAAAGTTTACATACACTTGTAAAGAACATAATGTCATGGCTGTCTTGAGTTTCCAGTTATTTCAACAACTCTGATTTTTCTCTGATATAGTGATTGGAACAGATCCTTCTTTGTCACAAAAAACATTCATGAAGTTTGATTCTTTTATGACTTTATTATGGGTAAACTGAAAATGTGACAAAATCAGCTGGGTCAAAAATATACATACAGCAATGCTAATATTTGGTTACATGTCCTTTGGCCATTTTTACTTCAATTAGGTGCTTTTGGTAGCCATCCACAAGCTTCTGGCAAGTTTCTGGTTGAATCTTTGACCACTCCTCTTGACAGAATTGGTGCAGTTCAGTTAAATATGTTGGCTTTCTGACATGGACTTGTTTCTTCAGCATTATCCACATGTTCTCAATGGGATTTAAGTCAGGACTTTGGAAGGCCATTCTAAAACCTTAATTCTAGCCTGATTTAGCCATTCCATTACCACTTTTGATGTGTGTTTGGGGTCATTGTCCTGTTGGAACACCCAACTGCGCCCAAGACCCAACCTTCGGGCTGATGACTTCAGGTTTTCTTGAAGAATTTGAAGGTAATCCTCCTTCTTCATTGTCCCATTGACTCTCTGTAAAGCACCAGTTCCATTGGCAGCAAAACAGGCCCACAGCACAATACTACCACCACCGTGCTTGATGGTAGGCATGGTGTTCTTGGGGTTAAAGGTCTCACCTTTTCTCCTCCAAACATATTGCTGGGCATTGTGGCCAAACAGCTCAATTTTTGTTTCATCTGACCACAGAACTTTGTCCATGTGATCAGCAGCAAACTTTAGTCGAGCCTTAAGGCGCCGCTTTTGGAGCAAGGGCTTCCTTCTGGCACGGCAACCTCTCGGTCCATGGCGATGCAAAACACGCTTGACTGTGGACACTGACACCTGTGTTCCAGCAGCTTCTAATTCTTGGCAGATCTGCTTTTTGGTGCTCCTGGGTTGACTCTTCACCCTCCTGACCAGTTTTCTCTCAGCAGCAGGTGACAGCTTGCGTTTTCTTCCTGATCGTGGCAGTGACAAAACAGTGCCATGCACTTTATACTTACAAACAATTGTTTGCACTGTTGCTCTTGGAACCTGCAGCTGCTTTGAAATGGCTCCAAGTGACTTTCCTGACTTATTCAAGTCAATGATTCTCTTTTTCAAATCTGTGCTGAGCTCCTTTGACCTTCCCATTGTAGCGTTTGTGGGTGTTTTTATCCAATGAGCCCTTATTAAATGGCCTCAGAGAATTCACCAGCTGTAGTCACTCATAATCACTCACAAGAAGTTAAGAGGTCATGCTATGAAGCTCATGTCATTGACACAACTTTCTAAGTCTCCAAAATTGCTCATTCATGTTGCTGTATGTATATTTTTGACCCAGCTGATTTCGTCACATTTTCAGTTTACCCATAATAAAGTCATAAAAGAATCAAACTTCATGAATGTTTTTTGTGACAAAGAAGGATCTGTTCCAATCACTATATCAGAGAAAAATCAGAGTTGTTGAAATAACTGGAAACTCAAGACAGCCATGACATTATGTTCTTTACAAGTGTATGTAAACTTTTGACCACCACTGTATGTAAAGCACCCGAACAGTCGATGTAGTTTGGAAAAGAGGGAATAAAACAAAATATTTTTCTGAATAAACTGCCCAAATTCCCTCTTGCTGATGTTTCCACCTGTGTCTCATCTTCCCCCTGGTTATTTAACCCCTGGTTTATCAGTTCATTGTCAGATCCTCTGCTGCAGCCATGATGGTATCCCTCCACATCGTCTTCCACGATGCACATGTGCTACTACATTCTTCTTCCCACATCAAGTCAGTTTCTTCCATCTAACCCTATCTGCTGCATCCTCTTCAGTCACACCAACTATCTTCATGTCTTCCTTCACTGTATCCATGAACCTCCTCTTTGGTCTTCCTCTAGTCCTCTTTGATGTACTCTCTCTCTGTCCGTGGGGATTCCTGTCTGACCTCGTCTGTCAGCCTGTCCATCACCATAGCAACAGTCCCACCCCCCCACTGAACTCCTCTGTCTCACCTACAGCACACCTCACCACTGTCTTACATGTCCTGAACCACTCTAACATACTTCTCTGTCACACCAGACTTCCTCATACAATACCATAGTTCTTCTCTAGGTACCCTGTCATACGCTTTCTCTAGACCAGGGGTGGGCAATTCATTTTTATGAGAAGCCTGGATTGTGTCAGAGGGCCACCAACTTTCTTTCATTGTAAAATACATAGCTGGTACTGATAATCAGAAGAATAAAGCACTCTGTAAATATGTAGATTAGGTTATGTGAAACTGTGCTCTATTGGTTAAATAAGAAAAACAATTATTGAAACAGTGCAATTTATTTTTTAACTTGTAATGCTTTCCACCTCATGTTACCTCTTCAGTGAGAATAATCCAGTCTGTTCTGTTCTTGAACATTGAAATCTGGTGGAATGTCTGAAGTGGAAGGACAGCTGAGAGGTGGTCATCAGTCATAGAGGATCTGTGTTTGTTGAATGTCTGATCACATTGGTAGGTAGATCCAAAGAGGACTAGGATCCTCTGAGCATGCCTCCTCAGGTGTGGAAAGTTCTCCTCTTTGAGGGTGGAGTAAAAGTCCAGCAGTGAGACTGACTTGAAGTGATCTGCCAGATGTGTGTCAGACTGCAGATCACTTCACTTGGTGCATCATCCACACTGCAGTTGAAGGGAGAACAAACCATGTGCATTTCACTCTCAATGAAATGCACATGGTTTGTTAAAAACTCTGCATGCGCGCATACGTAGCGACGTAACGCTTTTCAAAATAAAATAAAATTTCAAAATAAAAGTTTTTTTAAAAAAAGTTAATTTATGGTGTTTATGATTGGCCTCACGCGGGCCGGACAGGGGCGTACAAAGGGCCGGAAGTGGCCCGCGGGCCGTAATTTGCCCAGGTCTGCTCTAGATCTACGAAGACACAGTGCAGCTCCCTCTGGCCTTCCCTGTACTTCTCTATCAGCATCCTCAAGGCAAATACTGCATCTGTAGCTCTTTTTAGACATAAATCCATACTGCTGCTCACAAATTATTACTTCAGACCTTAGCCTAGCTTCAACAACTTTTTCCCATAACTTCATCGTATGACTGATCAGTTTTATTCCTCTGTAGTTACCACAACTTTGCACATCTCCCTTCTTCTTAAAAACAGGAACCAGCACACACACATGAAGGTTCCTTGTACGGAAGTTGGGGTTCGGCGTCTTGCTCAAGGACACCTCCGCATGAACTCCGGGCAGGGGATCGAAACGACAACCCTCTGGTTACAGGGCGGTCGTCCTACTCACTGAGCCACTCTTCCCCCATAACACTAGTTAACTGATTACCGTATTTTCACAACCATAGGGCGCACCGTATTAAAAGGCGCAGTCCAAATTTTGCGTGCTCTGTATTTAACACACATATAAGGTGCACCTGATGATAGGGTGCAGGTTTTATATACATATCCTCTACTACGTAAGTCCGCCTTACAACAACACACACACATAGACGCGCATACGCACACACACGTGCGTATTTAAAAATAGATCGGGAATAAAACTGAGTTTGGTTGGTTTTATTTAAATATTATTTACAGTCGTCATAAAGTCATTTATTAAATCCATCAAAGTCCTCATCCTCTGGTTCTGAATCTAATGGCTGCTCTAAATCCAACCTCACAGGTTCACTTTCCACTAGGGGTGGGCGGATCGATCCTAATATCGATAATATCGATACCAAAGCTAGTATCGATATCGATCGATACTCGAACCACGATATCGATACTTTGGTTGAAGTTTTACCCCTCGCACTTTGCTTTCGTTTTTTTTTTTTTTTTTTTTTTTTTTTTTTAAAGTTAACCTAACTTATCTGTCTGCTAAATATGCGTAAATGCTGTGTGTCGCGCCTGTAACGAAAAAACGCAAGTTGGTAAAAGTAGAGAGAGATGAAAAAACGAGAGTAACCGTGTGGCTGGACTTTGAGGCACCATTTACAGAAAGGCTGTTAAATATAGAGGTAACACTACAAATTAAAGAATCACCCCAAAGAAAAACTTCAGAAACGGAGGAGAAAACCCTGACCCCTTCTGTTTCCCAGAGGCAGCGCTCATTAACAGAGATGTGAAAGAACAACATAATCATCTTTAACATTAGTTAACATTTGTTTGTAACTGGTCACTTCTATGGATCTACCTACCAACCTGTGTTTATACATATACTTGGTCATACTATATATATGACCAAACCCTTGATGCAAAAATAGTCATTTAAAAAATTTAAATATCGGTATCGATATCGGTATCGGCGATATTGGTCCGGTATTTACTTGGTATCGGATCGATACCAAAACTTGCGGTATCGCACATCCCTACTTTCCACGCTATCAGAGTCACTTTCTGAACCGTGCAGCTCCTCGGAAATGATGCCTGCTTTTGGGAAAGCTCGGACAACAGTGCCAGTAGACACGTTAGCCCAAGCATCTACAATCCACTGGCAAACTGTGGCGTAACACGCCCGGCGCAGCTGATTGCCATCAGTTTAAACTGAGCTTCATAAACGTGTCTCTTTTCCATTTTCAATGTTCTGCATAAAACACACACCTGTTCTTTTAGACATAATCCACACACACATTTCACCCTTTAACATTCTCATGTTTTCAACTGCATCCACCTGATGGTTCTCTAATACGTCCACCAATCACAAATCAGATAGGACGCACCGCTCATTCTGAAGAAAATTTGAGACTTTTAGATGCGCCTTATGGTCGTGAAATTATGGTAACTTCAATGAACTGGTTAAAACCGGCTTTGCGTCTTGGTCCTACATCTTCACCGTCACCACCTCAAGAAGTAAATTTTCCAAACACCGTCTTTAAATCCTCAATCCGTGGAATCATTCTCAATGGATGATCTCCTTTTTGATTTCCACCCACTAGGTGGCGTCAGCTTGGTTACGATATCGTACCGAATAGTAGAAAGAATCAGGATCAATTTTTTATTCATATTCCTGCTGCGACATCTCACACATGGTTCTGATTGATGAGGATAATCTGTTCAGATGATCGGAAAGGTTTCTATCGTTAGATATGTAGCAAATAGTGAGGAGTGGGCTTGAATTGGTGCAGACGAAGCGGGGTCAGTTAATCCTGTAGCAAACACAAACACAGGACACGTGGGGATGTGATGACCTGCACATGGCTTCCAGCCAACGTTTACGTTTGAGCAAAACGTCCTCCAGAAGGAGAGACCCCAGAGTATGAATAAAAATAACTTCCTCTATAAATGATTCACGGTGGCTCTGCACGGTGGGAGGGTCCCAGACTCCATCCTGGCAGCTCGGCTGGAGGTTAGCAGTGTGTTCTGTCTCAGTTCAGAGGATCAGGTGAAGCATCTAGTTTCTGTTCAGTGTGTGAATATTAACGAAGCTGGAAGAACGACGACTTATTATCTTATAGACTGGACTCGTAAACAAACACCAACGCCCTCCACAGGAAGGACAGAGCGACTCGACTTCCTGAGATTCTTTAAATCCACCAGAAGGTGCTTCAGATAAAATAAACACAGATGTTATAAGTTCTGTTTAACGTGTTTTAAAAGCCGGAGTGAAGAAGTAAGATTTCAATAAAGTCTAAAAAATATCCAGAAACTGGGCCGTTCTAATGAACAGAGAAAGACGGTTCCAGAGTCTGGAACTGGTGAGGATAGGAACGTAGATCCTGGTTACCATGGTGAGGATAGGAACGTAGATCCTGGTTACCATGGTGAGGGTAGGAACATAGATCGTGGTTACCATGGTGAGGGTAAGAACATGGATCCTGGTTACCATGGTGAGGGTAGGAACATAGATCCTGGTTACCATGGTGAGGGTAGGAACATAGATCCTGGTTACCATGGTGAGGGTAGGAACATAGATCCTGGTTACCATGGTGAGGGTAGGAACATAGATCCTGGTTACCATGGTGAGGGTAGGAACGTAGATCCTGGTTACCATGGTGATGGTAGGAACGTAAATTGACTGTTGAATTTAGAACTTTATTTTCGGCTCAGCTCTTTCTTCACCAGGGCAGATCGATGCAGCATCTTAATTATTGCTGATGCTGCACCGATCCGTCTGTCGATCTCCGGCTCCATCCTTCCCCTCCTCGAGAACAAGACCCCGAGATACTTAAACCCTTAAACCCATTACACCTTACTGAACCAGCTTATAGAATCCAGATCTAACCAGCGGGCTTATCTGTTAAACTTGAAACAGCTTTCAAAAAATACCCCGTGACTTCTGGCAGACTGGTGATGGTAGTCACCTACCGATCCCAGACAACCTGATGAATACAACTGGGCAGAGCGTGGGCACAGTGACGGGATGGAGGAGTTTCGTGTGGCCGGACACTCTGAGCAGGACTCATTATCGTATCTGTAGCTTTAAAGATGTTCCCCATCCTGTAGAATGTGTACCACCCTGTGCAGAAGGAACCAGCCCCTCATCGGGCACAGACCCTCCCTCACCCGTTCCTCCTTCATTCTCTTTCTGTTCCACTCCTAACAAAGAAGAACTGGATGTTTACCTTCTACCGAAGGATCAACAAAGTTTCTCTTCTCTCCTGAACCGTTTATCTCTAACGGGGTCACGAAGGAAACCGGAGTCTATCCCGGCTGATTTCAGGCAAGAGGAAGGATACACCCTGAACAGGTCACCAGTCTGTTGCAGGGCCACACACACCTCACACACCTCACACACACCTCACACACACCTCACACACCTCAAACACACCTCACACACACCTCACACACCTCAAACACACCTCACACACACCTCACACACCTCACACACACCTCACACACACTTCACACACACCTCACACACACACACCTCACACACTCACAAACACACACACACACACACACACACACACACACACAAACAACTATCCACACCCACACTCATTCCTAGGACCAATCAACCTAACATGTATGTTTTTGGAGGAAACCAGAGAAAACCCACACACACACAGGTAGAACATGTAAACTACACACATAAAGACCAGTGCTCGAAGCCTTATCCCAACTCTGGGACTCGAACCCCTGACCTTCTTGCTGTGAGGCCTCCGTATTAACCACCACACTGATTAATAAAGTATCTAATTCAATAAAACTCGGCAAATTCCATGTTGAGAGAAGCCAGATGGGGTGGATCGGGCACCTCGTTAGGATGCCTCCTTCACGTGAGGTGTTTTGGGCGAGTCCCACCGGGAGGAGACCGAGAGGCTTCACCACGACAGATCGATGCAGCATCCTAATTATTGCAGGCGCTGCACTGATCCTCCCGCTCCCACTGTGAACAAGACCCAGAGATGCTTTAACTTGGAGTAGGACCCTGTCCCTGATTACCTCCACCAATGAGGATCGGTGATGAGAGTGTGTGTGTGTGTGAGGTGTGTGTGAGGTGTGTGTGTGTGTGTGTGTGTGTGTGTGTGTGAGGTGTGTGTGAGGTGCGTGTGTGTGTGTGAGGTGTGTGTGAGGTGTGTGTGAGGTGTGTGAGGTGTGTGTGTGTGTGTGTGTGAGGTGTGTGTGAGGTGTGTGTGAGGTGTGTGTGTGTGTGTGTGTGTGAGGTTTGTGTGTGTGTGTGTGTGTGTGTGTGTGTGTGAGGTGTGTGTGAGGTGTGTGTGTGTGTGTGAGGTGTGTGTGAGGTGTGTGTGAGGTGTGTGAGGTGTGTGTGTGAGGTGTGTGTGAGGTGTGTGTGAGGTGTGTGTGAGGTGTGTGTGAGGTGTGTGTGTGTGTGAGGTGTGTGTGAGGTGTGTGTGTGTGTGTGTGTGTGTGTGAGGTGTGTGTGAGGTGTGTGTGTGTGTGAGGTGTGTGTGAGGTGTGTGTGAGGTGTGTGTGAGGTGTGTGTGTGTGTGTGAGGTGTGTGTGAGGTGTGTGTGAGGTGTGTGAGGTGTGTGTGTGTGTGTGTGTGAGGTGTGTGTGAGGTGTGTGTGAGGTGTGTGTGAGGTGTGTGTGAGGTGTGTGTGAGGTGTGTGTGTGTGAGGTGTGTGTGAGGTGTGTGTGTGTGTGTGAGGTGTGTGTGAGGTGTGTGTGAGGTGTGTGAGGTGTGTGTGTGTGTGTGTGTGAGGTGTGTGTGAGGTGTGTGTGAGGTGTGTGTGAGGTGTGTGTGAGGTGTGTGTGTGTGAGGTGTGTGTGAGGTGTGTGTGAGGTGTGTGTGAGGTGTGTGTGAGGTGTGTGTGTGTGTGTGAGGTGTGTGTGAGGTGTGTGTGAGGTGTGTGAGGTGTGTGTGTGTGTGTGTGTGTGAGGTGTGTGTGAGGTGTGTGTGAGGTGTGTGTGAGGTGTGTGTGAGGTGTGTGTGAGGTGTGTGTGTGTGTGAGGTGTGTGTGAGGTGTGTGTGTGTGTGTGTGTATTGTGTGTGTTTGTTTGTCTCTGTGTGTAAAAGGTGTGTTTAAGTGACTTTTTACAACTTTTTTTTGGTCACATTTTTGTAACTTTTTTTGTACAAAAAAGCAACGTTTTTGACAAATTTTTCAACTTTTTTGCGACTTTTTTGAATTTTTTTTGTACAAAAAAGTTGTGAAAAAGTAAAAAAAAATGCAAAAAAGTTACAAATTTTTTGCTTTTTAAATGAAAAAAGTCACAAAAAAGATGCAAAAATGTAAAAGGTGTGTGTGAGGTGTGTGTGTGTGTGTGTGTGTGTGTGTGAGGTGTGTGTGTGTGTGTGTGTGTGTGTGTGAGGTGTGTGTGTGTGTGTGTGTGTGTGTGTGAGGTGTGTGTGTGTGTGTGTGTGTGTGTGTGTGAGGTGTGTGTGTGTGTGTGTGTGTGTGTGTGTGTGTGAGGTGTGTGTGAGGTGTGTGTGTGTGTGTGAGGTGTGTGTGTGTGTGTGTGAGAGGTGTGTGTGTGAGGTGTGTGTAAGGTGTGTGAGGTGTGTGTAAGGTGTGTGAGGTGTGTGTGTGTGTGAGGTGTGTGTGTGTGAGGTGTGTGTGTGTGTGTGTGTGTGAGGTGTGTGTAAGGTGTGTGAGGTGTGTGTGAGGTGTGTGTGTGTGTGTGAGGTGTGTGTGTGTGTGTGTGTGTGAGGTGTGTGTAAGGTGTGTGAGGTGTGTGTAAGGTGTGTGAGGTGTGTGTGTGAGGTGTGTGTGTGAGGTGTGTGAGGTGTGTGTAAGGTGTGTGTAAGGTGTGTGTGTGTGTGTGTGTGTGAGGTGTGTGTGTGTGTGTGTGTGAGGTGTGTGTGAGGTGTGTGTGTGAGGTGTGTGTAAGGTGTGTGTGTGTGTGAGGTGTGTGTGAGGTGTGTGTGTGTGAGGTGTGTGTAAGGTGTGTGAGGTGTGTGTGAGGTGTGTGTAAGGTGTGTAAGGTGTGTGAGGTGTGTGTGTGTGTGTGTGTGTCAGGTGTGTGTGTGTGTGTGTGTCAGGTGTGTGTGTGAGGTGTGTGTGAGGTGTGTGTGTGTGAGGTGTGTGTGAGGTGTGTGTGAGGTGTGTGTGTGTGTGTGAGGTGTGTGTGTGTGTGTCTTACCTCCTGCAGCCTCTCCAGCTCCATCCTCAGCATCTCCCTCTCCTCCTCCATCTCTCCGCAGCGCTGCTTCAGACTCTGGTTCTCTTCCAGTACCACCAGTCCACACTCCGCAGCCCGGACCTTCTCCCGGTTCGCCTCGGCCAGTTCCCTGCTGAGCCGCTCCACCTCCGCCCGGTACTCCTCCACCGTGTCCCCGCATCCTGCTCCACCCGCCGCCATCACATCAGAGTTTCTGCTTATTCACCAGCATCACGGCGCCATGTCTGCCCGCAGCCTCTGAGCCAGGCACCGTCAGGCTGCGGACCCCACCTAGTGGCTGCACGCGTGCACCACACACACCACAAACACTGATGACTGGGATGTGTAGTGAGAGGAGTAAAGAGGAGGAGGAAAAGCTGGAGAGGTGGAGGTTTGTATGAATGAGAGGGATCCAAATAGAAAAGTGAGGTTACAGGGAGAAGAGACAAAGAAGGTGGAAGATTTTAATTACCGTAATTTCACGGCCATAAGGCGCACCTAAAAGTCTCAAATTTTCTTCAAAATGAGCGGTGCGTCCTATCTGATTTGTGATTGGTGGACGTATTAGAGAACCATCAGGCGGACGTAGTTGAAAACATGAGAATGTTAAAGGGTGAAGTGTGTGTGTGGATTATGTCTAAAAGAACAGGTGTGTTCTTTATGCAGAACATTACTGTTTTAAAAACACTGAAAATGGAAAAGAGACACGCTTATGAAGCTCAGTTTAAACTGATGACAATCAGCTGCGCCGGGCGAGTTACGCCACAGTTTGCCAGTGGATTGTAGATGCTTGGGCTAACGTGTCTGCTGGCACTGTTGTCCGAGCTTTCCCAAAAGCGGGCATCATTTCCGAGGAGCTGCACGGTTCAGAAAGTGACTCTGACAGCGAGGAAAGTGAACCTGCGAGGTTGGATTTAGAGCAGCTGTTAGATTCAGAAACAGAGGATGAGGACTTGGATGGATTTAATAAATGACTTTATGACGACTTTAAATAATATTTAAATAAAACCAAACAAACTCAGTTTTACTCCCGATCTATTTTTAAATACACATGTGTGTGTGCGTATGCACGCGTCTATGTGTGTGTGTGTGTGTTGTTATAAGGCGGACTTACGTAGTAGAGGATATGTATATAAAACCCGCGCCCTATCATCAGGTGAGCCTTATGTGTGTGTTAAATACAGAGCACGCAAAATTTGGACTGCGCCTTTTAATACGGTGCGCCCATGGTCGTGAAAATACGGTACTTAGGATCAACAGTCCAGAGCAATGGAGAGTGTGGAAAAGAGGTGAAGAAGCGTGTGCAGGCAGGCTGGAACGGGTGGAGAAAAGTATCAGGTGTGATGTGCGACAGAAGAGTTTCAGCTAAAATGAAAGAAAAAGTGTACAAAACCGTGGTCGCTTGTACCCGCAATCTCATTCTTTTGGTCACCATCCACAGCCGAAATGAGCTTCCTCTGCAGGGTGGCTGGGCTCTCACTCAGAGATCGGGTGAGGAGCTCTGCCATCCGGGAGGAGCTCGGTGTCGAGCCGCTCCTCCTCCAGGTCAAGAGGAGCCAGATGGGGTGGTTCGGGCACCTAGTCAGGATGCCCCCCGAGCGGGTCGTAGGCAAGGTGTTTCGGGCACGTCCCACCGGGAGGAGACCAAGGGGCTGACCCCGGACCTACTGGAGAGACTATGTCTCACAGCTGGCCGGGGAACGACTTGGGATCCTTCCGGGTGAGCTGGAGGATGCAGCCGGGGAGAGAGAGGCCTGGGCTGCCCGTTTGAGGCTGTTGCCCCTGCGACCCGACCCCAGAACAAGCGGAAGATGACGGAACGGAACCAAAAACCGTGGTGAGACCAGACATGCTGTCCTTGTTTTGATCCAAGATCTACTTTTGAAGTATCAAACCCCCTGATATCGGCACGGTTGTGGGTTCAGGTCCCAGGTGGGGACAAGGATTGGAGCACTGTCCTTTCTGTGTGGAGTTTGCATGTTCTCCCTGTATCTGCGTGGGTTTTCTTCGGGGACTCTAGTTTCCTCCCGTCCTCAGAAAACATGCATGTTTGGTTGATTGGCCGGTGGCAAATTGCCTCTAGGAATGAGTGTGTGTGTGAATGGTTGTATGTGTGTGGCCCCGCGACAGACCGGTGACCTGTTCGGGGTGTACCCTGCTCCTCGCTTTGGGATGGGCTCCGGCAAACACAACACCTCCCCGCAACCTCGCAAGGGATAGACGGTTAAGAAGGTGACTGACTGACTGAAATCTACTAGTTCAGTGTCATCATCACACACACACACACACACACACACACACACACACACACACACACACACACACACACACACACACACACACACACACACACAGACAAATTCCACATGTATGCCGTGGTTTGAGGGTCAAAGGAAAAGCACAGCAGCAGCCGTTGCCCATTAAAAATAGACTTAACAACGTGCTTTCATGTCCCATGCTCCAAAAATCTCCAATTATACTAGAAAGGACCGTTAGATGGGCACCGGGCAAATCCGGTCCTCGAGGGCCGGTGTCCTGAAGGTTTTCATTGTGTTCCTCGTTCAAAACAGCTGATGCACAAAAAGTGAAATCAACAGCCAATAAAATTTGGCACATTGACTCAAATAACAAGATCAGGTGTGAAGGTGTAAGAACATATGGAAAACCTTCAGGACACCGGCCCTCGAGGACCAGATTTGCCCACCCCTGCTAGAGGGTCTGTATACACGCTTTTAAAATAGCAGCAAAGTAGGTGAGTTGAAAACACTGACTTCCTGTCATGTTTTTTCCTACACCCAGCGGTCGACTTGGAATCAGTCCGGTTGGGCACCGCTGGTCCAGACACAGGGGCACTGAGAAAACAACAGGATACAGAGATGAAGATGCTGAGGATCTCTCTGGGAGTGACCAGGATGGACAGGATCAGAGAAACAGCACATGTTAGAGGTTTTAAAGTCAGAGAGGTCAGACTGAGATGGTTTGGACATGTACAGAGGAGAGAGAGGAACCGCCAGACAGTTGCTGTGCTCCACTTGGCCACACGGTGGCGCTGTTCTGCAGACAGACCCGGAACCAGAGGACGTGGCAGCTTCTCTAATTGGTCCTCATCCTGAAAACAAACAGGGTGGACACGTATGACCAATCCGACGTGCACGCGTTTCTCAGCTGGCCTGTGATTGGCTGTAGCTTCAGAGAGGGTTTCTGTGTCTGACACACACACGCGCACGGTCACAGCGGATCGATCGCTCACGCGCACAGGTAAGATTCTGATTGGCTGATTTGACGCACAGATTTGACTCCTGATGATAAACATGGGATTTTTAATGATGGATTAATCAGGCTGATTAATCACTGCTGCAGATCGATGAGGATCTGAACGGAGATCTGTTTAAAAAACATTCATTAAAAACAGATCAAATGTTTTTAAATAAAAACCTGTGTTTTATTATTTTCTTTTTTTTAAGCTGTTTCCGGTTTTAAAAAAATATGGATGCAGAAAAAAAGAGTTTTATCCGGTTTATGAAAAAAAGAGGGTTAGAGAGGAAGGGATGGAGACCTGGACCAGAGACCTGGACCAGAGACCAGAGACCTGGACCAGAGACCAGAGACCTGGACCAGAGACAAGAGACCTGGACCAGAGACCAGAGACCTGGACCAGAGACCTGGGCTAGAGACCTGGATGAGGGACCTGGGTTAGGGTTTCCGGGCTGAGGTTAGGGTTCCAAGGCCGGTCTGCGGTTCCCTTCCTTAATTATCTTCCATTAAAAAACAAAACAACTTTTTTTTAAAGGGTTCTTTATTCTTTATTCATTTTCCGTTCCATCATCTTCCGCTTGTTCCGGGGTCGGTTCACGGGGGCAACAGCCTCAAGCGGGCAGCCCAGGCCTCTCTCTCCCCGGCTGCATCCTCCAGCTCACCTGGAAGGATCCCGAGGTGTTGCCTGTCCAGCTGTGAGACATAGTCTCTCCAGCGGGTCCAGGGTCTGCCCCTTGGTCTCCTCCCGGTGGGACGTGCCCGAAACACCTCGCCTGCGAGGCGCTCGGGGGGCATCCTGACCAGATGCCCGAACCACCCCATCTGGCTTCTATCGACCTGGAGGAGGAGCGGCTCGACACCGAGCTCCTCCCGGATGGCAGAGCTCCTCACCCGATCTCTGAGTGAGAGCCCAGCCACCCTGTGGAGGAAGCTCATTTCGGCTGCTTGTACCCGCGATCTCATTCTTTCGGTCACCACCCACAGCTGGTTACCATGGTGAGAGTAAGAACGTAGATCCTGGTTACCATGGTGAGGGTAAGAACGTAGATCCTGGTTACCATGGTGAGGGTAGGAACGTAGATCCTGGTTACCATGGTGAGGGTAGGAACGTAGATCCTGGTTACCACGGTGAGGGTAGGAACGTAGATCCTGGTTATCATGGTGAGGGTAGGAACGTAGATCCTGGTTACCATGGTGAGGGTAGGAATGTAGATCCTTGGTTACCATGGTGAGGGTAGGAACATAGATCCTGGTTACCATGGTGAGGGTAGGAACGTAGATCCTGGTTACCATGGTGAGGGTAGGAATGTAGATCCTTGGTTACCATGGTGAGGGTAGGAACATAGATCCTGGTTACCATGGTGAGGGTAGGAATGTAGATCCTTGGTTACCATGGTGAGGGTAGGAACATAGATCCTGGTTACCATGGTGAGGGTAGGAACGTAGATCCTGGTTACCACGGTGAGGGTAGGAATGTAGATCCTGGTTACCACGGTGAGGGTAGGAATGTAGATCCTGGTTACCACGGTGAGGGTAGGAACGTAGATCCTGGTTACCACGGTGAGGGTAGGAATGTAGATCCTGGTTACCACGGTGAGGGTAGGAACGTAGATCCTGGTTATCATGGTGAGGGTAGGAACGTTGATCCTGGTTACCATGGTGAGGGTAGGAACGTAGATCCTGGTTACCATGGTGAGGGTAGGAACGTAGATCCTGGTTACCATGGTGAGGGTAGGAACGTAGATCCTGGTTACCATGGTGAGGGTAGGAACGTAGATCCTGGTTACCACGGTGAGGGTAGGAATGTAGATCCTGGTTACCATGGTGAGGGTAGGAACGTAGATCCTGGTTACCATGGTGAGGGTAGGAACGTAGATCCTGGTTACCATGGTGAGGGTAGTAACGTAGATCCTGGTTACCATGGTGAGGGTAGGAACGTAGATCCTGGTTACCATGGTGAGGGTAGTAACGTAGATCCTGGTTACCATGGTGAGGGTAGTAACATAGATCCTGGTTACCATGGTGAGGGTAGGAACGTAGATCGACTTGTAAATCGAGAGCTTTTCTTTTCGGCTCAGTTTACCACGACGGACCGATACAGCATCCTAGTTATTGCTGATGCCGCACCGATCCGCCTGTCGATCTCCCGCTCCATCTTTCCTCCACTCGTGAACAAGACCCCGAGATACTTAAACTCCTCCACTTGGGGCAGGACCCTGTCCCTGACCCGCAGGGGGCATTCCACCCTTTTCCGGGCGAGGACCATGGTATCGGATTTGGAGGCGCTAAATCCCATCCGGGCCGCTTCAAACTCGGCAGCAAATTTATTTATTTATTTTTTATTGTAAAACATTTAATATTATGATAAGTTTTAAATTAATTAAAAATAATAAATCTAGGTTGTCATGGTTTTTTGACGAGCTGAGCATGCGCAGTGGTATCCGGTTTGTCATTGTCGGGTGTTGATGACAACAACCCGACAATGACCACTGAACGCGCACTCCGTGGTCACCGTTGCCGTTCCATCAGGAGCCCGCGGCCCGTTGGTTTATAACCAGTGGTTTATTATTGGTCTGTTATTATACCAACCTGTACTGCCAGGTACTGGTTACCATGGCACTCACCAAGGTGAGGTTGGGGTTCCAAGGCAATGTTCCCTCTAATTTTTTATGTCTCTGAGCAAACACTTCCTGAGCAGAAGGGGGCGGAGCAAAAACGTTTACTTTTTTGTGACGTCAGCAGCCGCGACGCGTAAAACTTCGAAGAAGTGGTTTGAAGCAATTTGTTTCAGAAGAAAGAAGAAAGAGAGAAGCTCTGTCTCATTCTTCCATCTTTAGTTTAAATTAAGTTTGATTTTGTGCGCCGCATTGGTCTTTTTGTGTGCCATTAATCTCCAAGCAGTGCGCAACTGCGCAGGCGCGCAGCTTAGAGGGAACACTGTTCCAAGGTGAGGCTGGGGTTCCAAGGTTGGGGTTCCAAGGTGAGGTTGGGGTTCCATGGTGAGGTCGTTGCCTCTGCAGTCTGATTATAGATAACAGAACAGTGACATCATCAGTGATTCCCGTCTGAACCCACCCGTCTTCACTAAAGATGGTGGACTGCTGGTGTTGTTCCACCACAGTGAAGGATCAGCATGTGGAGCTTTTAGAGACAGTTTAACATCTTTTTAGGATTCTCTTGAGCTTCAAAGGTTGTTGCCGCGGTAACCCACATTTTGGCAATCACAGAGCCAACTGTAGAATGTTCCAGCTCCACCTCGCCCAACATGGCACCACCTAGCCGCTGTTCTGAAGCTGTTTGGAGCTCTCTCATGAACTCTAAAATGCCACCCAACACACACATCTCCCCATCAAGGGTTAATAAACTATAAACTATGAATCTGTATCTGTTACTGGTCTGTTTTTCACATGTTGATCGTTCTCTTCTGATTCCAGGATGTTCCGTTTGGTGCTGATGTGGTTCCTCCTGTTCTTCGCCTCCGGCAGCAGCAAACCCACGGAGATGAAGACTCGAGTTCATCACGACGAACCCCTCAGCCAAGTCGAGCACGCCGATGATGCAAATTTTGACTACGACCACCAAGCGTTTCTCGGACAAGATGAAGCCAAAACCTTTGATCACCTTTCGCCAGAAGAAAGTAAACGAAGGCTGAGGTCAGAAGTTATAAACGTATGAGTACAGGGTGGTTTCTATGGCAGCGTCATGGTTCATGGTAACCAGGATCTACGCTCCTACCCTCACCATGGTAACCAGGATCTACGTTCCTACCCTCACCATGGTAACCAGGATCTACGTTCCTACCCTCACCATGGTAACCAGGATCTAGGTTCCTACCCTCACCATGGTAACCAGGATCTACGTTCCTACCCTCACCATGGTAACCAGGATCTACGTTCCTACCGTCACCATGGTAACCAGGATCTACGTTCCTACCCTCACCATGGTAACCAGGATCTAGGTTCCTACCCTCACTATGGTAACCAGGATCTACGTTCCTACCCTCACCATGGTAACCAGGATCTAGGTTCCTACCCTCACTATGGTAACCAGAATCTACGTTCCTACCCTCACCATGGTAACCAGGATCTAGGTTCCTACCCTCACCATGGTAACCAGGATCTACGTTCCTACCCTCACCATGGTAACCAGGATCTACGTTCCTACCGTCACCATGGTAACCAGGATCTACGTTCCTACCCTCACCATGGTAACCAGGATCTACTTTCCTACCCTCACCATGGTAACCAGGATCTACGTTCCTACCCTCACCATGGTAACCAGGATCTACATTCCTACCCTCACCATGGTAACCAGGATCTACGTTCCTACCCTCACCATGGTAACCAGGATCTAGGTTCCTACCCTCACCATGGTAACCAGGATCTACATTCCTACCCTCATCATGGTAACCAGGATCTACATTCCTACCCTCACCATGGTAACCAGGATCTATGTTCATACCCTCACCATGGTAACCAGGATCTACGTTGCTACCATCACCATGGTAACCAGGATCTACATTCTTACCCTCACCATGGCAACCAGGATCTACATTCCTACCCTCACCATGGTAACCAGGATCTACATTCCTAGATCCTACGTTCCGGCTGAAATGATCTTCCTCTGCAGGGTGGCTGGGCTCTCACTCAGAGATAGAGGGAGGAGCTCTGAATAGAGCCGCTGCTTCTTTAGTTCGAGTCAAACCAGACGGGGTGGTTCGGGACTCTGGTTAGGATGCCCGCTGGTGACGATGTATCAGACAATTTTTACGATGTATTAATAAATATAAATCATATAAAAACACAGACGAAAGTATAACCCAGGTGGAAAAAACTAGGTCCTCCTGTCATTTTTCTCCCTGACTTGTAACTTCTGCGGAGTGATTTGTGCACTTGTTACTGTCAGCCAATCAGAGCTTACGCTGCGTGCAATCATGTGACTTGTTCCCTGCCGCGTCTCCTTAATAAGACAGCGTTATTTAGTCTGAGTGAGAGCAGGTGTGCGGGGGGAAGCAAGCTGAAAGCTGGGTCACAGGAGCCGTCGGCTATCGGACCTTTTAGTTGGGAAATCACGCTGAATTTGAGTCTTGTACGTGTGGAAATCGGCCAGGTTTTCCGCACGTTTTGTGATGGCGAGCTAAGGAGCAGGTTAAGTCTGAAAACTTCTGATCCTGAATACTCAAAGTGGTTCCAATCCACCTTGACGGACCGGTAGGGGGCTCAGTGGGCCGAGGACCTCTCACCCCTCACACCCACACTTAGATGGTCAGACTCTTTTGGTCCCAGTTTCTTTTGTTGAACATTTCACTGTAAACCTTTATATTGTGTGAGCTTTATTATTGAATTTCTTGTCTACTGAATATATCTTGACAAAGGATTTTATATGTGTAAATATTATGGATGTCCATTCTCTTGTACATATTTAAGGGTATTTGTTGCACAAAACATTACAACTTGTAATTATCGGTTGTCTATTCAATACACGGTGAAAATACCAAAGACATTACTTGTTTCAGTCTACTCTCTCCCTGAGCGACACCTAATCTTCTGACACTAGCCCGTTACAATCCTATACATACAGTGGTGGTCAAAAGTTTACATACACTTGTAAAGAACATAATGTCATGGCTGTCTTGAGTTTCCAGTTATTTCAACAACTCTGATTTTTCTCTGATATAGTGATTGGAACAGATCCTTCTTTGTCACAAAAAAACATTCATGAAGTTTGATTCTTTTATGACTTTATTATGGGTAAACTGAAAATGTGACAAAATCAGCTGGGTCAAAAATATACATACAGCAATGCTAATATTTGGTTACATGTCATTTGGCCATTTTTACTTCAATTAGGCGCTTTTGGTAGCCATCCACAAGCTTCTGGCAAGTTTCTGGTTGAATCTTTGACCACTCCTCTTGACAGAATTGGTGCAGTTCAGTTAAATTTGTTGGCTTTCTGACATGGACTTGTTTCTTCAGCATTATCCACATGTTCTCAATGGGATTTAAGTCAGGACTTTGGGAAGGCCATTCTAAAACCTTAATTCTAGCCTGATTTAGCCATTCCATTACCACTTTTGATGTGTGTTTGGGGTCATTGTCCTGTTGGAACACCCAACTGCGCCCAAGACCCAACCTTCGGGCTGATGACTTCAGGTTTTCTTGAAGAATTTGAAGGTAATCCTCCTTCTTCATTGTCCCATTGACTCTCTGTAAAGCACCAGTTCCATTGGCAGCAAAACAGGCCCACAGCATAATACTACCACCACCGTGCTTGATGGTAGGCATGGTGTTCTTGGGGTTAAAGGCCTCACCTTTTCTCCTCCAAACATATTGCTGGGCATTGTGGCCAAACAGCTCAATTTTTGTTTCATCTGACCACAGAACTTTGTCCATGTGATCAGCAGCAAACTTTAGTCGAGCCTTAAGGTGCCGCTTTTGGAGCAAGGGCTTCCTTCTTGCACGGCAACCTCTCAGTCCATGGCGATGCAAAACACGCTTGACTGTGGACACTGACACCTGTGTTCCAGCAGCTTCTAATTCTTGGCAGATCTGCTTTTTGGTGCTCCTGGGTTGACTCTTCACCCTCCTGACCAGTTTTCTCTCAGCAGCAGGTGACAGCTTGCGTTTTCTTCCTGATCGTGGCAGTGACAAAACACTGCCATGCACTTTATACTTACAAACAATTGTTTGCACTGTTGCTCTTGGAACCTGCAGCTGCTTTGAAATGGCTCCAAGTGACTTTCCTGACTTGTTCAAGTCAATGATTCTCTTTTTCAAATCTATGCTGAGCTCCTTTGACTTTCCCATTGTAGCGTTTGTGGGTGTTTTTATCCAATGAGCCCTTTTTAAATGGCTTCAGAGAAGTCACCAGCTGTAGTCACTCATAATCACTCACAAGAAGTTAAGAGGTCATGCTATGAAGCTCATGTCATTGACACAACATTCTAAGTCTCCAAAATTGCTCATTCATGTTGCTGTATGTATATTTTTGACCCAGCTGATTTCGTCACATTTTCAGTTTACCCATAATAAAGTCATAAAAGAATCAAACTTCATGAATGTTTTTTGTGACAAAGAAGGATCTGTTCCAATCACTATATCAGAGAAAAATCAGAGTTGTTGAAATAACTGGAAACTCAAGACAGCCATGACATTATGTTCTTTACAAGTGTATGTAAACTTTTGACCACCACTGTATGTTCATATCGTGTTATTACTGAAGTATAATTACAACCACTACTTATCTATTGTTTATACTCATTTATTTTAGCACATATGCTACAAAAGGAAGAGAACAGTCATGGTTGATCAGACCAGTTGGTCTGTTTATTGAGATTTTTTTGTTGGACACTTTTTAACACGTTTGTTTTTTTTTCAGCATCATCGTCGATAAAATAGACGCAAACAAAGATGGTTTTGTTTCTGAAGAAGAATTAAAACTCTGGATTAAAAACGCTCAGAAGAAACACATCTACGAGAATGTAGAACATCAGTGGAAGGACTTCGATCTGAACAACGATGGCTACGTCACCTGGGACGAGTACAAGAACGTAACCTACGGGAGTTATCTGGGTGAGGATGGAACACGTTCCACCTTGGTTCTTCTCACTGACTGACTGGATGATTGTTTTTTGGTTTAGAGGAGCCAGTGGACTCTGAGTACAACTACACCCACATGATGTGGAGGGATGAGAGACGCTTCCGGGTGGCCGACGTGAACGGAGACCTGATGGCCGACAAGCAGGAGTTCACGGCGTTTCTTCATCCTGAGGATTACGATCACATGAAGGACATCGTTGTCCAGGTAACGAGCGGTAACGAGGTTCTTTGTGTTTTTAATTTCACATGTAACGCTTATGATTCTGATCCAGGAAACGATCGAGGACATCGATAAGAACGGAGACGGCTTCATCGACGTGGATGAATATATCGGTAAAATGAGATTACCGTATTTTCACGACCACAGGGCGCACCGTATTAAAAGGCGCAGTCCAAATTTTACGTGCTCTGTATTTAACACACACAAGGCGCACCTGATGATAGGGCGCAGGTTTTATATACATATCCTCTACTACGTACGTCTGCCTTACAACAACACACACACATACACATAAACGCGTGCATACGCACACACGTGCGTATTTAAAAATAGATCAGGAGTAAAACTGAGTTTGTTTGGTTTTATTTAAATATTATTTAAAGTCGTCATAAAGTCATTTATTAAATCCATCCAAGTCCTCATCCTCTGTTTCTGAATCTAACAGCTGCTCTAAATCCAACCTCGCAGGTTCACTTTCCTCGCTGTCAGAGTCACTTTCTGAACCGTGCAGCTCCTCGGAAATGATGCCTGCTTTTGGGAAAGCTCGGACAACAGTGCCAGCAGACACGTTAGCCCAAGCATCTACAATCCACTGGCAAACTGTGGCGTAACTCGCCCGGCGCAGCTGATCGCCATCAGTTTAAACTGAGCTTCATAAGTGTGTCTCTTTTTAATTTTCAGTGTTTTTAAAACATCAATGTTCTGCATAAAGAACACACCTGTTCTTTTAGACATAATCCACACACACACTTCACCCTTTAACATTCTCATGTTTTCAACTGCGTCTGCAAATCACAAATCAGATAGGGCGCACCGCTCATTTTGAAGAAAATTTGAAAATTTGGTGCGCCTTATGGTCGTGAAATTACGGTATTTCTGTTCCACCGGATCCGCGCTTCATCTCCTCCACACGGTGGTTTCTGGTTCCACCGTGTGGAACCGTCTGCTCCTCGTTCCTCCTCTGAGCTCTGCTCTACGTCTTCAGGTGACATGTACAAGGCAGAGAAAGACGGCGAGGAACCCGAGTGGGTCGCAACCGAACGCCAGCAGTTCACGGAGTTCAGAGACAAAAACAAAGATGGAAAAATGGACAAAGAGGAAACTCTGGATTGGATTCTTCCGGCTGATTACGACCATGCCGAGGCCGAGGCCAAACACCTGCTGCATGAGTCTGATACCAACCAGGTGAGAGGCTTCTGTTTCCTGGTCCACCTGGTCTTCTGTTTTAGGAATAACAGGAAGCATGTTTTCTCTTTCAGGACGGAAAACTGACGAAGGAAGAAATCCTCCTGAAATACGACCTGTTCGTTGGGAGTCAGGTCACGGACTTCGGGGAGGCGTTACTCCGACACGATGAGTTCTAGATGAGGTTGAGCTCCAGGTGATAGGACTATACGAGGTCTGGGTCACAGGACCGGGTCCGGGTCACAGGACCGGGTCTGGGTTACAGGACCAGCCGTACGTCCAGGTCCCGGACCCCGTGACAGGACGTCTGGATTCAGGACGTTTTTATCTTGAAATTTTAAACCTCTTTTTGTATGTTTTTTAATGAATCTTCACTGTTTTGATGAAAAATAAACTGTCTTTGTTTCGAGGTTTTAATTCCGTGTCCTTCACGTGTTTCTGTAGACGTTTTAATCTGTAATCTCATCCTGTCTGTTCGTCCTGACCTCCAACCAGGTTTCTGTGTGAGTGAAGGTCAGGGTTACAGATAAGACCCTTCCTCTCTCAGGCTACTGTTTGTGAAACACAAAGAAAAAATGTCAGGTTTTTATCTTCTCCTTCCATCATTTCCCTTCATGGGGCGCCACAGCAAGTCAGTTTCTTCCATCTAACCCTATCTCCTGCATCCTCTTCGGTCACACCAACTATCTTCATGTCTTCCTTCACTGTATCCATGAACCTCCTCTTTGGTCTTCCTCTAGTCCTCTTTCCTGGTGGTTCCAAACCCAGCATCCTTCTTCTGATGTACTCTCTCTCTCTCCTCTGCACATGTCCAAACCATCTCAGTCTGACCTCTCTGACTTTAAAACCTCTAACATGTGCTGTTCCTCTGATCCTGTCCATCCTGGTCACTCCCAGAGAGATCCTCAGCATCTTCATCTCTGATACAAACATCTCTGCTTCCTGTCTTTTAGTCAGTGACACTGTCTCTAGACCAATCAGCATGGCCGCTCTCACCACACTGTCTCTAGACCAATCAGCATGGCCGCTCTCTCCACACTGTCTCTAGACCAATCAGCATGGCCGCTCTCACCACAGTTTTGTACACTTTTTCTTTCATTTTATCTGAAACTAACCTATAGGTTGGTTTCTGTGTGAGTCCTGCTGTAATAACAAAGTTAAAAACCAGATGAAGGTCAGGGTCACAGATAAGACCCTTCCTCTCTCAGGCTGCTGTTTGTGAAAAACAAAGAAAAAATGTCAGGTTTTTATATTCAGTAAAAAATGTGGATGGACGTCACCGAGAGCTCCACGAGTATTTTATACATCTGATTATTTATGGGTTTTTTTACAAACCGAGCTTCTTTTTGTGGGATGATGAAAATGGTCCATTTATTACCTATAACCTAGAACAGACCCAGTCACTGCAGCGACTAGGTCAGGGATCATGGCAGCTCTTTGTGAGCCTGTTGTTTTTCACGCTGCAGGATAAAAAATAAACTGTGTAAAAGCTGGAGGACGAAAAATCCAAAGATGACTTAAAATCAGGCAGTCAGTCATTTTCTTATTCGTCTGTCCGTTATGGGGGTGCCGGAGCCCAGCCCGGCTGATTTAAGACGAAGGGCAGGGTACACCCTGAACAGGTCACCAGTCTGTCGCAGGGCCACACACATACAACCATCCACACACACACTCATTCCTAGGGGCCGATCAACCTAGCATGCATGTCTTTGGAGGAAACAGGAGAACCCGGAGGAAACCCACGCAGACACAGGGAGAACATGCAAACTCCACACAGAAAGGACAGTGTTCCAAGTCTCGTCCCCACCCTGGACTTGAACCCATGACCATCTTGCTGTGAGGCCACTGTGCTACCCACTGCGCCACCGTGCTGCCACTTTTAAAATCAAAACAAAAAGTTTGTATCGTCTCTTTGATCTGCTTTTACTCTTAAGAGTTTGCGGGGCGTGTCAGACCCTACCCCGGCTGATTTCAAGTGAGGGGCAGGATACACCCCAAACACGTCACCAGTCTGTTACGAGGCCACACACACACACACACACACACACACACACACACACACACACACACACACACATACACACACAAATTCCTAGCAGCCAATCAACCTAACATGTATGTTTTTGGAGGAAACCAGAGAAAACCCACACATACAAGGAGAACATGTAAACTACACACAGAAAGATGTTTCAAGCCTCGCCCCCCACTCCAGGACTCGAACCCCTGACCTTCTAGCTGCACCACCATGCTGCTAAGATAAAAAGAAGATTAAAAAAAGCATAAAAAGAACCTGCTCTTTATTTTTTTTATTGTTAGAGGGGTGCACAGCGGCCTCGCAGCTACAAGGATAGGGGTAACGGACTGCAACAGACTGGCGACCTGTTTGGGATGCTCAGGAGAATGCTCTCACCTCTGGTACCCCGTTCGGGAAAAGTGGTTAAGAAGAGAAAAAAAATATATACTGCTAAAATCAAGAGTAACATTTTTACCTAACAGACATTAAAATATTTGTTTTGGTTATTGGTTAAAAAAAAAGTTTTAGATCTTTTTCTTTTAAGAATCAAAGTGTCCTGCTTTTCTGCTACTGTCCACTAGGGAGCAGAAAAGGAACACTTTTTATGTCAGTCAGTCATCTTCTTATCCGTCTGTCCCTTACGGGGTTACGGGGGTGCTGGAGCCCATCCCTGCTGATTTAAGGTGAAGGACAGGGTACACCCCGAACAGGTTGCCAGTCTGTCGCGGGGCCACACACATACATCCACACACACATTCATTCCTAGGGGCAATTTGGCACCGGCCAATCAGAATCAGAATCTACTTTATTGATCCCACACATGTTAAATTTGTGTGTGCCTCTTGGAGAAGGAGCTCCTTTGTTCATCCAGGAGTGGGTAGAGAGGATGGTCATGGTTTTCCATGATGGACAAAAGTTTGTTCAGTGACCTCCTCTCTACCACTGCCTCAAGTGAGGTCCTATAGGTTAGTATTAGTAACCAGGTCCTATAGGTTGGTATTAGTAACCAGGTCCTATAGGTTGGTATTAGTAACCAGGTCCTATAGGTTGGTATTAGTAACCAGGTCCTATAGGTTGGTATTAGTAACCAGGTCCTATAGGTTGGTATTAGTAACCAGGTCCTATAGGTTGGTATTAGTAACCAGGTCCTATAGGTTGGTATTAGTAACCAGGTCCTATAGGTCGGTATTAGTAACCAGGTCCTATAGGTCGGTATTAGTAACCAGGTCCTATAGGTTGGTATTAGTAACCAGGTCCTATAGGTTGGTATTAGTAACCAGGTCCTATAGGTTGGTATTAGTAACCAGGTCCTATCGGTTGGTATTAGTAACCAGGTCCTATAGGTTGGTATTAGTAACCAGGTCCTATAGGTTGGTATTAGTAGCCAGGTCCTATAGGTTGGTATTAGTAACCAGGTCCTATAGGTTGGTATTAGTAACCAGGTCCTATAGGTTGGTATTAGTAACCAGGTCCTATAGGTTGGTATTAGTAACCAGGTCCTATAGGTTGGTATTAGTAACCAGGTCCTATAGGTTGGTATTAGTAACCAGGTCCTATAGGTTGGTATTAGTAACCAGGTCCTATAGGTTGGTATTAGTAACCAGGTCCTATAGGTTGGTATTAGTAACCAGGTCCTATAGGTTGGTATTAGTAACCAGGTCCTATAGGTTGGTATTAGTAACCAGGTCCTATAGGTTGGTATTAGTAACCAGGTCCTATAGGTTGGTATTAGTAACCAGGTCCTATAGGTTGGTATTAGTAACCAGGTCCTATAGGTTGGTATTAGTAACCAGGTCCTTTAGGTTGGTATTAGTAACCAGGTCCTATAGGTTGGTATTAGTAACCAGGTCCTATAGGTCGGTATTAGTAACCAGGTCCTATAGGTTGGTATTAGTAACCAGGTCCTATAGGTTGGTATTAGTAACCAGGTCCTTTAGGTTGGTATTAGTAACCAGGTCCTATAGGTTGGTATTAGTAACCAGGTCCTATAGGTCGGTATTAGTAACCAGGTCCTATAGGTCGGTATTAGTAACCAGGTCCTATAGGTTGGTATTAGTAACCAGGTCCTATAGGTTGGTATTAGTAACCAGGTCCTATAGGCTGGTATTAGTAACCAGGTCCTATAGGTTGGTATTAGTAACCAGGTCCTATAGGTTGGTATTAGTAACCAGGTCCTATAGGTTGGTATTAGTAACCAGGTCCTATAGGTTGGTATTAGTAACCAGGTCCTACAGGTTGGTATTAGTAACCAGGTCCTATAGGTTGGTATTAGTAACCAGGTTCTATAGGTTGGTATTAGTAACCAGGTCCTATAGGTTGGTATTAGTAACCAGGTCCTATAGGTTGGTATTAGTAACCAGGTCCTATAGGTTGGTATTAGTAACCAGGTCCTATAGGTTGGTATTAGTAACCAGGTCCTATAGGTTGGTATTAGTAACCAGGTCCTATAGGTTGGCATTAGTAACCAGGTCCTATAGGTTGGTATTAGTAACCAGGTCCTATAGGTTGGTATTAGTAACCAGGTCCTATAGGTTGGTGTTAGTAACCAGGTCCTATCGGTTGGTATTAGTAACCAGGTCCTATAGGTTGGTATTAGTAACCAGGTCCTATAGGTTGGTATTAGTAACCAGGTCCTATAGGTTGGTATTAGTAACCAGGTCCTATAGGTTGGTATTAGTAACCAGGTCCTATAGGTTGGTATTAGTAACCAGGTCCTATAGGTTGGTATTAGTAACCAGGTCCTATAGGTTGGTATTAGTAACCAGGTCCTATAGGTTGGTATTACTAACCAGGTCCTATAGGTTGGTATTAGTAACCAGGTCCTATAGGTTGGTATTAGTAATCAGGTCCTATAGGTTGGTATTAGTAATAAGGTCCTATAGGTTGGTATTAGTAACCAGGTCCTATAGGTTGGTATTAGTAACCAGGTCCTATGGGTCGGTATTAGTAACCAGGTCCTATAGGTTGGTATTAGTAACCAGGTCCTATAGGTCGGTATTAGTAACCAGGTCCTATAGGTCGGTATTAGTAACCAGGTCCTATAGGTCGGTATTAGTAACCAGGTCCTATAGGTCGGTATTAGTAACCAGGTCCTATAGGTCGGTATTAGTAACCAGGTCCTATAGGTTGGTATTAGTAACCAGGTCCTATAGGTTGGTATTAGTAACCAGGTCCTATAGGTTGGTATTAGTAACCAGGTCCTATAGGTTGGTATTAGTAACCAGGTCCTATAGGTTGGTATTAGTAACCAGGTCCTATAGGTCGGTATTAGTAACCAGGTCCTATAGGTTGGTATTAGTAACCAGGTCCTATAGGTTAGTATTAGTAACCAGGTCCTATAGGTTGGTATTAGTAACCAGGTCCTATAGGCTGGTATTAGTAACCAGGTCCTATAGGTTGGTATTAGTAACCAGGTCCTATAGCTTGGTATTAGTAACCAGGTCCTATAGGTTGGTATTAGTAACCAGGTCCTATAGGTTGGTATTAGTAACCAGGTCCTATAGGTTGGTATTAGTAACCAGGTCCTATAGCTTGGTATTAGTAACCAGGTCCTATAGGCTGGTATTAGTAACCAGGTCCTATAGGTTGGTATTAGTAACCAGGTCCTATAGGTTGGTATTAGTAACCAGGTCCTATAGGTTGGTATTAGTAACCAGGTCCTATAGGTTGGTATTAGTAACCAGGTCCTATAGGTTGGTATTAGTAACCAGGTCCTATAGGTTGGTATTAGTAACCAGGTCCTATAGGTTGGTATTAGTAACCAGGTCCTATAGGTTGATATTAGTAACCAGGTCCTATAGGCTGGTATTAGTAACCAGGTCCTATCGGTTGGTATTAGTAACCAGGTCCTATAGGTTGGTATTAGTAACCAGGTCCTATCGGTTGGTATTAGTAACCAGGTCCTATAGGTTGGTATTAGTAACCAGGTCCTATAGGTTGGTATTAGTAACCAGGTCCTATAGGTTGGTATTAGTAACCAGGTCCTATAGGTTGGTACTAGTAACCAGGTCCTATAGGTTGGTATTAGTAACCAGGTCCTATAGGTTGGTATTAGTAACCAGGTCCTATAGGTTGGTATTAGTAACCAGGTCCTATAGGTTGGTATTAGTAACCAGGTCCTATAGGTTGGTACTAGTAACCAGGTCCTATAGGTTAGTATTAGTAACCAGGTCCTATAGGTCGGTATTAGTAACCAGGTCCTATAGGTTGGTATTAGTAACCAGGTCCTATAGGTTGGTATTAGTAACCAGGTCCTATAGGTTGGTATTAGTAACCAGGTCCTATAGGTCGGTATTAGTAACCAGGTCCTATAGGTTGGTATTAGTAACCAGGTCCTATAGGTTGGTATTAGTAACCAGGTCCTATAGGTTGGTATTAGTAACCAGGTCCTATAGGTTGGTATTAGTAACCAGGTCCTATAGGTTGGTACTAGTAACCAGGTCCTATAGGTTGGTATTAGTAACCAGGTCCTATAGGTTGGTACTAGTAACCAGGTCCTATAGGTTGGTATTAGTAACCAGGTCCTATAGGTTGGTATTAGTAACCAGGTCCTATAGGTTGGTATTAGTAACCAGGTCCTATAGGTTGGTATTAGTAACCAGGTCCTATAGGTTGGTATTAGTAACCAGGTCCTATAGGTTGGTATTAGTAACCAGGTCCTATAGGTTGGTATTAGTAACCAGGTCCTATAGGTTGGTATTAGTAACCAGGTCCTATAGGTTGGTATTAGTAACCAGGTCCTATCGGTTGGTATTAGTAACCAGGTCCTATAGGTTGGTATTAGTAACCAGGTCCTATAGGTTGGTATTAGTAACCAGGTCCTATAGGTTGGTATTAGTAACCAGGTCCTATAGGTTGGTATTAGTAACCAGGTCCTATAGGTTGGTATTAGTAACCAGGTCCTATAGGTCGGTATTAGTAACCAGGTCCTATAGGTTGGTATTAGTAACCAGGTCCTATAGGTTGGTATTAGTAACCAGGTCCTATAGGTTGGTATTAGTAACCAGGTCCGTATCTTTTCTTTTAATTGTCTTAAAGTTTAAATAATATAAAATGAATTAATTATCGAGCACGGTGGCACAGTGGGTAGCACAGTGGCCTCACAGCAAGAAGGTCGTGGGTTTGAGTCCCGGGTGGGGACGAGGCTTGGAACACTGTCCTTTCAGTGTGGAGTTTGCATGTTCTCCCTGTGTTTGCGTGGGTTTCCTCCGGGTACTCCGGTTTCCTCCCACCCTCCAAAAACATACATGCTAGGTTGATTGGCTGGTGCCAAATTGCCCCTAGGAATGAGTGTGTGTGTGGATGGTTCTATGCGTGTGGCCCCGCGACAGACTGGCGACCTGTTCAGGGTGTACCCTGCCCTTCGCCTTAAATTGGCCGGGATGGGCTCCGGCACCCGCCGCAACCCCGAAAGAGACAGACGGATAAGAAGATGACTGATTGACTGAATTAATTATTGTAAATACGTATCATGTGAGCACTGGGGGTGGGGTTAAATAAGTCCACTCCTTCTTGGACACTAGAAACTTTGATTTGTGCCCTTGTTATACCTTGTTTTTTTTTTCCTATTGAGTTGCTGTACAGAAGAATGTTTATATTAATTAAAAACATGCTACACTGTCCAAGATATTGTCCCTGCTGTTCTGTTAGTGTCCAATAGGAGGCAGTGAAGGACCACTTTTTATGGAATAAATTTTATTCTGCTTTTGAATGTAAATTATTAAGAAACGAAGAAAATTCCAGATTTTTTTTCTTTGATTCTCTTCCTGCAGATGATCTGAGGGTCAGATGATCTGAGGGTCTGATGATCTGAGGGTCTGATGATCTGAGACCCTGCCAATAGAATCACCTCCATGAATCCTGGCTGTTACCAGGGGCGAATCCAGAATTTTTTAAAGGGGGTGTGGGCGGGTGAGGTCATAGACATATGTCGGAGAGTCTGGGGGCGTCCTCCCCCGCCTCCCCCCAAACCTCTCCCAGTACATTTAGAAAAAGAAGTAATTTTTCTGCAACTAGTCTCATCCAGGAGTGATCTATAGTAGAAAAAGTTTCAAAAAAGTCTTCTGGACAGTTTAATTCTTCAACGAGACGTTTCGACTTCCATCCGGAAATCATTTTCAATCTGAATGAAATGGACTGAAACCTAGATCTATTTATACTAACCTGAGTAACAGGTAAAAAATAGTAAGAAGGGCTCGACCAATGAGACTGTGTTCCTTCAGATGGCTGTGAATGGCTCCTATTGTAGCCACAGACCAGTAAACAAACCTATTATAAAAATGCTAAAAGCCTAGTGAATAGAAATTCCTGCTAACGAGAGGCGTGAAACTGGGTCACGAGGTGTCATCTTTAGTCCATGGCTTCAAAAGGCTGCTGTAGATACCGGGCAAAACGTATCTAACGCCTCCACTCCGATTCAGTGAGGGATTTTCTTTCATCACAAAGATGGCTTCCTTCACCCCTCTTTCAAACCAACCTTTCTCTCTACTTAGAATCTTCACCTCACTGTCCTCAAAAGTGTGTTTGGTGGATTTAAGATGCAGATGTACAGCAGACTGTGGACCAGAGAAGCCTCAAGTGGTCCACAGGTCCACGCTACCAAACCGCTATGCACGGATTTACGCCTGCCTTCCCCCTCCCGCTCAGAGATGGGCGGAGGAATAGCGGCTCAGTGAGAGCAGAGGGCGGAGCTTGTACTTTCTCAGGACGGGTGGGGGATGAGCAGACCCGGCTTTTCTTAGTTCTGGGTCGCGAAAGCGACTTTTTTTGCGACTTTTTTGTGAGTTTTAGCGATTTTTGAGAAAAACTGTCTTTTTTGCAACTAAAAAGTGTCTTCATTTGCTTTTTTCAGGCTTTTTCTTAACGATTTTTGAGGAAAAACGGACTTTTTTGCAACTCTTCCCGCAACTTTTTCGCGACTTTTTGAGGAACAACTGACTTTTTTTTGCAATTTTTCCCACTTTTTTGTGCAAAAATAAAAAGTTACAAAAACTTGTTCGAAGTTTTTGTAACTTTATGACAAGTTTTTCTGTAACTTGTCCGAAGTTATGAAAAAAAAAGTTTTCGTAACTTTTTTTTGGAAAAAAGTCGCAAATCAGGTCACTGATGACGGGCGGGGCGATGAGCGACACCCGGCCTTTCATAGTTCTGGGTGTGTGACTGCGCTCCACCAAATCAAAATGTTTTCATAACTATTGTGTAATGCAGACCTGGGCAAATTAAGGCCCGCGGGCCACATCCGGCCCTTTGTACGTCCCTGTCCGGCTCGCGTGAGGCCAATCATAAACACCATAAATTAAACTTTTTTTTTTACTTTTATTTTGAAATTTTATTTTTATTTTATTTTGAAAAGCGTTACGTCGCTACGTATGCACGTCGTACTCCGCCCTCAAAGAGGAGAACTTTCCACACCTGAGGAGGCATGCTCAGAGGTTCCTAGTCCTCTTTTGATCTACCTACCAATGTGATCAGACATTCAACAAACACAGATCCTCTATGACTGATGACCACCTCTCAGCTGTCCTTCCACTTCAGACGTTCCACCAGATTTCAATGTTCAAGAACAGAACAGACTGGATTATTCTCACTGAAGAGGTAACATGAGGTGGAAAGCATTACAAGTTAAAAAATAAATTGTTTTTCTTATTTAACCAATAGACCACAGTTTCACATGACCTAATATACATATTTACAGAGTGCTTTATTCTTCTGATTATCAGTACCAGCTATGTATTTTACAATGAAAGAAAGTTGGTGGCCACTGACACAATTCAGGCTTCTCATGCGGCCCCTCATAAAAATTAATTGCCCACCCCTGGTGTAATGCATGTTGTAAACCCCACATTTTGCGTGTGTATGTGCAGAGGATACAATGTGAAAAGACTTATTTTGCATGAGATGGTTCCTTTAAAGCAGTAAGAACACTTTTTTTTGAGGGACCAAAAAGGGGAGCGGTGGTATGCGCCTCCACGCCCCCTCCTCCCCCTCTGGATCCGCCCCTGGTTTCACAGAAACAGCTCTTTTCTGGTTAAAAGTCTTTTATTTTCTATTCACAGAGACAAAAAGTTCAACATGTCATTTACATGTTTTAAAAAAACATTCATCCACTCGTGGATTTCAAATCATGCACGTGGATCTTCTAAAGGGTTCTGATTGGACAGGAGCTGCTGCGTCACTACGATCTAAGACGTAAACATGCAGAGCGACATTTATTCTAATAAAAAAAAAAAACGCTTTTTAAAGAACATTTTAAAATCTTCACAAACAAACCGATTCTTTTCAATTTTAATGATGATTTTTTCTAAAAGACTAAAATAATAAAAAAATAATGTTATAAAGAGAAAAAATATTGTAATAAAAGGAGTGAAATATTTTAAATATTCTTTAATTATGATGAAAATAAAATATAGTTTCATTTAAAACCTTTAAAATAACTTTATTGAATCTTTTTAAAGGAAAATATTATTTTTATATTTATGTAATTAAGAAAATAAATGAATAAAATAACTGTTTATTTTTTCCAGTATTTACATATTTTTAAATATATTAATTTGGATTTTTTTTTTAACAGCTGCTGGTTTATTTTTTTTATATCTTTTTAATGATTGGTTTAAATGTGTTACATTCATAACCAAGTGACGCGGGATCCACGTTCCTACCCTCACCATGGTAACCAGGATCTACATTCCTACCCTCACCATGGTAACCAGGATCTACGTTCCTACCCTCACCATGGTAACCAGGATCTACATTCCTACCCTCACCATGGTAACCAGGATCTACATTCCTACCCTCACCATGGTAACCAGGATCTACGTTCCTACCCTCACCATGGTAACCAGGATCTACATTCCTACCCTCACCATGGTAACCAGGATCTACGTTCCTACCCTCACCATGGTAACCAGGATCTATGTTCCTACTCTCACCATGGTAACCAGGATCTACGTTCCTATCCTCACCATGGTAACCAGGATCTATGTTCCTACCCTCATGGTAACCAGGATCTACGTTCCTACCCTCACCATGGTAACCAGGATCTACATTCCTACCCTCACCATGGTAACCAGGATCTACATTCCTACCCTCACCATGGTAACCAGGATCTACGTTCCTACCCTCACCATGGTAACCAGGATCTACATTCCTACCCTCACCATGGTAACCAGGATCTACGTTCCTACCCTCACCATGGTAACCAGGATCTATGTTCCTACTCTCACCATGGTAACCAGGATCTACGTTCCTATCCTCACCATGGTAACCAGGATCTATGTTCCTACCCTCATGGTAACCAGGATCTACGTTCTTACCCTCACCATGGTAACCAGGATCTACGTTCCTACCCTCACCATGGTAACCAGGATCTACAATCCTACCCTTACCATGGTAACCAAGATCTACGTTCCTACCCTCACCATGGTAACCAGGATCTACAATCCTACCCTTACCATGGTAACCAAGATCTACGTTCCTACCCTCACCATGGTAACCAGGATCTACGTTCCTATCCTCACCATGGTAACCAGGATCTACATTCCTACCCTCACCATGGTAACCAGGATCTACGTTCCTACCCTCACCATGGTAACCAGGATCTACGTTCCTACCCTCACTATGGTAACCAGGATCTACGTTCCTACCCTCACCATGGTAACCCCTCACCATGGTAACCAGGATCTATGTTCCTACCCTCACCATGGTAACCAGGATCTACGTTCCTACCCTCACTATGGTAACCAGGATCTACGTTCCTACCCTCACCGTGGTAACCAGGATCTACGTTCCTACCCTCATCATGGTAACCAGGATCTACGTTCCTACCCTCACCATGATAACCAGGATCTACATTCCTACCCTCACCATGGTAACCAGGATCTACGTTCCTACCCTCACCATGGTAACCAGGATCTATGTTCCTACTCTCACCATGGTAACCAGGATCTACGTTCCTATCCTCACCATGGTAACCAGGATCTATGTTCCTACCCTCATGGTAACCAGGATCTACGTTCCTACCCTCACCATGGTAACCAGGATCTACGTTCCTACCCTCACCATGGTAACCAGGATCTACAATCCTACCCTTACCATGGTAACCAAGATCTACGTTCCTACCCTCACCATGGTAACCAGGATCTACAATCCTACCCTTACCATGGTAACTAAGATCTACGTTCCTACCCTCACCATGGTAACCAGGATCTACGTTCCTACCCTCACCATGGTAACCAGGATCTACGTTCCTACCCTCACTATGGTAACCAGGATCTACGTTCCTACCCTCACCATGGTAACCCCTCACCATGGTAACCAGGATCTATGTTCCTACCCTCACCATGGTAACCAGGATCTACGTTCCTACCCTTACTATGGTAACCAGGATCTACGTTCCTACCCTCACCGTGGTAACCAGGATCTACGTTCCTACCCTCACCATGGTAACCAGGATCTACGTTCCTACCCTCACCATGGTAACCAGGATCTACATTCCTACCCTCACCATGGTAACCAGGATCTACGTTCCTACCCTCATCATGGTAACCAGGATCTACGTTCCTACCCTCACCATGGTAACCAGGATCTACATTCCTACCCTCACCATGGTAACCAGGATCTACGTTCCTACCCTCACCATGGTAACCAGGATCTACGTTCCTACTGTTACCATGGTAACCAGGATCTACGTTCCTACCCTCACCATGGTAACCAGGATCTACATTCCTACCCTCATTATGGTAACCAGGATCTACGTTCCTACCCTCACCATGGTAACCAGGATCTATGTTCCTACCCTCACCATGGTAACCAGGATCTATGTTCCTATCCTCACCATGGTAACCAGGATCTACGTTCCTACCCTCACCATGGTAACCAGGATCTATGTTCCTACCCTCATCATGGTAACCAGGATCTACGTTCCTACCCTCACCATGGTAACCAGGATCTATGTTCCTACCCTCATCATGGTAACCAGGATCTATGTTCCTACCCTCACCATGGTAACCAGGATCTATGTTCCTACCCTCATCATGGTAACCAGGATCTATGTTCCTACCCTCACCATGGTAACCAGGATCTACGTTCCTACCCTCACCATGGTAACCAGGATCTACGTTCCTACCCTCACTATGGTAACCAGGATCTATGTTCCTACCCTCATCATGGTAACCAGGATCTACGTTCCTACCCTCACCATGGTAACCAGGATCTACGTTCCTACCCTCACCATGGTAACCAGGATCTACGTTCCTACCCTCACTATGGTAACCAGGATCTACGTTCCTACCCTCATCATGGTAACCACGATCTATGTTCCTACCCTCACCATGGTAACCAGGATCTATGTTCCTACCCTCACCATGGTAACCAGGATCTACGTTCCTACCCTCACCGTGGTAACCAGGATCTACGTTCCTACCCTCACCATGGTAACCAGGATCTACGTTCCTACCCTCACCATGGTAACCAGGATCTACATTCCTACCCTCACCATGGTAACCAGGATCTACGTTCCTACCCTCACCATGGTAACCAGGATCTACATTCCTACCCTCACCATGGTAACCAGGATCTACGTTCCTACCCTCACCATGGTAACCAGGATCTATGTTCCTACTCTCACCATGGTAACCAGGATCTACGTTCCTATCCTCACCATGGTAACCAGGATCTATGTTCCTACCCTCATGGTAACCAGGATCTACGTTCCTACCCTCACCATGGTAACCAGGATCTACATTCCTACCCTCACCATGGTAACCAGGATCTACATTCCTACCCTCACCATGGTAACCAGGATCTACGTTCCTACCCTCACCATGGTAACCAGGATCTACATTCCTACCCTCACCATGGTAACCAGGATCTACGTTCCTACCCTCACCATGGTAACCAGGATCTATGTTCCTACTCTCACCATGGTAACCAGGATCTACGTTCCTATCCTCACCATGGTAACCAGGATCTATGTTCCTACCCTCATGGTAACCAGGATCTACGTTCTTACCCTCACCATGGTAACCAGGATCTACGTTCCTACCCTCACCATGGTAACCAGGATCTACAATCCTACCCTTACCATGGTAACCAAGATCTACGTTCCTACCCTCACCATGGTAACCAGGATCTACAATCCTACCCTTACCATGGTAACCAAGATCTACGTTCCTACCCTCACCATGGTAACCAGGATCTACGTTCCTATCCTCACCATGGTAACCAGGATCTACATTCCTACCCTCACCATGGTAACCAGGATCTACGTTCCTACCCTCACCATGGTAACCAGGATCTACGTTCCTACCCTCACTATGGTAACCAGGATCTACGTTCCTACCCTCACCATGGTAACCCCTCACCATGGTAACCAGGATCTACGTTCCTACCCTCACCATGGTAACCAGGATCTACGTTCCTACCCTCACTATGGTAACCAGGATCTACGTTCCTACCCTCACCGTGGTAACCAGGATCTACGTTCCTACCCTCACCATGGTAACCAGGATCTACGTTCCTACCCTCACCATGGTAACCAGGATCTACATTCCTCCCCTCACCATGGTAACCAGGATCTACGTTCCTACCCTCACCATGGTAACCAGGATCTATGTTCCTACTCTCACCATGGTAACCAGGATCTACGTTCCTATCCTCACCATGGTAACCAGGATCTATGTTCCTACCCTCATGGTAACCAGGATCTACGTTCCTACCCTCACCATGGTAACCAGGATCTACGTTCCTACCCTCACCATGGTAACCAGGATCTACAATCCTACCCTTACCATGGTAACCAAGATCTACGTTCCTACCCTCACCATGGTAACCAGGATCTACAATCCTACCCTTACCATGGTAACCAAGATCTACGTTCCTACCCTCACCATGGTAACCAGGATCTACGTTCCTATCCTCACCATGGTAACCAGGATCTACATTCCTACCCTCACCATGGTAACCAGGATCTACGTTCCTACCCTCACCATGGTAACCAGGATCTACGTTCCTACCCTCACTATGGTAACCAGGATCTACGTTCCTACCCTCACCATGGTAACCCCTCACCATGGTAACCAGGATCTATGTTCCTACCCTCACCATGGTAACCAGGATCTACGTTCCTACCCTTACTATGGTAACCAGGATCTACGTTCCTACCCTCACCGTGGTAACCAGGATCTACGTTCCTACCCTCACCATGGTAACCAGGATCTACGTTCCTACCCTCACCATGGTAACCAGGATCTACATTCCTACCCTCACCATGGTAACCAGGATCTACGTTCCTACCCTCATCATGGTAACCAGGATCTACGTTCCTACCCTCACCATGGTAACCAGGATCTACATTCCTACCCTCACCATGGTAACCAGGATCTACGTTCCTACCCTCACCATGGTAACCAGGATCTACGTTCCTACTGTTACCATGGTAACCAGGATCTACGTTCCTACCCTCACCATGGTAACCAGGATCTACATTCCTACCCTCATTATGGTAACCAGGATCTACGTTCCTACCCTCACCATGGTAACCAGGATCTATGTTCCTACCCTCACCATGGTAACCAGGATCTATGTTCCTATCCTCACCATGGTAACCAGGATCTACGTTCCTACCCTCACCATGGTAACCAGGATCTATGTTCCTACCCTCATCATGGTAACCAGGATCTACGTTCCTACCCTCACCATGGTAACCAGGATCTATGTTCCTACCCTCATCATGGTAACCAGGATCTATGTTCCTACCCTCACCATGGTAACCAGGATCTATGTTCCTACCCTCATCATGGTAACCAGGATCTATGTTCCTACCCTCACCATGGTAACCAGGATCTACGTTCCTACCCTCACCATGGTAACCAGGATCTACGTTCCTACCCTCACTATGGTAACCAGGATCTATGTTCCTACCCTCATCATGGTAACCAGGATCTACGTTCCTACCCTCACCATGGTAACCAGGATCTACGTTCCTACCCTCACCATGGTAACCAGGATCTACGTTCCTACCCTCACTATGGTAACCAGGATCTACGTTCCTACCCTCATCATGGTAACCACGATCTATGTTCCTACCCTCACCATGGTAACCAGGATCTATGTTCCTACCCTCACCATGGTAACCAGGATCTACGTTCCTACCCTCACCGTGGTAACCAGGATCTACGTTCCTACCCTCACCATGGTAACCAGGATCTACGTTCCTACCCTCACCATGGTAACCAGGATCTACATTCCTACCCTCACCATGGTAACCAGGATCTACGTTCCTACCCTCACCATGGTAACCAGGATCTACATTCCTACCCTCACCATGGTAACCAGGATCTACGTTCCTACCCTCACCATGGTAACCAGGATCTATGTTCCTACTCTCACCATGGTAACCAGGATCTACGTTCCTATCCTCACCATGGTAACCAGGATCTATGTTCCTACCCTCATGGTAACCAGGATCTACGTTCCTACCCTCACCATGGTAACCAGGATCTACATTCCTACCCTCACCATGGTAACCAGGATCTACGTTCCTACCCTCACCATGGTAACCAGGATCTACATTCCTACCCTCACCATGGTAACCAGGATCTACGTTCCTACCCTCACCATGGTAACCAGGATCTATGTTCCTACTCTCACCATGGTAACCAGGATCTACGTTCCTATCCTCACCATGGTAACCAGGATCTATGTTCCTACCCTCATGGTAACCAGGATCTACGTTCTTACCCTCACCATGGTAACCAGGATCTACGTTCCTACCCTCACCATGGTAACCAGGATCTACAATCCTACCCTTACCATGGTAACCAAGATCTACGTTCCTACCCTCACCATGGTAACCAGGATCTACAATCCTACCCTTACCATGGTAACCAAGATCTACGTTCCTACCCTCACCATGGTAACCAGGATCTACGTTCCTATCCTCACCATGGTAACCAGGATCTACATTCCTACCCTCACCATGGTAACCAGGATCTACGTTCCTACCCTCACCATGGTAACCAGGATCTACGTTCCTACCCTCACTATGGTAACCAGGATCTACGTTCCTACCCTCACCATGGTAACCCCTCACCATGGTAACCAGGATCTATGTTCCTACCCTCACCATGGTAACCAGGATCTACGTTCCTACCCTCACTATGGTAACCAGGATCTACGTTCCTACCCTCACCGTGGTAACCAGGATCTACGTTCCTACCCTCACCATGGTAACCAGGATCTACGTTCCTACCCTCACCATGGTAACCAGGATCTACATTCCTACCCTCACCATGGTAACCAGGATCTACGTTCCTACCCTCACCATGGTAACCAGGATCTATGTTCCTACTCTCACCATGGTAACCAGGATCTACGTTCCTATCCTCACCATGGTAACCAGGATCTATGTTCCTACCCTCATGGTAACCAGGATCTACGTTCCTACCCTCACCATGGTAACCAGGATCTACGTTCCTACCCTCACCATGGTAACCAGGATCTACAATCCTACCCTTACCATGGTAACCAAGATCTACGTTCCTACCCTCACCATGGTAACCAGGATCTACAATCCTACCCTTACCATGGTAACCAAGATCTACGTTCCTACCCTCACCATGGTAACCAGGATCTACGTTCCTATCCTCACCATGGTAACCAGGATCTACATTCCTACCCTCACCATGGTAACCAGGATCTACGTTCCTACCCTCACCATGGTAACCAGGATCTACGTTCCTACCCTCACTATGGTAACCAGGATCTACGTTCCTACCCTCACCATGGTAACCCCTCACCATGGTAACCAGGATCTATGTTCCTACCCTCACCATGGTAACCAGGATCTATGTTCCTACCCTCACCATGGTAACCAGGATCTACGTTCCTACCCTCACTATGGTAACCAGGATCTACGTTCCTACCCTCACCATGGTAACCAGGATCTACGTTCCTACCCTCACCATGGTAACCAGGATCTACATTCCTACCCTCACCATGGTAACCAGGATCTACGTTCCTACCCTCATCATGGTAACCAGGATCTACGTTCCTACCCTCACCATGATAACCAGGATCTACATTCCTACCCTCACCATGGTAACCAGGATCTACGTTCCTACCCTCACCATGGTAACCAGGATCTATGTTCCTACTCTCACCATGGTAACCAGGATCTACGTTCCTATCCTCACCATGGTAACCAGGATCTATGTTCCTACCCTCATGGTAACCAGGATCTACGTTCCTACCCTCACCATGGTAACCAGGATCTACGTTCCTACCCTCACCATGGTAACCAGGATCTACAATCCTACCCTTACCATGGTAACCAAGATCTACGTTCCTACCCTCACCATGGTAACCAGGATCTACAATCCTACCCTTACCATGGTAACCAAGATCTACGTTCCTACCCTCACCATGGTAACCAGGATCTACGTTCCTACCCTCACCATGGTAACCAGGATCTACGTTCCTACCCTCACTATGGTAACCAGGATCTACGTTCCTACCCTCACCATGGTAACCCCTCACCATGGTAACCAGGATCTATGTTCCTACCCTCACCATGGTAACCAGGATCTACGTTCCTACCCTTACTATGGTAACCAGGATCTACGTTCCTACCCTCACCGTGGTAACCAGGATCTACGTTCCTACCCTCACCATGGTAACCAGGATCTACGTTCCTACCCTCACCATGGTAACCAGGATCTACGTTCCTACCCTCACCATGGTAACCAGGATCTACATTCCTACCCTCACCATGGTAACCAGGATCTACATTCCTACCCTCACCATGGTAACCAGGATCTACGTTCCTACCCTCACCATGGTAACCAGGATCTACATTCCTACCCTCACCATGGTAACCAGGATCTACGTTCCTACCCTCACCATGGTAACCAGGATCTACATTCCTACCCTCACCATGGTAACCAGGATCTACATTCCTACCCTCACCATGGTAACCAGGATCTACGTTCCTACCCTCACCATGGTAACCAGGATCTACATTCCTACCCTCACCATGGTAACCAGGATCTACGTTCCTACCCTCACCATGGTAACCAGGATCTATGTTCCTACTCTCACCATGGTAACCAGGATCTACGTTCCTATCCTCACCATGGTAACCAGGATCTATGTTCCTACCCTCATGGTAACCAGGATCTACGTTCCTACCCTCACCATGGTAACCAGGATCTACATTCCTACCCTCACCATGGTAACCAGGATCTACATTCCTACCCTCACCATGGTAACCAGGATCTACGTTCCTACCCTCACCATGGTAACCAGGATCTACATTCCTACCCTCACCATGGTAACCAGGATCTACGTTCCTACCCTCACCATGGTAACCAGGATCTATGTTCCTACTCTCACCATGGTAACCAGGATCTACGTTCCTATCCTCACCATGGTAACCAGGATCTATGTTCCTACCCTCATGGTAACCAGGATCTACGTTCTTACCCTCACCATGGTAACCAGGATCTACGTTCCTACCCTCACCATGGTAACCAGGATCTACAATCCTACCCTTACCATGGTAACCAAGATCTACGTTCCTACCCTCACCATGGTAACCAGGATCTACAATCCTACCCTTACCATGGTAACCAAGATCTACGTTCCTACCCTCACCATGGTAACCAGGATCTACGTTCCTATCCTCACCATGGTAACCAGGATCTACATTCCTACCCTCACCATGGTAACCAGGATCTACGTTCCTACCCTCACTATGGTAACCAGGATCTACGTTCCTACCCTCACCATGGTAACCCCTCACCATGGTAACCAGGATCTATGTTCCTACCCTCACCATGGTAACCAGGATCTACGTTCCTACCCTCACTATGGTAACCAGGATCTACGTTCCTACCCTCACCGTGGTAACCAGGATCTACGTTCCTACCCTCATCATGGTAACCAGGATCTACGTTCCTACCCTCACCATGATAACCAGGATCTACATTCCTACCCTCACCATGGTAACCAGGATCTACGTTCCTACCCTCACCATGGTAACCAGGATCTATGTTCCTACTCTCACCATGGTAACCAGGATCTACGTTCCTATCCTCACCATGGTAACCAGGATCTATGTTCCTACCCTCATGGTAACCAGGATCTACGTTCCTACCCTCACCATGGTAACCAGGATCTACGTTCCTACCCTCACCATGGTAACCAGGATCTACAATCCTACCCTTACCATGGTAACCAAGATCTACGTTCCTACCCTCACCATGGTAACCAGGATCTACAATCCTACCCTTACCATGGTAACTAAGATCTACGTTCCTACCCTCACCATGGTAACCAGGATCTACGTTCCTACCCTCACCATGGTAACCAGGATCTACGTTCCTACCCTCACTATGGTAACCAGGATCTACGTTCCTACCCTCACCATGGTAACCCCTCACCATGGTAACCAGGATCTATGTTCCTACCCTCACCATGGTAACCAGGATCTACGTTCCTACCCTTACTATGGTAACCAGGATCTACGTTCCTACCCTCACCGTGGTAACCAGGATCTACGTTCCTACCCTCACCATGGTAACCAGGATCTACGTTCCTACCCTCACCATGGTAACCAGGATCTACGTTCCTACCCTCACCATGGTAACCAGGATCTACGTTCCTACCCTCATCATGGTAACCAGGATCTACGTTCCTACCCTCACCATGGTAACCAGGATCTACATTCCTACCCTCACCATGGTAACCAGGATCTACGTTCCTACCCTCACCATGGTAACCAGGATCTACGTTCCTACTGTTACCATGGTAACCAGGATCTACGTTCCTACCCTCACCATGGTAACCAGGATCTACATTCCTACCCTCATTATGGTAACCAGGATCTACGTTCCTACCCTCACCATGGTAACCAGGATCTATGTTCCTACCCTCACCATGGTAACCAGGATCTATGTTCCTATCCTCACCATGGTAACCAGGATCTACGTTCCTACCCTCACCATGGTAACCAGGATCTATGTTCCTACCCTCATCATGGTAACCAGGATCTACGTTCCTACCCTCACCATGGTAACCAGGATCTATGTTCCTACCCTCATCATGGTAACCAGGATCTATGTTCCTACCCTCACCATGGTAACCAGGATCTATGTTCCTACCCTCATCATGGTAACCAGGATCTATGTTCCTACCCTCACCATGGTAACCAGGATCTACGTTCCTACCCTCACCATGGTAACCAGGATCTACGTTCCTACCCTCACTATGGTAACCAGGATCTATGTTCCTACCCTCATCATGGTAACCAGGATCTACGTTCCTACCCTCACCATGGTAACCAGGATCTACGTTCCTACCCTCACCATGGTAACCAGGATCTACGTTCCTACCCTCACTATGGTAACCAGGATCTACGTTCCTACCCTCATCATGGTAACCACGATCTATGTTCCTACCCTCACCATGGTAACCAGGATCTATGTTCCTACCCTCACCATGGTAACCAGGATCTACGTTCCTACCCTCACCGTGGTAACCAGGATCTACGTTCCTACCCTCACCATGGTAACCAGGATCTACGTTCCTACCCTCACCATGGTAACCAGGATCTACATTCCTACCCTCACCATGGTAACCAGGATCTACGTTCCTACCCTCACCATGGTAACCAGGATCTACATTCCTACCCTCACCATGGTAACCAGGATCTACGTTCCTACCCTCACCATGGTAACCAGGATCTATGTTCCTACTCTCACCATGGTAACCAGGATCTACGTTCCTATCCTCACCATGGTAACCAGGATCTATGTTCCTACCCTCATGGTAACCAGGATCTACGTTCCTACCCTCACCATGGTAACCAGGATCTACATTCCTACCCTCACCATGGTAACCAGGATCTACATTCCTACCCTCACCATGGTAACCAGGATCTACGTTCCTCCCCTCACCATGGTAACCAGGATCTACATTCCTACCCTCACCATGGTAACCAGGATCTACGTTCCTACCCTCACCATGGTAACCAGGATCTATGTTCCTACTCTCACCATGGTAACCAGGATCTACGTTCCTATCCTCACCATGGTAACCAGGATCTATGTTCCTACCCTCATGGTAACCAGGATCTACGTTCTTACCCTCACCATGGTAACCAGGATCTACGTTCCTACCCTCACCATGGTAACCAGGATCTACAATCCTACCCTTACCATGGTAACCAAGATCTACGTTCCTACCCTCACCATGGTAACCAGGATCTACAATCCTACCCTTACCATGGTAACCAAGATCTACGTTCCTACCCTCACCATGGTAACCAGGATCTACGTTCCTACCCTCACCATGGTAACCAGGATCTACGTTCCTACCCTCACCATGGTAACCAGGATCTACGTTCCTACCCTCACCATGGTAACCAGGATCTACGTTCCTACCCTCACTATGGTAACCAGGATCTACGTTCCTACCCTCACCATGGTAACCCCTCACCATGGTAACCAGGATCTATGTTCCTACCCTCACCATGGTAACCAGGATCTACGTTCCTACCCTCACTATGGTAACCAGGATCTACGTTCCTACCCTCACCGTGGTAACCAGGATCTACGTTCCTACCCTCACCATGGTAACCAGGATCTACGTTCCTACCCTCACCATGGTAACCAGGATCTACATTCCTACCCTCACCATGGTAACCAGGATCTACGTTCCTACCCTCACCATGGTAACCAGGATCTATGTTCCTACTCTCACCATGGTAACCAGGATCTACGTTCCTATCCTCACCATGGTAACCAGGATCTATGTTCCTACCCTCATGGTAACCAGGATCTACGTTCCTACCCTCACCATGGTAACCAGGATCTACGTTCCTACCCTCACCATGGTAACCAGGATCTACAATCCTACCCTTACCATGGTAACCAAGATCTACGTTCCTACCCTCACCATGGTAACCAGGATCTACAATCCTACCCTTACCATGGTAACCAAGATCTACGTTCCTACCCTCACCATGGTAACCAGGATCTACGTTCCTATCCTCACCATGGTAACCAGGATCTACATTCCTACCCTCACCATGGTAACCAGGATCTACGTTCCTACCCTCACCATGGTAACCAGGATCTACGTTCCTACCCTCACTATGGTAACCAGGATCTACGTTCCTACCCTCACCATGGTAACCCCTCACCATGGTAACCAGGATCTATGTTCCTACCCTCACCATGGTAACCAGGATCTACGTTCCTACCCTTACTATGGTAACCAGGATCTACGTTCCTACCCTCACCATGGTAACCAGGATCTACGTTCCTACCCTCACCATGGTAACCAGGATCTACGTTCCTACCCTCACCATGGTAACCAGGATCTACATTCCTACCCTCACCATGGTAACCAGGATCTACGTTCCTACCCTCATCATGGTAACCAGGATCTACGTTCCTACCCTCACCATGGTAACCAGGATCTACATTCCTACCCTCACCATGGTAACCAGGATCTACGTTCCTACCCTCACCATGGTAACCAGGATCTACGTTCCTACTGTTACCATGGTAACCAGGATCTACGTTCCTACCCTCACCATGGTAACCAGGATCTACATTCCTACCCTCATTATGGTAACCAGGATCTACGTTCCTACCCTCACCATGGTAACCAGGATCTATGTTCCTACCCTCACCATGGTAACCAGGATCTATGTTCCTATCCTCACCATGGTAACCAGGATCTACGTTCCTACCCTCACCATGGTAACCAGGATCTATGTTCCTACCCTCATCATGGTAACCAGGATCTACGTTCCTACCCTCACCATGGTAACCAGGATCTATGTTCCTACCCTCATCATGGTAACCAGGATCTATGTTCCTACCCTCACCATGGTAACCAGGATCTATGTTCCTACCCTCATCATGGTAACCAGGATCTATGTTCCTACCCTCACCATGGTAACCAGGATCTACGTTCCTACCCTCACCATGGTAACCAGGATCTACGTTCCTACCCTCACTATGGTAACCAGGATCTATGTTCCTACCCTCATCATTGTAACCAGGATCTACGTTCCTACCCTCACCATGGTAACCAGGATCTACGTTCCTACCCTCACCATGGTAACCAGGATCTACGTTCCTACCCTCACTATGGTAACCAGGATCTACGTTCCTACCCTCATCATGGTAACCACGATCTATGTTCCTACCCTCACCATGGTAACCAGGATCTATGTTCCTACCCTCACCATGGTAACCAGGATCTACGTTCCTACCCTCACCGTGGTAACCAGGATCTACGTTCCTACCCTCACCATGGTAACCAGGATCTACGTTCCTACCCTCACCATGGTAACCAGGATCTACATTCCTACCCTCACCATGGTAACCAGGATCTACGTTCCTACCCTCACCATGGTAACCAGGATCTACATTCCTACCCTCACCATGGTAACCAGGATCTACGTTCCTACCCTCACCATGGTAACCAGGATCTATGTTCCTACTCTCACCATGGTAACCAGGATCTACGTTCCTATCCTCACCATGGTAACCAGGATCTATGTTCCTACCCTCATGGTAACCAGGATCTACGTTCCTACCCTCACCATGGTAACCAGGATCTACATTCCTACCCTCACCATGGTAACCAGGATCTACGTTCCTACCCTCACCATGGTAACCAGGATCTACATTCCTACCCTCACCATGGTAACCAGGATCTACGTTCCTACCCTCACCATGGTAACCAGGATCTATGTTCCTACTCTCACCATGGTAACCAGGATCTACGTTCCTATCCTCACCATGGTAACCAGGATCTATGTTCCTACCCTCATGGTAACCAGGATCTACGTTCTTACCCTCACCATGGTAACCAGGATCTACGTTCCTACCCTCACCATGGTAACCAGGATCTACAATCCTACCCTTACCATGGTAACCAAGATCTACGTTCCTACCCTCACCATGGTAACCAGGATCTACAATCCTACCCTTACCATGGTAACCAAGATCTACGTTCCTACCCTCACCATGGTAACCAGGATCTACGTTCCTATCCTCACCATGGTAACCAGGATCTACATTCCTACCCTCACCATGGTAACCAGGATCTACGTTCCTACCCTCACCATGGTAACCAGGATCTACGTTCCTACCCTCACTATGGTAACCAGGATCTACGTTCCTACCCTCACCATGGTAACCCCTCACCATGGTAACCAGGATCTATGTTCCTACCCTCACCATGGTAACCAGGATCTACGTTCCTACCCTCACTATGGTAACCAGGATCTACGTTCCTACCCTCACCGTGGTAACCAGGATCTACGTTCCTACCCTCACCATGGTAACCAGGATCTACGTTCCTACCCTCACCATGGTAACCAGGATCTACATTCCTACCCTCACCATGGTAACCAGGATCTACGTTCCTACCCTCACCATGGTAACCAGGATCTATGTTCCTACTCTCACCATGGTAACCAGGATCTACGTTCCTATCCTCACCATGGTAACCAGGATCTATGTTCCTACCCTCATGGTAACCAGGATCTACGTTCCTACCCTCACCATGGTAACCAGGATCTACGTTCCTACCCTCACCATGGTAACCAGGATCTACAATCCTACCCTTACCATGGTAACCAAGATCTACGTTCCTACCCTCACCATGGTAACCAGGATCTACAATCCTACCCTTACCATGGTAACCACGATCTACGTTCCTACCCTCACCATGGTAACCAGGATCTACGTTCCTATCCTCACCATGGTAACCAGGATCTACATTCCTACCCTCACCATGGTAACCAGGATCTACGTTCCTACCCTCACCATGGTAACCAGGATCTACGTTCCTACCCTCACTATGGTAACCAGGATCTACGTTCCTACCCTCACCATGGTAACCCCTCACCATGGTAACCAGGATCTATGTTCCTACCCTCACCATGGTAACCAGGATCTATGTTCCTACCCTCACCATGGTAACCAGGATCTACGTTCCTACCCTCACTATGGTAACCAGGATCTACGTTCCTACCCTCACCATGGTAACCAGGATCTACGTTCCTACCCTCACCATGGTAACCAGGATCTACATTCCTACCCTCACCATGGTAACCAGGATCTACGTTCCTACCCTCATCATGGTAACCAGGATCTACGTTCCTACCCTCACCATGATAACCAGGATCTACATTCCTACCCTCACCATGGTAACCAGGATCTACGTTCCTACCCTCACCATGGTAACCAGGATCTATGTTCCTACTCTCACCATGGTAACCAGGATCTACGTTCCTATCCTCACCATGGTAACCAGGATCTATGTTCCTACCCTCATGGTAACCAGGATCTACGTTCCTACCCTCACCATGGTAACCAGGATCTACGTTCCTACCCTCACCATGGTAACCAGGATCTACAATCCTACCCTTACCATGGTAACCAAGATCTACGTTCCTACCCTCACCATGGTAACCAGGATCTACAATCCTACCCTTACCATGGTAACCAAGATCTACGTTCCTACCCTCACCATGGTAACCAGGATCTACGTTCCTACCCTCACCATGGTAACCAGGATCTACGTTCCTACCCTCACCATGGTAACCAGGATCTACGTTCCTACCCTCACCATGGTAACCCCTCACCATGGTAACCAGGATCTATGTTCCTACCCTCACCATGGTAACCAGGATCTACGTTCCTACCCTTACTATGGTAACCAGGATCTACGTTCCTACCCTCACCGTGGTAACCAGGATCTACGTTCCTACCCTCACCATGGTAACCAGGATCTACGTTCCTACCCTCACCATGGTAACCAGGATCTACATTCCTACCCTCACCATGGTAACCAGGATCTACGTTCCTACCCTCACCATGGTAACCAGGATCTACGTTCCTACTGTTACCATGGTAACCAGGATCTACGTTCCTACCCTCACCATGGTAACCAGGATCTACATTCCTACCCTCATTACGGTAACCAGGATCTACGTTCCTACCCTCACCATGGTAACCAGGATCTATGTTCCTACCCTCACCATGGTAACCAGGATCTATGTTCCTATCCTCACCATGGTAACCAGGATCTACGTTCCTACCCTCACCATGGTAACCAGGATCTATGTTCCTACCCTCATCATGGTAACCAGGATCTACGTTCCTACCCTCACCATGGTAACCAGGATCTATGTTCCTACCCTCACCATGGTAACCAGGATCTATGTTCCTACCCTCACCATGGTAACCAGGATCTATGTTCCTACCCTCATCATGGTAACCAGGATCTATGTTCCTACCCTCACCATGGTAACCAGGATCTACGTTCCTACCCTCACCATGGTAACCAGGATCTACGTTCCTACCCTCACTATGGTAACCAGGATCTATGTTCCTACCCTCATCATGGTAACCAGGATCTACGTTCCTACCCTCACCATGGTAACCAGGATCTACGTTCCTACCCTCACCATGGTAACCAGGATCTACGTTCCTACCCTCACCATGGTAACCAGGATCTACGTTCCTACCCTCACTATGGTAACCAGGATCTACGTTCCTACCCTCATCATGGTAACCAGGATCTATGTTCCTACCCTCACCATGGTAACCAGGATCTATGTTCCTACCCTCACCATGGTAACCAGGATCTACGTTCCTACCCTCACCGTGGTACTGTGTTTTTTTTCTAATTACAGTCTGAAAAAAGAGACTTTTAGTTTTTCACTTTGGTCGATTCTACGTCTCGTTTTGTCTCACATCATTTGGTTAAAAAGAAGTTTTAAGTGAATCTATTTTGAACTAAATGTGATAAAGTTTGAGAATAAACCTATCTTTACATTTAAAACATAAACATCTGGTTTTAGAAACAGACTGATGGTTAAAACGAAGCCTTGAGGACGTGAAGCTGGTGTCGACATGCGTCTACCTGATCATCTGGAATGTTTCAGAACGTTAGAAAACCACATGATCTCACTCAGACCTAAAAAATCTACACAAAAAGCAGAAGAATCAGAACAAAATGGCAGAAACATGCAGCTTTGCATAAACAAGACGGGCAGCACATTCAGAGGCCGAGCTGGGCCGGTGGGGGAAGGGTACAGGGGAGACTTTGCATCTGCTTTTAAAAATAAAAATCTACCAGAACGACATCTTCCACAACATATTCACAGTTTTATACAGGTTTCCATAGCGACACAGCCTCCACCGCTGTGAAACCCAAACAGTTTCACTGTGAATATAAAGTTAAAAAGCAGCAAATTCACTTTCTTCTTCTGCAAAAGTGAATCTTAAGTAAATTCTGCATAAAAAGCAAGAACGGGTCGTCTGAGTCATGCAGAAAGTAAACACGTCTGTGGTCGGAGTGGAAGTCGGCATAGATTCTGTTAACGACCTTACGACATCAGCGGGCCGCCACAGGGCGGGCCTCGTGGTCTTAGCTTCGTGGTACGTTCCTGTTTGTCAGCTTCCACAAGTTCATCAGTTTTAGAAATAAAAAAAAAAGTTCAACATGATGGTCGACGTTGCTACAAATTATTGGATGTCTTTAGTCGGGTAGGGACGTGTGGGCGCCTCAGGAGGATGATAAAAAAAACTCTGTGTTTCCGTTTGAAATGAAACAAAAACCATCGGGCTGTTGATGAGTTTTCAGAGCAGGTTTTACAGGGACGTTCTGAGCATGACCGTGCAGCAGAAACACAGCGGCTTGCAAAAGTATTTATCCACCCAGGTTTTTGTTTACATCATATTTTTTAAAGATGGGGTTTATTGAACGTTTCCACCGTGTTCGGACGGGATTCATACCTCATAAAAAATTCTGTTTGGGAAGTCTGTAAGCTCTCCTGTTTGGTGTTCGGGTACAATTCGGATCCAAGTATTGGTGCCCGCTACACTCACGGTCTGAAATAAACAGGAAGTGTTTTAGTGCACACACTCCATCACTCAGGACCGGCTGTTCTTATGTAACGTAATTTCACGGCTATAAGTCACATTTAAAAGTCTTAGATTTTCTTCAAAATGATCGGTGCGTCTTTTCGTGCGGTGCGTCTTGTGTTAGAAAAGGCGGACCTAAAAGAAAACGCGATGCCCGCGAGGCGGACCTGAAAGAAAAGGCATGAGAACGTTAAAGAGTGAAGTGTGAGCGGCGTGGGAGCGATGGATGACCGAAGGGTGGAAGGCAGCACCGGGCGAGTTACGCTACAGTTTGCCAATGGATTGTAGATGCTTGGACTAACGTGTCTGCTGGTACTGTTATCCGAGCTTTCTCAAAAGCTGGTATCCTTTCTGAGGAGCCGCACAGTACAGACAGTGACTTTGACAGCGAGGAGTGAAGTGGACCTGCTCTGAAACAGAGGATGAGGACTTTGATGGATTTGAATAAAGACTATTACCGGTAATGTGTTTGTTTAGTATCGTTACTACTTAAATAAAACACAACCAAACTCAGTTTTGCTCCCGATCTATTTTTTAATACACACATTTGCATGCTTGTGTGTGTGTTGTTGTAAGGCGGTGTGTGACTGAGACTGCGCCTTTTCGTACGGTGCGCCTAATGGTCATAAAATTACGGTAACTACGGTAACTGTGAAAGTTCACACTCATCAGGAGCTGGCTCAAAGTTCAGTTCTCACAGCATAAACCATGTTTTGTTTCGTTGTCTCCTGCATATCCGGGGACGGGTCGTGGGGTTCCCTCACCCCGGCTGCATCCTACATCTCATCCAGGAGGATCCTGTGGTGTTCCCTGTCCAGCTGTGATACATAGTCTGTCCAGCATGTCCGGGATCTGCCTCTGGATCTCCTCCTGGTGAGGCGAGCCCGACACACCTCACCAGTGAGGCGTTCGGGAAGCATCCTAAGCAGATACCCAAACCACCTGATCTGGCTTTTCTCAACCAGGAGGAGCAACAGCTCTACTCTGAGCTCCTCCTGGATGGCAGAACTCCTCCCTCTATCTCAGAGAGAGAGTCCAGTCACCCTGCAGAAGAAGATCATTTCAGCTGCTTGTATCTGTGATTTTGTTCTTTCGGTCATAAACTGTTTACAATCTTAATTTCATTTCAGTTTTTTGGGTAAAAAGTTAGGATGAAAAACTGATCTTGTTTTTCAAATACTACTCTGTTTTTTTCAGCACATAAAATGATCCACTGTTTAAAATCATGTAATGAATATTTAATAAAAAGTTGTTTTTTTTATTCTGTTTTTAAGCCTATAGATGATGTAAGAAGAATTATCCAATGAGAATGCGGCACCTTGTCTTTAGACCAATCAGATTGAGTGTTTGGGAATAAATTATTGCTCAAAATGTATAATTTGCTGGTGTTCAATCACGGCTCCGTGACGGACTGCAAACAGATTTTTTATTTTTCAGTCCCATCGTATGACACATTCACCACCGTGCTTCACCCTGTGGGTGGCAAAGCTCTTCAGTTTGGACTTGTTTATAACATGACCTGTTTGGTTCTTGTTTTTTTCTCCTCTCTCTTTTTTCTGAGGATTATTATAGCTTCGTTCTGCTTCTCAGAGCCTGACTTTAGGATAGGACAAAAAAAAAATCCAGTAAAGAGCACAAGAGGGTTCTGACATCAATCTCAAGCAGTGATGGTGGAGGAAATCCCAGAGGAAGTGGTGCCAGCACAGTGGGTTTATAAATCTGAAAACACAGTGAGGTAAACCTCTCTGCTGTGGAGACCTCTGACAGCCTGTAGGACACCACGGGGAGAGTTATGGTATCCATAACCATCAAACTCACACAGACAGAAGGATTTCAGAAGGAAACCGTGGTCTGTTGGGATGGGTAGAGGGTCTATTGGCAGGTGGATTGGTACACAGTGATGGCCGGGCACGTTGTCACAGAGTGGGCTGTTTCTGGACATGTTCCCTGCACAGGAGACACACTGGGAAAGCAAAGGCTTGTTAGCTGGTCTGGGAATGCCTCCAGGTTTCTCTGGAAGAAGCTGCCATTGAAGAAGATGAAGAAGGAGATTTTGTTGGATCCTTAACTGATGATGAAGGTGTGTTGAAGCCATCAGATTGGTTCTGTGTCTCCATGGAAACAGTCTAACCTCGCAGCACACTCGCTCCATGGTGGGCGGGACTTTCTTTATTCAACCAATCGTTTATTTCTGGTGGGAACCGGACGTGACGTATGTAACGCATCCGAACAGTCCGTAACGTCCGGAAAACGAAGCGTAAAACCAAACTTTTCCTGAATAAATTTTTTAAACACTGTCGTTTGAATTGTTGCCACACAGACGGTTGTTCTCTTGAGATGTGAGGCCTCGTTGAGATGAGCGACGATCATCTTGACAACCCAGTGAGGGTTAAGCCTATCACGATGTGAGGCATCATTGAGATGGTCGCTCGTTTTGGCAGCTAAATCTATCGATCCTAATGAGCAGAACGAGCTTTGTTTAAACTTTAATTTACTTTATTCCATTTAAGAAATGACTACATTATATTAGATCAATTTTGACCGGTACATTAATTGTGCTAAACTGCTCATCTTGACAGAGTGAAGCTGTAGGGGAGGGAGGAGACGATTCTGAGTTCTGGGCATGCTCAGAAGCGCTAGGCAGCTCATGTCGACGGGGTTGGTCGGTCAGTTTGACAGGGATTCTGTCAGGGGAGCAGAGTTTGGCTGCCGAGACGCTCATCTCGACGGGAAGAGCTGCTGGGAAGGGAACGGGTGTGGATTACAAGTTCTGGGCATGTGCAGAGGTGTGAACCTCACATCTCGACAGGACGCTGTATAGCAGGGTCAATCTCCATTATTCAAATACAGAACTACAAACATGGCTGACAGACGCTTGTGTTCATGTGTTCTCTGATTGGGTAGGACGTTTTCCCATCGCAGCCATTGTAAGACAATGTCTACAATTCCTGACCTAGTTGTTGGAGGAAAATTAAATTGAGCGGAGACACTAGGTGGCGCCTGCCTGGCTTATTCTTGATTAAGAATAAGAAGGAACCAAAACAGGATGAAAATACTTTTGCAAGCGACCGCAGCTGTTGGAAAAGCTCAGGATTGGTTGGTTTTAGACCACGGAGCCCTTAGAGGTGGAGAGGTGGATGGAATGGATACGAGTCGCCAGAGTTTTCTCCAGATCGATGAGGATATCAGAGGAGGAACCGGGGCTGGAGGCGGGGCTCTCTGCTGGGAGGGGTTCATACAGAAGCTGCTTGAAAGTGTCGAGTTCGATTAGCAGCACCATGTTCTTCAGGAAGTAGCCTTCAATGAAAGCCGTAAGCTCTGAAGCACCAAGAAACTGCAGAGAGAAGAGATGTTTTAATCTACCTGTTCATTTCAATCTGAGGGGTTCGGCTCACCTTGGCGTGTTTGTAGATATCCACACAGGTGTCCGTGGTGATGTTCTTGGAGCAGATGATCTCACAGTGTCTCTGAAGGGCCTCTAGCTGGAAGAACTTGGCTGCAGACAGAAGCTGCAGGAAAAATGCAGTACAAGTTATTCAAGCACTACATTGTTCATGTTGGTAGAAAATGGTGACTGACTCTTGTTTAAATTGTTTGGGGATGAACGTTATGATGATGTCACACTCACTAGGTCCAACCCTTCCACACTCTACACACAGATGAGGTTTACAGGTCGGGATGAGGCAGGATGGTTACACTGTATGAGAGCAGGGTTCCGTGTTAAAGGAAGAACTTACCTCCATGACTTCCGTGTTGCGTATGTGCAGGGACTCGGTGCCTCCGCAGTACAGATACTGCATGACCAGCTGCAAACAGAGAACATCACATCTTAGAACATCTCACATTAGAGTCTAGAACAGAGGCAGCCAACCAGTCGATCGCAGTCTACTGGCAGCCCAAGTCGACCACCAGGTGTGTCAAAAAAAAGAATGAAATGACACCAAGTCAGTGTTTTTACACACAATATTTAGCGAGGATTCAGATCCTCTTGCATCTCTTTTTTTTAAAGCAACAATCAAGCAGCTTTTTTAAGTGTTATTGATGATTTTTGAAGTCTGTGACGTGAAGCTTGTTGTAGAAAAAGTTTCAAAAAAGTTTCAAAAAAGTCTTCTGGACAGTTCAGTTCTTGAACGAGACGTTTCTATTCACTGGGCTTTTAGCATTTTTATAATAGGGTTCGTTTACTGGTCTGTGGCTACAATAGGAGCCATTCACGGCCATCATAGGTAACACAGGCTCATTGGTCGAGCCCTTCTTACTATTTTTTTTTATCTTTTACTCAGGTTAGTATAAATAGATCCAGTTTTCAGTCCATTTCATTCAGATTGAAAATGATTTCCGGATGGAAGTCGAAACGTCTCGATCAAGAATTAAACTGTCCAGAAGACTTTTTTGAAACTTTTTCTACTATGGATCACTCCTGGATGAATGAGGGACTACACGGACTTGTTGCTAAGAATTTTGAGGTGAAGCTTGTTGTTAAATCTGTTCTCAATGAGCAGTGCCTGCTGCTGCTGTGGCTCCTCCCCCTTCTAAAGTATTGTATGTGTGTGGAAAATGTCTCTGTGTCTGTTTGAGAGAGAGGAATTAACAGAGTGTCCACCAATCATCGACCCAGCTGGGGTTTTCTTTCATCTTTGGTTCGGTACATTCTGTCAAAATGGAAGTTTCCTCTGGAATGGACATCAGGCCTTCATCTACCAGGAGCTGTATCAGGGTTACACCCTCTAGCTAACAGGATTATCTAGAGCTGGGATGCTCATTACCTTAATCACGATCTACTGGTCGATAGGGAAGGCAGTACTGTTCGATGTCGGCCTGACATAAAAAGTATCAGCCTATCATTCGTCTCGTCACTTGATTGGTTTAAAGGGCAGCCAGTTAGATGACAACTGGATTTGACGGGTGAAGGAACATAAATTTGATGCTGCGGTGCTAACACCTCGATGCCTTCTTGGTCCGCTTACATGGTATAAAACCTGGCATCTGAACAGTTAAAAAAACAGTCCGTAATGAGTCCACGGAGTCGGGCTTCTATGAAGCACATCAAAGTGACCCCTCCACATTCCTGCTGGGTCAGAACGAGCGTGCTCAGTTCCTCCATCTTGCCAGCGAGCGACCGGATGTTACCCATAACAACCGGACTTTAAAACCTCTAACATGTGCTGTTCCTCTGATCCTGTCCATCCTGGTCACTCCCAGAGAGATCCTCAGCATCTTCATCTCTGATACAAACATCTCTGTTTCCTGTCTTTTCCTCAGTGCTACTGTCTCTAGACCAATCAGCATGGCCGCTCTCACCACACTGTCTCTAGACCAATCAGCATGGCCGCTCTCACCACACTGTCTCTAGACCAATCAGCATGGCCGCTCTCACCACACTGTCTCTAGACCAATCAGCATGGCCGCTCTCACCACACTGTTTCTAGACCAATCAGCATGGCCGCTCTCACCACACTGTCTCTAGACCAATCAGCATGGCCGCTCTCACCACACTGTCTCTAGACCAATCAGCATGGCCGCTCTCACCACACTGTCTCTAGACCAATCAGCATGGCCGCTCTCACCACGCTGTCTCCAGACCAATCAGCATGGCCGCTCTCACCACACTGTCTCTAGACCAATCAGCATGGCCGCTCTCACCACGCTGTCTCCAGACCAATCAGCATGGCCGCTCTCACCATGGTTTTCTACACTTTCCTTTTCATTTTAGCTGAAACTCTTCTGTCACACATCACACCTGATACTTTCCTCCACCCGTTCCAGCCTGCCTGCACACGCTTCTTCACCTCTTTTCCACACTCTCCATTGCTCTGGACTGTTGATCCTAGATACTTAAAATCTTCCACCTTCTTTATCTCTTCTCCCTGTAACCTCACTTTTCCGTTTGGATCCCTCTCATTCACACACATGTACTCTGTTTTACTCTGACTAATCTTCATTCTGATTCTTTCTAGTGTAAACCTCGTAGAAAGAAGAGGAATGAAGATCAATCAGCGCCTTTTAACGTTTTATAAATGATGCGTCTGATGACCTAACACCTCTCAACTTCCTCTCAGCACCTCCAATTGGGCCATCCTCGTTACCATCTATGAAAACCAATCCAACATCAGTCCAGAACATTCCGACATCCAGCTGTGAACTGTTTACACCTTCTTCACCATCTGAATGGTCATCAAGACCATCTAGACCTCCATTTATTTCCACAGTTCGGATTCCCTTCTGGATCATTTTTGACCTCCGTGGGGAATGTTTGGATTTCCACGAGGACAATCCGAACCTCCATCAGGTAACTCTGAACAGGAGCGGTGCATGAGGCCAGATGAACCTACGTGGAAAATGTTGTACTTGACGTGACTGATCTCGATGCAGGTGTTCTCTGCAGCTGGACGGTTCTGGAGCAGGGACTTGAACCTGGAAGAAGATCACAGATTAGACGTGATGGCACGCGGGTTAGTGTGGAGGGCACAGGGATGTGCGTTACCGAGGGGACGCGGTGAAAAGCAGGACTTTATGCGCATAGAAAGGTTTTCCTTCAACCAGGAACGTCACGTCAGACATCTCCTTGTTGTTCAGGAAGTGGGGGTCTGGGGAAAAATAGATGTTACCACCGGAGGTCTACTCAGTACAAACTACCGTAATTTCACGACCATAAGGCGCATCTAAAAGTCTCAAATTTTCTTCAGAATGAGCGGTGCGCCCTATCTGATTTGTGATTTGTGGACGTATTAGAGAACCATCAGGCGGACGCAGTTGAAAACATGAGAATGTTAAAGGGTGAAGTGTGTGTGTGGATTATGTCTAAAAGAACAGGTGTGTGTTTTATGCAGAACATTGATGTTTTAAAAACCCTGAAAATGGAAAAGAGACACGTTTATGAAGCTCAGTTTAAACTGATGGCGATCAGCTGCGCCGGGCGAGTTACGCCACAGTTTGCCAGTGGATTGTAGATGCTTGGGCTAACGTGTCTGCTGGCACTGTGGTCCGAGCTTTCCCAAAAGCGGGCATCATTTCCGAGGAGCTGCACGGTTCAGAAAGTGACTCTGACAGCGAGGAAAGTGAACCTGTGAGGTTGGATTTAGAGCAGCTGTTAGATTCAGAAACAGAGGATGAGGACTTTGATGGATTTAATAAATGACTTTATGACGACTGTAAATAATATTTAAATCAAACCAACCAAACTCAGTTTTACTCCCGATCTATTTTAAATACACATGTGTGTGTGCGTATGCGCGCGTCTATGTGTATGTGTGTGTGTTGTTATAAGGCAGACTTACATAGTAGACGATATGTAAATAAAACCCGCGCCCTATCATCAGGTGCACCTTATGTGTGTGTTAAATACAGAGCACGTAAAATTTGGACTGCGCCTTTTAATACGGTGCGCCCTATGGTCGTGAAAATACGGTACATATGTACTCAGCCAAAAGTATTTGGTCATTCGTCCACAGAAGAGATGCTACCAGACGTTCAACCAGAACATGGAGTAATAAATCTCAGTTTGCAGATTCAGGATGTCAATAAACATTTAGTCCCCCCTCCTCTCCCTCCATCTCTCCCGCCATGGTCTCACCCAGCCTTGAACTCTGTTTCCTCTTGATCTCGGTGAGTTTGGGAATGGGGAAGGGTCCGTAGCATCGGGTAAAGATGACGGCCAGCTGCTGGCTGATCACCTCGTTCTGAAACAGGACACAGAGGTTAGGGTTTGCCATGGAGACGCTGGGTGAGAGAGTCCACGAGGCTGGTGAACCTTGCTGGTGCGGAGGATCTGGAACATGAGGGGCAGGCCGTGCGTGATCAGCTCCTCCGTGTACTCCTCCTCCTGGATGCAGCTAAAGTCTTTTAGGAGGCCTTGAATGAGGGGCCGGCGGTTCTGGACGAAGCAGGAACGCAGGCACTCCAGCCAGGTGTGGAGGGTCCAGGGGACACCTGGAGAGGGTACACGGAACGTCAGCACACTGATCGTTAGCACACAGCGGGACTGGGCTGCAGACGTCTACAGGGGTGTGTGCAGATAGCACACGGTACACGATGTACCCCACTACGCAGACGACACACTGATGTACAACATAAACAAACGTAAAGTGGAGATTAAACTGAGAACGGTCGTCCACTGGGAATCCATGTCAGTTACGATGGCTGATACGAGGCAAGAGGCAGGGTACGGGCAGGAACCAGGTCGCCAGTCTGTTGCGGGGCCAAGGACATACAACCACACACACACGCACACACACACACACACACACACACACACGCACACACACACACACACACACACACACTCATTTCCAGGGGCAATTTTGTAGCGTCAGTCAACCTAACATGCATGTTGTTGGAGGGTGAGAGGGAGAACATGCAAACTACTCACAGACAGGTCAGTGTTCTAAGCCTCGTCCCCACCCAGGACTCGAACCCACAACCTTCTTGCTGTGAGTAAATTCTACTCTGCACGTTCTGCATGTTCTACTCGTGTATGTGTGGGTTTCCTCCAAAAACATGCAGTCAGTCAGTCATCTTCTTATCAATCTGTCCCTTTTGGGGTTGTGAGGGGTGCTGGAGCCCATCCCGGCTGATTTAAGGTGAAAGGCAGGGTACACCCTGAACAGGTCGCCAGTCTGTCGCGGAGCCACACACATACACACTCATTCCTAGGGGCAATTTGGCACCGGCCAATCAACCTAACATGCATGTCTTTGGAGGGTGGGAGGAAACCCAGGCAAACACGGGGAGAACATGCAAACTCCACACAGAAAGGACAGCGTTCCAAGCCTCGTCCCCACCCGGGACTCAAACCCACAACCTTCTTGCTGTGAAGCCACTGTGCTACCCACTGCGCCACCGTGCTTGCCCCCCAAAAACATGCATGTTAGGTTAATTGGCTACTATGAAATTACCCCTAAGGAGTGTGTGTGTGGATGGTTGTGAGTGTGTGTCATAACAGACTGGCACCCCACAGTTACTCCATTAGGGACAAGATGAAGTGAAAAGATTTAATTTTTCCTGACTGTTTCGTTGCTGCTTCAAATTCTTGATTTCAGTTCTCGGTTCACTCAGCTTCTGTATTTTCCTCACGTCTCGGGATTTGAGTAACGCAGCTTTGAGTCGCCTTAAAGCAACAAAACAAACACTCAACTTACACACAATTCACACAGCTCTCGATTTACGAGTCGATATATGCTCCCACCCTCACCATGGTAACCAGGATCTACATTCCTACCCTCACCATGGTAACCAGGATCTATGTTCCTACCCTCACCATGGTAACCAGGATCTATGTTCCTACCCTCACCATGGTAACCAGGATCTACATTCCTACCCTCACCATGGTAACCAGGATCTATGTTCCTACCCTCACCATGGTAACCAGGATCTACATTCCTACCCTCACCATGGTAACCAGGATCTATGTTCCTACCCTCACCATGGTAACCAGGATCTATGTTCCTACCCTCACCATGGTAACCAGGATCTATGTTCCTACCCTCACCATGGTAACCAGGATCTACGTTCCTACCCTCACCATGGTAACCAGGATCTATGTTCCTACCCTCACCATGGTAACCAGGATCTATGTTCCTACCCTCACCATGGTAACCAGGATCTATGTTCCTACCCTCACCATGGTAACCAGGATCTACATTCCTACCCTCACCATGGTAACCAGGATCTATGTTCCTACCCTCACCATGGTAACCAGGATCTACGTTCCTACCCTCACCATGGTAACCAGGATCTACATTCCTACCCTCACCATGGTAACCAGGATCTATGTTCCTACCCTCACCATGGTAACCAGGATCTACGTTCCTACCCTCACCATGGTAACCAGGATCTATGTTCCTACCCTCACCATGGTAACCAGGATCTACGTTCCTACCCTCACCATGGTAACCAGGATCTATGTTCCTACCCTCACCATGGTAACCAGGATCTACGTTCCTACCCTCACCATGGTAACCAGGATCTATGTTCCTACCCTCACCATGGTAACCAGGATCTACGTTCCTACCCTCACCATGGTAACCAGGATCTATGTTCCTACCCTCACCGTGGTAACCAGGATCTACATTCCTACCCTCACCATGGTAACCAGGATCTACATTCCTACCCTCACCATGGTAACCAGGATCTACGTTCCTACCCTCACCATGGTAACCAGGATCTATGTTCCTACCCTCACCATGGTAACCAGGATCTACATTCCTACACTCACCATGGTAACCAGGATCTACGTTCCTACCCTCACCGTGGTAACCAGGATCTACATTTCTACCCTCACCATGGTAACCAGGATCTACGTTCCTACCCTCACCATGGTAACCAGGATCTACGTTCATACCCTCACCATGGTAACCAGGATCTATGTTCCTACCCTCACCATGGTAACCAGGATCTACGTTCCTACCTCACCGTGGTAACCAGGATCTACGTTCCTACCCTCACCGTGGTAACCAGGATCTATGTTCCTACCCTCACCATGGTAACCAGGATCTACATTCCTACCCTCACCATGGTAACCAGGATCTATGTTCCTACCCTTACCATGGTAACCAGGATCTACGTTCCTACCCTCACCATGGTAACCAGGATCTACGTTCCTACCCTCACCATGGTAACCAGGATCTACGTTCCAACCCTCACCATGGTCACCAGCTGTGGGTGATGACCGAAAGAATGAGGTCGCGGATACAAGCAGACGAAATGAGCTTCCTCTGCAGGGGGGATCGGGTGAGAAGCTCTGTCATCTGGGAGGAGCTCGGTGTCAAGCCACTCCTCCTCCGGGTCGAGAGGAGCCAAGTGGGGTGGTTCGGGCATCTGGTCAGGATGCCCCCCGAGCGCCCTGTTTTGGGCACGTCCCACTGGGAGAAAACCAAGAGGCAGACCCCGGACCCGCTGGAGAGACTATGTCTCACAGCTGGCTGTGGAACGACTGGGGATCCCTTCGGGTGAGCTGGAGGATGCAGTCGGGTCAGAGAAGCCTGGGCTGTTGCCCCTGCGACCCGGCCCCGGATAAGCAGAAAACGACGTAACAAACACAACCTGATAAATTTTGATGAAACGATAGCAAAAAAATTCTATTACTTTTTTTATCTACAACGTGACGCCCATTGAGACGATCGGTTCACGATATCGGGCTGTTTTGATTTGAATCGATCGGACAGAAATGAAACAGACAACAGGAACACAGATCGACACCCAGAGATGGATCACCCGCATCTGCGGATAGCGACGGGGCAGGACGGGACACACAGACACTAGCTGAGGTAGAACAGCTGACCTAAGCTGCGGATGTCTATGGTGATGTCCACATGGCCGTGCTCTGCACTATGGTACATGGCGTCCCTCAGGGCGCGTAGCCGGGCCTTCCCTGTTCGCAGCGTCCCTCCACAGTTTGCCAGCAGCGTTGCCCTCTTCTCCGCAGGGTCTGAACCCTCTGCCAGCATCTCCTCCAGGGAAAGCACGTCTCCTTTCTCCTTCTCTGAGTAGGACAGAAGCTTCCGGAAGACGTTCCTGCAGGGAAACAGGGAGGTCGTTACTAGGAGATAAAACAAGAGGGCGGTTTAAGAAGCATCTTTCAAAATAAAATAAAATCTTAAAACGCTTCACAATAAAACACAAGAAAAAATAAGTAAATAAAAACACGGCTACATGATGGTTAGCTAGCTTATGCTGCCAAGGATCTGACCGCCAAGGTTGCCATCCATCCCTATCGCCACTCCTGAAGGTGGTTACATACTGGAAGGGCAGCTCATGCCTCCTGTTTGGGCTGAGACCGGCCATGAGGTGCTTGCTATCGTTCCCCACTCTCGGGCCTGGCTCCAAGGGGAAACCCAATGACCCGTGTTCGGGCAAGGGCAACTTGGCCATGCTTGATCTCTTCATATGGGGTTTTAGGGCCGCACTTTGTCTGGCCCCTCACCTAGAAGCTGTTTATCTTGGGTGACCCTACCAGGGTATTAAGCCAAACAACAAAATCAACTTGTTTCTCAGAGGGTTGTAGAACCTTCTATCATCGACATAACAATGACACCACCTTAACACCATCCTCATCGAAACAAGCTGAACTGTATGACTGATAACCCTGACGTAGTTTTTCTTGATATCTTCTTTTTTTTTTCACGCCAAGAAAAGCCGATTTTTCTGCCAAATCACGTTAATGACTTGGAAAAGTAAACAAACATTTGAAAAGCACTTAAAAATAAATAAATGAATTACTCTACTCATCCCTCACTGGGGAGATTTGTGTGCTGAACTCCTTACACCGCAGCAGGCTGCCCTTCAACGGCACCAATGGTGGGAGAAGCAGGGGTTAGGTGTCTTCTCCAAGGACCCTAGACGGTGGTCTCAGCAGGAATCAAACCGGCGACCTTCCGGTCTGTGGAATAATGGGCAACTTCCCGTCAGAGCCCTTTAAAAGACCACCTCATAATCTGTCAGTGTGGCATTTTCGTCTGGCCTCCATCCAATTTGTTACCATGACTTTTCTATAATAAACCTTTTTTCATATTTTTCACCAAATTCCTTGCAAAAAGTCTTTTTTCAACTTTGATGGGAACCCCGCGACCAAAATCTACTTCAATAGCTTTAATTGTCAAACTGACGGCCGTGGGAGTTCTAGTAGTCTAGTAGTTCTAGGAGTTCTAGAGGCAGTCCTAATGTTAACCTGGTCTAAAAAGTAAAACATTTTTAGCAATTTATTGTGATAATTTATTGCAATATTTTTTCCTTTTTTTAATTTTTTTTCCAATATGTGACCAACTGAGACTCATAACCAGATGATTTATTTTGCCAACCATGTGCCAGCTGATTAAATTTTTATTCTTTTTCTTCATTAAACTTTGATTATAAAAAAGGAAATAATTACTTCTAAATTTATATAAATCACTGTCTCCTCCCTGAAGGGGAGGGGCTAATGTTCCCTGCTGGCATATTAGCACCACGATAACCCGATGTGACCCACCGCCATCTGCTTCAGCCTCACCGGGCTTCTCACAGACAATAGAAACAGTCAAACCAGATTCGACTGATTCACAACAATGATGATTAATCGCAGACATCTTCTCCTTCCAGCATTTCCCTTCAGGGGGCGCCACAGCAAGTCAGTTTCTTCCATCTAACCCTATCTCCTGCATCCTCTTCAGTCACACCAACTATCTTCATGTCTTCCTTCACTGTATCCATGAACCTCCTCTTTGGTCTTCCTCTAGTCCTCTTTCCTGGTGGTTCCAAACCCAGCATCCTTCTTCTGATGTACTCTCTCTCTCTCCTCTGCACATGTCCAAACCATCTCAGTCTGACCTCTCTGACTTTAAAACCTCTAACATGTGCTGTTCCTCTGATCCTGTCCATCCTGGTCACTCCCAGAGAGATCCTCAGCATCTTCATCTCTGCTACAAACATCTCTGTTTCCTGTCTTTTCTTCAGTAACACTGTCTCTAGACCAATCAGCATGGCCGCTCTCACCACACTGTCTCTAACCAATCAGCATGGCCGCTCTCACCACACTGTCTCTAGACCAATCACCATGGCCGCTCTCATCACACTGTCTCTAGACCAATCAGCATGGCCGCTCTCACCACACTGTCTCTAGACCAATCAGCATGGCCGCTCTCACCACACTGTCTCTAGACCAATCAGCATGGCCGCTCTCATCACACTGTCTCTAGACCAATCAGCATGGCCGCTCTCACCACGCTGTCTCTAGACCAATCAGCATGGCCGCTCTCACGTGATGGTTATAAAATCACATTTTTGGCAGTGAGTCGTCGTTCCTCGCATATTTTTTTTCTCAACCTGACAGTTTACTTTTAAAATGCATGTTCTGGTTAAATATGTCTGCAGGGTTCTGCCTCCAGTGAGGTGTTTTAAAATCTCAGGGTTCAAAGCAGGATAAGGATGGAGACAGACGGATCGGTGCAGCGTCTGCAATAACAAGGACACGATCTGCATAGACTCAACATGGGGAGCAACAGATACCAGTTATAAGGCTAGGCTCATTTGGCGTTGAGCCGGGTGCGAAGGGTTGCTCGTATGGTAGGAGGAGTTCTGTAACTACATCGGGAAGTTACCGCCTGCCTCAACCCGGGCATCCCCGGGTAATAAGATGCTACCCTGCCACAACTTGCTGCTCCATCGGGTGGATGAAGCTCGGCCATAATCAACAGGCTGGTGGTGAAGCTGAGCACCTCGTGTAGACTTCACTGTCTCTACAGACAGAAGCAGCATGGCGACCAACATACCAGTGTGTTATGCTCTCACCTGTGTCCATGAGCCGCTGCCAGGCTGTAGGAGTTCATGTCCCCCAGTAGGGTGGAAGAAATGCCGTTCCGGCATGTGGTCCCGATCAGCGGGTCAGCACCTCGTTCCAAAAGCAAACTGACCAGCTCAAAGTTTCCTGGAAGTCCGAAAAAAACAACAATTTTTACTTGAACAAGATGTCAAACAAAATGCATCCATCTGCCCTGCTCCACCAAACGGCCAATAGAAGGTAGTCCACTGCAACGCCACCCAACTCAGCACCACCTAGCATAAGGGTGGGCAAACTTTTTGATTCGTGGGCCACATTGAGTTCTCACATTTGACCAAGGGGTCCGGTAGGTTTGAAATCTAAGCACTTGATGTAACATTTTGTTTGTTTTAACATCTAACACGCTTGTTTACGTGTGTGTATTGGCCCCGATGGCTTTCCATATCTGTGCACACTGTTTATTTTGACAACGTGGGCATCACGGACACACACATTTTAATGGGAGCAGTGTTGTTGTATCTTTATATTTTTATTTAAATTTTTCAATTTCGGCAGGCCGGATTAAAACGTTTAACGGGCCGCATGTGGCCCGCAGGCCATAGTTTGTCCATGACTGATCTAGCAGCTCATCTGAAGCTGTTTTGGAGCTTTCTTTTTAACTGTTTGAGCCATCGGACACACAAACCTCCTCAGCAGGAGATTCATAAGGTATTCTAAATCTGTGTCTAAATGTTCTGTTCCGTCATCTTCCGCTTGTTCCGGGGTCGGGTCGCGGGGGCAACAGCCTCAAGCGGGCAGCCCAGGCCTCTCTCTGCCTGGCTGCATCCTCCAGCTCACCCGGAAGGATCCCAAGTCGTTCCCCGGCCAGCTGTGAGACATAGTCTCTCCTGCGGGTCCGGGGTCTGCCCCTTGGTCTCCTCCCGGTGGGATGTGCCCAAAACACCTCGCTCGCGAGGTGCTCGTGGGCATCCTGACCAGATGCCCGAACCACCCCATCTGGCTCCTCTCGACCTGGAGGAGGAGCGGCTCGACACCGAGCTCCTCCCGGATGGCAGAGCTCCTCACCCGATTTCTGAGTGAGAGCCCAGCCACCCTGCGGAGGAAGCTCATTTCGGCCGCTTGTACCCGCAATCTCATTCTTTCGGTCACCACCCACAGCTGGTTACCATGGTGAGGGTAGGAACGTAGATCCTGGTTACCATGGTGAGGGTAGGAACATATATCCTGGTTACCATGGTGAGGGTAGGAACGTAGATCCTGGTTACCATGGTGAGGGTAGGAACATAGATCCTGGTTACCATGGTGAGGGTAGGAACATATATCCTGGTTACCATGGTGAGGGTAGGAACGTAGATCCTGGTTACCATGGTGAGGGTAGGAACATAGATCCTGGTTACCATGGTGAGGGTAGGAACGTAGATCCTGGTTACCATGGTGAGGGTAGGAACGTAGATCCTGGTTACCATGGTGAGGGTAGGAACATAGATCCTGGTTACCATGGTGAGGGTAGGAACATAGATCCTGGTTACCACGGTGAGGGTAGGAACGTAGATCCTGGTTACCACGGTGAGGGTAGGAACGTAGATCCTGGTTACCATGGTGAGGGTAGGAACATAGATCCTGGTTACCATGGTGAGGGTAGGAACGTAGATCCTGGTTACCATGGTGAGGGTTGGGAACGTAGATCCTGGTTACCATGGTGAGGGTAGGAACGTAGATCCTGGTTACCATGGTGAGGGTAGGAATGTAGATCCTGGTTACCATGGTGAGGGTAGGAACGTAGATCCTGGTTACCATGGTGAGGGTAGGAATGTAGATCGACCTGTAAATCGAGAGCTTTGTTTTTCGGCTCAGCTCTCTCTTTACCACGACGGACCGATGCAGCGTCCTAGTTATTGCTGATGCCGCACCGATCCGCCTGTCGATCTCCCGCTCCATCCTTCCCCCACTCGTGAACAAGACCCTGAGATACTTAAACTCCTCCACTTGGGGCAGGACCCTGTCTACATGTCTACCCCTCTTCCTTAAACCCAGATTTTAACTCCAATAATCTGGTTAAAACTGGCTTTGCTTCTGTGTCCTCCACCTTCACCACCTCATGAACCACCACTGAAAACATGATCGGTTCTAAAACCGAGGAAACGACAGAAACGACGTTACCCAGTGGGTGATGGGAGTCCTGTGTTTACAAAGAGTCACTAAAATATTTTAGGCTGGCTTTAATTTTATGTTGCTAAAAGTTTCCTGCAGACGTTACCATGACAACATTACTTTGTCTGGCTAGTTTCGATTAACGATCTCACAAAGATATTAAAACTTAATTACAAAGAAAAAATAGGTTTTAATATTCAGTCTGACGGGAACAGCTGCTCCTCGTTAGCATTCAGTTTAATAGTGAACGTCTGATGATCCAGATCCACAAAACCTCACGTCATAGGAGGAGTGAGGTATCCACCAACTGGACCAGATCTAGCTGGTACTAGAAACTATAGCGACCAATGTGCTAGCCGTGATGGCAGCAGGTCCATGCAGCACTTTACATTTTTGTTGGCTTTTTTTTAGGTTTTAATGGGGGTTTAAAGAGCTGATCTCCTTCATTAGTGAGGAATGTGGAGTTAGAGTGGACGTGTCTAGATGTTCAGTGCTGGAGTGAATCAGAAGGAATGAAGACAGGATCTTCTGAGTGACATCATCAGTGATTCCTGTCTGAACCAAAGATGGTGGACTGCTGGTGTTGTTCCACCTACAGTGAAGGATTCCGTGTAACCCCTCATTCTTCCAGGAGCTATCCGTCATAGAAAAGGATTCAAAGAATCTTCAGGACCGTGTGTATGATGATCAAGACGTTTCGACTTCCATCCAGAAATCAATTTCAATGGGAAATATTTTCAATTCAGATCCTTTAAGTTGGAAGTCGAAACGTCTCGATCATCAAACAATTTGAAGTGAACTAAAGTGAAGGATGTGAGCTGCTGTCAAGACATGAAGCTCTAGGTGATAGTTCCATTACGTTGTCTTCTGCTTATCCCGGGCAGGGTCGCAGGGGCAAGAGACTCAGACGGGATGCCCAGGCTTCTCCCAACACGGCTGCATCCTCCCGCTCATCCGGAAGGATCCCGAGTCATTCCCCAGCCAGCTGTGAGACATAGTCTCTCCAGCAGGCCTGGGGTCTGCCCCTTGGTCTCCTCCTGGTGGGACGTGCCCGAAACACCTCACCAGCGAGGCACTCGGGGGGTCACCCACAGCTTTTGACCATAGGTGACAGTGGGAACGTAGATCCTGGTTACCATGGTGAGGGTAGGAACGTAGATCCTGGTTACCACGGTGAGGGTAGGAACGTAGATCCTGGTTACCACGGTGAGGGTAGGAACGTAGATCCTGGTTACCATGGTGAGGGTAGGAACGTAGATCCTGGTTACCACGGTGAGGGTAGGAACGTAGATCCTGGTTACCACGGTGAGGGTAGGAACGTAGATCCTGGTTACCACGGTGAGGGTAGGAACGTAGATCCTGGTTACCATGGTGAGGGTAGGAACGTAGATCCTGGTTACCACGGTGAGGGTAGGAACGTAGATCCTGGTTACCACGGTGAGGGTAGGAACGTAGATCCTGGTTACTATGGTGAGGGTAGGAACGTAGATCCTGGTTACCATGGTGAGGGTAGGAACATAGATCCAGGTTACCATGGTGAGGGTAGGAACGTAGATCCTGGTTACCATGGTGATGGTAGGAATGTAGATTGACTGTGGACGAGAGCGTTGTTCTCTTGGACCGCCGGGTGCTTCTAAATTTCCACACGAATATTTTGTTTTCTTTCAGATTTGAAAAATGATCTAATCCATAAGTTTTTATGGAACTGCACTCTTAGTTTCAGGTGGTTCCATTTTATTCCCGGTGGGACCAAACATTCTCTCCCTGCAGAAGCTCTCTGCTGGTTTTGTTGGAGCGTACCTGCAGCAGCGGCAAGCTGCAACGGCGTTTCGGCGTAGTTCTCTCCTCCGTCCTGCAGAGACCCCTCCACATTGGCTCGGTTGTCCAGCAGCAGCTGCAGAGACACCACACCATCATCTCCTTTCCTCTCACAACCTGAAACTAACTGGTCTCATAGAGAACAGAAAGATGGAGACATCTGCACCCTGAGGTTTTCTGAGCTGTAACATGACAAACAGCCAGGAAGGACCAGGATGCAATACCTGGACCACTGGGACGTGTCCGTATAGCACGGCGAACGTGAGGGGTGTCCCCTGGCGCGTGTCTGGGTAAACTGAGGGGTGCTTGCTCACTGAGCTGGGCACCTGAGGAGTGATGGGGGTTCAGGGAGAGAAACATACAGCCGTTAGCATTCAGAAGCAGGAAGACATGGTGCTTCAAACCTTCCTCCCATCTCAGTCTCTGATTGGTTTAAAAGCTCAGGTAACCTGAGGGGACACACACTCACCTGCAGAGGTGACCCACAAACAAACCAAAAAGTTCCCACCCTGCTCCACTAACGCCCAGTCAAAGTTTGGTAGACGCAAATTTGTGGGCGCTTGGGTCCGCTAGACCAAAGCTGGACCACCACTCCTTTGCCAGCATTGCACTGGCGACGACTAATCGCTGCCCAAACTTCGGTGAAGCAGTCCAGCAGCCCTGGACCTTCCTTCACCTCCCTGATTAGGGAAACCTGATGATGTTAGACCTGCTGTCTTTTTAAAGGCAGTCTGCTTTGCCTTCATTGTCGGGTCATTACCCCTTCCAGCCGGGTCTTCCTGGCTGCTCACCAAGAGACATTCCTGTTGAATCATGTGTTTTTATTTTACAGCTTTACTTCTTTACCAAATAAATTATGTTTCTCGTCCTGCACTCGGGTCCTCCTCCTTCTCCTTTTGCACCCACATCGTGACAACGCCTATGTTTTCCATTTTTCCCCATTTTGTGCGCAGTGACGAGCGTCGTCAAAATTTGGCTCTCCTTCCAACCGTTCAAATAATGCTCCAGCGGTAGTTCTGGCAGTGTGACTGGGCCTTTATACTTTGACAAGTTTGCGCATGTTCCCACCCTCACCATGGTAACCAGGATGTACGTTCCTACCCTCACCATGGTGACCAGGATCTACGTTCCTACCCTCACCATGGTAACCAGGATCAACGTTCCTACCCTCACCATGGTAACCAGGATCTATGTTCCTACCCTCACCATGGTAACCAGGATCTACGTTCCTACCCTCACCATGGTAACCAGGATCTATGTTCCTACCCTCACCAGGGTAACCAGGATCTACGTTCCTACCCTCACCATGGTAACCAGGATCTACCTTCCTACCCTCACCAGGGTAACCAGGATCTACATTCCTACCCTCACCAGGGTAACCAGGATCTACGTTCCTACCCTCACCATGGTAACCAGGATCTACGTTCCTACCCTCACCATGGTAACCAGGATCTACATTCCTACCCTCACCAGGGTAACCAGGATCAACGTTCCTACCCTCACCATGGTAACCAGGATCTACGTTCCTACCCTCACCATGGTAACCAGGATCTACCTTCCTACCCTCACCAGGGTAACCAGGATCTACATTCCTACCCTCACCAGGGTAACCAGGATCTACGTTCCTACCCTCACCATGGTAACCAGGATCTACGTTCCTACCCTGACCATGGTAACCAGGATCTACATTCCTACCCTCACCAGGGTAACCAGGATCAACGTTCCTACCCTCACCATGGTAACCAGGATCTACGTTCCTACCCTCACCATGGTAACCAGGATCTACCTTCCTACCCTCACCAGGGTAACCAGGATCTACATTCCTACCCTCACCATGGTAACCAGGATCTACATTCCTACCCTCACCATGGTAACCAGGATCTACCTTCCTACCCTCACCATGGTAACCAGGATCTACATTCCTACCCTCACCATGGTAACCAGGATCTACATTCCTACCCTCACCATGGTAACCAGGATCTACCTTCCTACCCTCACCATGGTAACCAGGATCTACGTTCCTACCCTCACCATGGTAACCAGGATCTACGTTCCTACCTTCACCATGGTAACCAGGATCTACGTTCCTACCCTCACCATGGTAACCAGGATCTACGTTCCTACCCTCACCATGGTAACCAGGATCAACGTTCCCACCCTCACCTATGGTCACCAGCTGTGGGTGGTGACCGAAAGTATAAGATCACGGATACAAGCGGCCGAAGTTATCTTACTTTGCAGGGTGGCTGGGGTCTCTCTTAGAGATCGGGTGAGGAGCTCTGCCATCCAGGAGGAGCTCGGAGTAGTGCCACTCCTCCTCCAGGTCAAGAGAACCCAGATGGAATGGTATCGAGCACCTCGCTGGTGAGGTGTTTCTGGCACAATTTGGGATCCTTCAGGGCGTCTGAGGCTTTTACCCCCGCGACCCGGCCCCGGATAAGCGGAAGGCGATGGAACGGAAAGTTTGCCCAGAAATGGCAAATTCATCACTTTAATCTTTTCTCTAAACAACTGTTTAAGATCTGAATCGTTGCTGAAAGGAGACTCTAAGACGGAGGGACATCCTCCTTTTGTCACCATGACAACAAGACTTATTTAATTTGAACACCGTTGGTTTTAGAAGAGCGGCCGACCCGCTTCATGCCCCCTTTGGTTGGTTTGTAAGTCAGCTCTGATCTGATGGGATGCGGTGGAGAAACAATGAAACTGCTTTTCAAACGACAGAAAACTTAAAACTGAGATGAAAGAAGATTGAAGACATAAAAAAACGAGTTCATGCACGGCTACGTGAGGTACACCTGTTTGGATCAGTTAGGGGGGGGTTACAGGATGAGGGAGGTGAAGGTGAGGGATAAAAACAGGTGTGAGTTACGTTTTTAAACGTGAGTGAAACATCAACATGAAGACGAAGAGTTTGGCTCACCTCGCTGTTGACATCAGCTCCTGCATCCAGAAGCATCTGGACCATCGCCTCGTCTCCACGGACACAGGCGTACATGAGGGGGGTCATACCCTGCCGGGAGGGGGAGGAGAAACATTACTTACAGATCCCTTCCTGACCTGTAGAACCTCATCCGGACCATCACTTTAACGACATCGTGTGTAAAACAAAGATTCTGTTTTAAGTTAAACGACACATTCCAGAAAAAAAAGTTTGCGACAATTTAATTTTTTGAATGAATTGCTTTGATATTAGTTTTTTTTTTACACACTCTATTCATCCCTCTCCGGGGAAATTTGTGAGCTGCGTTACACCGCAGCAGGCTGCCATCTATGACAGCACCAATGGTGGGAGAAACGGGGGGTTAGGTGACTTCTCCAAAGACCCTAGACAGGGAATCGAGAATGGGAATCGTCTTCCCCCCGGTTCTTTAACCTGTGGTTTCCATCACTCTGGTGTCAGATCGCCTGCCGTGTCCGTCCATGTTCGGTCCCTCAGCCTCATGTTTCCCCTTTAATCACCCCTCTTTCGAATCCTGCCAAGGCTGCCCAGGACACACAAGCCTGCCCAGGATGGCTTTGAGACTGCCCTTGCCTACCTTTCTCCCCTGACCCTTGATTAACAGAAATAAACTGGTTAAAACTGGCTCTGCTTCTGGGTCCTACATCTCCACCTTCACCACCTCATGACATTCACTTTCCAATCCAAACCCAAGCTCTGAAGTGTGTGTTTTGGCCACTAAGTGGTGCAGGAGATGCATGTAATCCTCACGTATGTGGTCTGAAGTTTCTGTTTGGCTACAGATGACCCACTGACTCTCCCTCGCTGTTAAAAAGGGGTCTCCTGTAAACACAGAACTCTGTTCAGGGGGATTCTTTTTATTGGCCGTCGTTCATCTCTGCATGTTTTAAAATAAGGTGTGACTGAACAGGAATCTGAATAAACGAGACCTGTTCATTATAAACAGTCAGTTGTAAAAACATCGTTATCAACGTCACGATTTGCATTAAAATAACAGGTAGATAATTCTTCATAAATGTTACGTGTCCCCTTGTGTAAATCTGTTTACATCTGAGATTTATTAACCGGATTCATCAGACTGTTTCTTTGTCTCCATGGGAACAGTCTGACCTCGCAGCACCGGGGTTCACTCGCTTCATGGTGGGCCAATTGTTCCTTTCTGGTGAGACCCTGATGTGATGTATGTAACGCACTCAGTCAGTGTCGTCCAGAAAAAACATAGCATAAAAACAAACTTTCTAAACTCTGTCTCTAAATTCTCAATCTGGAGAATCAGTGCCAACATGGACCGCGCAACATGGTGGATCTCCTTCTTTCTGCTACAGAACTACAAACAAGGGTGGCACAGTAGCCTCACATCAAGAGGGTCGGGGATCAAGTCCCAGGTGGATACAAGTCTTGGATTGCTGGTGGAGTTTGCATGTTCTCCTATGTATGTGTGGGTTTTCTCTCGTTTCCTCCAGAAACATACAAGTTATGGTGATTGGCTGCTATGAAATTGCCCCTAGGAATGTGTGTGTGTGTGTGGCCCTGTGACAGACTGGCACCTGTACATGGTGTACCCTGCCTCTCGTTTTAAATAAGCCATGATGGGGTTATGGGGCTAATAACCTCGTGACCCAGTCAGGGATAAGCTGTACAGAACTACAAACATGGAGGACGGAGGCTTGTGTTCATGTCATGCTGTCATCTCTGTTCTCTGATTGGGTAGGACGTTTTCTCATCACTGCAATCGCATGGTAATGCCTGCAGTCCCTGACCTAGTACCCTAAGGGTCAGGCAGCCGTAAGGGCCTGTGAGTCAGCCCTACAGGTCAGTCCTTAGGGCTCACTCACACTGGCTGCCGTTTGGTGTGGTCATGCTGTTTTAAGAATTCCGTATCATCTTGGTCGTACACACCTTTGCAGCCACACTTTGTCGTACTCTGTGTTGATAAATGAAGACCAGTGTGTGTGTGTGTGTGTGTGTGTGTGTGTGTGTGTGTACCTGTTCACTCATGCTGTTAATGCCATCAGGTCCCAGCAGGGAGACGGCTTGCTTCACCAGGTCCGTCCTGCCACAGTTCAGCATCTTGAATCCGAGGTCCTGCAGGAATTTAGCTTCTGCTGAAGCAGCATCGAGCTTCCTGGAGGTGGAGAAGCAGTCCTCCATCCTACAGAGTAAAGCAAGAGAAAAATTAAATCGCAGCAAAAAACCAAACAGATCTGGTACTGAGGATTCAGGGTAATTATTTTCCAGTAAAACTAATGAAGATGAGGCTTGAAACACTCGCTTTTCTGTGTGTAGTTTGCATGTTCTCCCCGTGTATGTGTGGGTTTTCTCTGGTTTCTCCCCACTCTCCAAAACAGTGATGTTTCGTTTTATTGGACACTGAGAGATTACCCTTAGGAATGAGTGTGTGTGAATGGTTGTCTGTCTCTGCAACAAACTGGTGACCTGTTCAGGGTGTAACCCGCCTTTCTGCGGGGGATAGGCTACCCCAACCCGCACAGGGATAAAGGTCCAAAAGATGAATCAATCAAATTGTTCAAATCAACTTTGGACTTCTTTCTATTTGCTTAATTTTGGTTGAAACAAAATTTTCTTCAAGAAAAACCAGCAGAAAATGATGGAGACGTTTAGACGTCTGATCAGAGAAGACCCTCTGGTCTCTGGACCTGGTCTTACTTGATCTGTCGGGGTTCACAGTCCACATCCGGTAGCATGAGTCGGGCCGCCTGTCTCACATCATCACTGTCCACGGAGAAGCTGCGCCGGTGCTCAGCGTGCGCCACCGCAACCCGGATCCACTCCATCAGCGGAGGCAGCACGAAGAACGGTCTGAGGAACACACACACACGAACACACACACAGACACACACACACACACACACACACACACAATGTTACACACATTCTGTACAGTGATTATCCATCATCTTCCTCATCTACAGAGCGTCATCCTCTGGGAGGAAAAACTGCTTTTTGTTCTAAAGTCTTCTGTTATTCGGGGTCGGGTCGTGGGGACAACAGTCTCAGACGGGAAGCCCAGACTCCTCTCATCCCGGCTGCATCCTCCATCTCACCCAGGAGGATCCTGAGGTGTTCCCTGTCCAGCTGTGGGACATAGTCTCTCCAGTGGGTCTGGGACCTGTCTCTCGGTCTCCTACAGTTGGGTTGTGCCCGCAATGCTTCAACAGCAACGTGCTTGGGAGACATTCTAACCAGATGCCCAAACCACCTCATTTGGCTTCTCTCAACCCAGCTACCCTGCAGAGGAAACTCATTTCAGCTGCTTGTATCCGGAATCTCGTTCTTTCGGTCACCACCAGAGGTGTCAAGTAGCGAAGTAAGACTACTTCGTTACCTTACTCAAGTAGAAAATCTCGGTATCTTTACTTTAACGAAGTAATTATTTTTTTTCTACTTTTTACTTTTACTCACTACTTTTTTATGCAATTATCTGTACTTTTACTTCGTTCATTTTATAAAAAGTAGTCACTACTTTCGCCATTTTGTCACCGTTAAAAAGCCGCAACTGTTTGTCGGAGTTTTTTTTTTTTATGAACCCTGAATGCATCAAACAAAGGAACAGATGAATGATTGGCTGAAAGGTCCAGTCAATAATTACTTTGGGGCGAGTAGCCCCGCCCACAAACTTTTAAAGCGCAGGAACGTCAATTTGCGTGTTTGAGACTCGGGCTCGGAAATCAAAGTGTTTCTGATGCTGCAACACTGAACTTTGATTGAATTATCAGTTTTTTTAAAAAAACAACAGCAAAGAAATGTTTTTTTATTATTATTTTCAGTCTGCGGTTATTGTAAACGTCTTTGCTGAAAATGTTGTAGATGGTATTTTCATAAAAATAACTTTGATCTGTGAGGCACTATTTTATCTTTAGAAACAAAGCTGATTGAACTGATTCATCCATAAATAGTAGTGGATGAAGTATTTGTGCTTAAAAGCATCCAAAATGTTATTGATTAGTTTATAAAGACTGACTGAGGAGATTAAAACTACACATCGCTTAGATTTTGTATCATGAAGATGTTTGGGTTAACATTAAAAAAACCTTATATGTATGTACACATATATATGTAGATATGTATATATGTAAATTTATATATACCGTCTCCTAAGTCCCGCCCCTACTGGTTTTTTAAAATCTTATTTCCCTGGTTATTTTTTCATTTTTACAGTTCAAAAAATTTTAGAAAAAGAATTCAAGGATTTTGCCTCCTGTGTGTTTCCTTCACTCCCACTGCCTTACGAGTGCATGTAAAGGGTGTTATTTTGTCAATGGGCGTGGTTTTACTGGGTGTACGATATTTTTTGTAAAATACGATAATTTTACGTCATTAGTACGATAATCCAGCACCTCCCACCTGGCAAAGCTGGTTCCAGGTGTCACGCAGGCTGTATGTGGCACTCCCAAAGACTATTCAGTATTGCCTCAAAGAACTTTGAAAACTAGCTGCCTTCAAGGCTTGAAAAAGCCTTTTGGTTATTTTTTTTCTTTCATTTATTTATTTTTTTTTTACATTGAGTGTGTTTGTGTTTTTTTTACATTGAGTGTGTTTGTGTCTGCTGAAGTTGGTTAAATTAGGTGATGCAGAGTGAAGCTTGGTAGCTGAAGGGACGTTACATAATGCCCTGCTTATGATAATACATTTGATTGCGTTCATTAATCGATTTCCAATAAAGATTATTAAGAAATAAATGTTTCTGATTCATAAAGTTTCACCAAAACACTTTCATTTATTATCATATTTTCTGCTCCTTAAAGCATGTGATAATAGTTAAAAATATGTTCATACGCTTTTGTTAACAATATTCCTTTTTTTCTGAAAATAACTTTTACTTTTTTTACTTGAAGTAGTTTTAAAATATGTTACTTTTTACTTTTACTTAAGTAGAAAACTTGAGTTGATACTTCTACTTTTACTAAAGTAGTTTTTTAACTCGGTATTTATACTTCTACTTGAGTAGAAAATGTTGGTACTTTTGACACCTCTGGTCACCACCCACACTGGTTAACATAGTGAGGGTAGGAACGTAGATCCTGGTTAACATGGTGAGGGTAGGAACGTAGATCCTGGTTAACATGGTGAGGGTAGGAACGTAGATCCTGGTTAACATGGTGAGGGTAGGAACGTAGATCCTGGTTAACATGGTGAGGGTAGGAACGTAGATCCTGGTTAACATGGTGAGGGTAGGAACGTAGATCCTGGTTATCATGGTGAGGGTAGGAACGTAGATCCTGGTTACCATGGTGAGGGTAGGAATGTAGATCCTGGTTACCACGGTGAGGGTAGGAACGTAGATCCTGGTTAACATGGTGAGGGTAGGAACGTAGATCCTGGTTAACATGGTGAGGGTAGGAACGTAGATCCTGGTTAACATGGTGAGGGTAGGAACGTAGATCCTGGTTACCATGGTGAGGGTAGGAACGTAGATCCTGGTTACCATGGTGAGGGTAGGAACGTAGATCCTGGTTACCATGGTGAGGGTAGGAACGTAGATCCTGGTTACCTCAGGAACCGGATCCCTTCATCACCTCGGCTGCAGAAATTCTGTCCATGAAGCAGTGAACAGAATCTCTGAAGGAGGACATCAGCTCCTTATATAAAACTTTTTTTTGTCAAGGGAATATTTTCTAAACTAAAAAAAGAGATTTGAATGAAACTGCCCACAGTTACTCAGTACAAACTATAGATGTTCTGATAAAGTTATAGATGGAGGATCACTGTTTAATCTTTCACTCTAAACACGTGTGTTAAAACAAACACGTTTCTGTTTGAATTCTGATTAAAGCTTCAATAGAAAACAAAATGTGTTTGTTTTCTTTTTTCAGAGATAAAATTCTCTCTGGGAATAATTCAGCAACAAAGATTTCAACACAAACACAAACACAGCTATAAACTCATCTTAATTAGTCAAATGATCCTGTTTAATCAGTAGTTAGCACCGTGTGTGTGTCAGGGTCTGAAAATGTCTGAGTCACTCACAGATGTTAATTATGTTTCCATGGATCTTTATTTTTCTGATCGTAGTCCTACGATGGGAGTGTATTTTCATTTTAAACCGTTACACTCGGCCTAATTTTAACACTAATTTTTGAAAAATGTTAATTCATTCATAAATTGTCGTATTTCAGAAACCCAACGTATATTTGAAGGATTTTTTTAAAGACTGTAAAGTAATAATTTGGCAGAATAATTTTATATGTAATTTATTTGTGTATGTTTTACTGAAAAAGAAGAAATTAGGATAAAACGCAGCAATAATTTAGAAAAAATACCTTGGGAGTCGATGGCTCCCAAAAATGAATTACTCTATTCATCCCTCACCGGGGAAATTTGTTTGCTGCACTCCTTACACCGCAGCAGGCTGCCCTTCAACGGCGCCAATGGTGGGAGAAGCGGGGGTTAGGTGTTCTCTCTGTGGGATGCAAACCCCGCGAACTTCTGGTCCACGCTCGAACGCTCTAACCACTGAGCTGCCATCTCCTTCGTTTACGCTCGGAAGTTAACTGAAAGTTCGCGGGTTTGATTCCCACTGAGTTCACGTCTGGAGTCCTTGTAGAAGACACCTAATGGACCATTGGTGCTGTCGTTGCAGCCTGCTGCGGTGTAATGCAGCCTGCTGCGGTGTAATGCAGCACACAAATTTCCCCGGTGAGGGATCATAAGGTATACCGTATTGAGTTATACCTACTGTATAACAGGATGAAGTTCTTCAAATTAAGAGCGGTTTTAGTAGAAAATCAGTCCTCGTTTGGAACACATGGTGCTAGTTTACATTTCTGCCACAAAACGCACATAGTTCTTTAAGTTTCTTTTGCACCCGCTTTGCACTTTTCATTTGTAAAAATACCAAAACAACCCAACTTCCTTCCCCTCGTCTGCTCTGCGTCCGCACGTAAGGCCTCATCCAGAGGCATGGAGTCACCCTCCCAGCGGGATGGTCTGCATGTACAAGTGACCCCTCAGTTTATTTGCTGCATCGGTCAGTCGTGGTAAAGAGAGAGCTGAGCCGAAAACCAAAGCTCTGGATTTACAAGTCGATCTACGTTCCAACCCTCACCATGGTAACTAGGATCTACGTTCCTACCCTCACCATGGTAACCAGGATCTACGTTCCTGCCCTCACCATGGTAACCAGGATCTACGTTCCTGCCCTCACCATGGTAACCAGGATCTATGTTCCTACCCTCACCATGGTAACCAGGATCTATGTTCCTACCCTCACCATGGTAACCAGGATCTACATTCCTGCCCTCACCATGGTAACCAGGATCTACATTCCTGCCCTCACCATGGTAACCAGGATCTACGTTCCTGCCCTCACCATGGTAACCAGGATCTATGTTCCTACCCTCACCATGGTAACCAGGATCTACATTCCTACCCTCACCATGGTAACCAGGATCTTCGTTCCTACCCTCACCATGGTAACCAGGATCTACGTTCCTACCCTCACCATGGTAACCAGGATCTACGTTCCTACCCTCACCATGGTAACCAGGATCTACATTCCTACCCTCACCATGGTAACCAGGATCTACGTTCCTACCCTCACCATGGTAACCAGGATCTACGTTCCTACCCTCACCATGGTAACCAGGATCTACGTTCCTACCCTCACCTTGGTAACCAGGATCTACGTTCCTACCCTCACCATGGTAACCAGGATCTACATTCCTACCCTCACCATGGTAACCAGGATCTACGTACCTACCCTCATTATGGTAACCAGGATTTATGTTCCTACCCTCACCATGGTAACCAGGATCTGTGTTCCTACCCTCACCGTGGTAACCAGGATCTACATTCCTACCCTCACCATGGTAACCAGGATCTACATTCCTACCCTCACCATGGTAACCAGGATCTACATTCCTACCCTCACCATGGTAACCAGGATCTACGTTCCTACCCTCACCATGGTAACCAGGATCTACATTCCTACCCTCACCATGGTAACCAGGATCTACATTCCTACCCTCACCATGGTAACCAGGATCTATGTTCCTACCCTCACCATGGTAACCAGGATCTACATTCCTACCCTCACCATGGTAACCAGGATCTATATTCCTACCCTCACCATGGTAACCAGGATCTACGTTCCTACCCTCACCATGGTAACCAGGATCTACGTTCCTACCCTCACCATGGTAACCAGGATCTACGTTCCTACCCTCACCATGGTAACCAGGATCTATATTCCTACCCTCACCGTGGTAACCAGGATCTACGTTCCTACCCTCACCATGGTAACCAGGATCTACGTTCCTACCCTCACCATGGTAACCAGGATCTACGTTCCTACCCTCACCATGGTAACCAGGATCTACGTTCCCACCCTCACCATGGTAACCAGGATCTACATTCCTACCCTCACCATGGTAACCAGGATCTACATTCCTACCCTCACCATGGTAACCAGGATCTATATTCCTACCTTCACCATGGTAAGCAGGATCTACGTTCCTACCCTCACCATGGTAACCAGCTGTGCGTGGTGACCGAAAGAATGAGATCGCGGGTACAAGCGGCCGAAATGAGCTTCCTCCGCAGGGTGGCTGGGCTCTCGCTCAGAGATGGGGTGAGGAGCTCCGCCAACCATATTTTTTCGACCAGGTCTCTCGGACGCCAGGAAACCACATCAATATCACCCAAAATACACCAGTAAAAAAACAAACTTTCAAAAGAGCACTTTGCCAAGTCAGAGGGTAAAGAACCAAGTGTCCTGGTAACAGCTGGTGTCTATCTGTGCCCGCCATTGTGCAGATGATCTGTAATCTCTGTAAATGCAGGAGAGAATCTCTCCTCATCTTGCTCTCCCCCGGGTTCTGGTGTTTTTCCTCTCACTGGGTTTTTAGGAGGTGATACTGGGATATAAAACTGGATTGACCTCCTTTTTTTTTCGCCTGTCAGTAGAAACTAAACTTATTTCTCAGAAAGCTGCAAACACGTCCGTCAGTCTGTCCCTACGGAGTTAAACCTGCAGCTTTATCAGTGTGAAGAGGAGAGAAGACGTTCTGTGTGTATGGAAGGAAATCCTCCAGGTTCACATCAATCTATTCAACACTTCTCTGGCCGTCTCTCCAGGGGGTAAAAACCCTGCAGAAAGAAGCCGTGTGTTTGATGTGTTCTATGTGACTGGAAGAATAAACATGTTACATGGAGGTGGGTCAGTCCTTCAAAAACACAGGTGAATTCAGATGCTGGTTATAAAAGTCCAGCCTGTGGTTAGTATGGATGGTTATTAAAGGTCCATCTCATGTAAAATAACTCTTCACATTGTATCCTCTGCACACACACACACACACACACACACACACACACACACACACACACACACACACACACACACACACACACACACACACACACACACACACACACACACACACACACACACACACACACACACACACACACACACACACACACACGTTTACAACATGCATTACACCATAGTTATTAAAATATATCGATTTGGTGGAGCGCAGTCACAGACCCGGAACTATGAAAGGCCGAGTATCGCTCATCCCCCCGCCCGTCCTGAGAAAGTACAAGCTCCGCCCTCTGCTCTCACTGAGCCGCTATTCCTCCGCCCATCTCTGAGCGGGAGGGGGAAAGCAGCCAACGCAACCAAAAACGCATTTTCTCCTCAAAGACGTAGCTACAAAAAGAGTGTTTCAAGCAAGAAAATAAAAAAGACACAGAGCAGAGAACCAGCCTGTATATCGGACGTTGAAAGAGAGTTTGTGAGGGCGTAAGGCCGGAGTGGAGGCGGGCGAGGAGGGCGGGCGGGTGGTGAGGAGGGAGGGGGGCGTGGCTACGTCAAATGCGTCATACTACTTTAGACATCTGCTCATTGGTTGTTTTGTCTGAGAGTTCCAGAAATCCACAGAAAAACGGGCTAAATCAATCTAGAAAGACACACACACACACACACACACACACATACAACGCCCGGACATCACTCTTACAAGCTAGAAAACTCTGAAAAGGTGGGCCCTTTAAATAAGATGGATGTAGATGGATGTAGATGGATGTAGATGGTTATAGATGGATGTAGATGGTTATAGATGGATGTAGATGGATGTAGATGGATGTAGATGGATGTAGATGGATGTAGATGGATGTAGATGGATGTAGATGGTTATAGATGGATGTAGATGGATGTAGATGGTTATAGATGGATGTAGATGGTTATAGATGGATGTAGATGGATGTAGATGGATGTAGATGGATGTAGATGGATGTAGATGGATGTAGATGGTTATAGATGGATGTAGATGGATGTAGATGGTTATAGATGGATGTAGATGGTTATAGATGGATGTAGATGGATGTAGATGGTTATAGATGGATGTAGATGGTTATAGATGGATGTAGATGGATGTAGATGGATGTAGATGGTTATAGATGGATGTAGATGGATGTAGATGGTTATAGATGGATGTAGATGGATGTAGATGGATGTAGATGGATGTAGATGGTTATAGATGGATGTAGATGGTTATAGATGGATATAGATGGATGTAGATGGTTATAGATGGATATAGATGGATGTAGATGGTTATAGATGGATGTAGATGGTTATAGATGGATGTAGATGGTTATAGATGGTTATAGATGGATGTAGATGGTTATAGATGGTTATAGATGGATGTAGATGGTTATAGATGGATATAGATGGATGTAGATGGTTATAGATGGATGTAGATGGTTATAGATGGATGTAGATGGATGTAGATGGTTATAGATGGATGTAGATGGATGTAGATGGTTATAGATGGATGTAGATGGATGTAGATGGTTATAGATGGATGTAGATGGATGTAGATGGATGTAGATGGTTATAGATGGATGTAGATGGATGTAGATGGTTATAGATGGATGTAGATGGATGTAGATGGTTATAGATGGATGTAGATGGTCATAGATGGATGTAGATGGTTATAGATGGATGTAGATGGATGTAGATGGTTATAGATGGATGTAGATGGATGTAGATGGATGTAGATGGATGTAGATGGACGTAGATGGATGTAGATGGTTATAGATGGATGTAGATGGTTATAGATGGATGTAGATGGATGTAGATGGATGTAGATGGATGTAGATGGTTATAGATGGATGTAGATGGATGTAGATGGTTATAGATGGATGTAGATGGTCATAGATGGATGTAGATGGTTATAGATGGATGTAGATGGATGTAGATGGATGTAGATGGTCATAGATGGATGTAGATGGATGTAGATGGTTATAGATGGATGTAGATGGATGTAGATGGATGTAGATGGATGTAGATGGATGTAGATGGATGTAGATGGACGTAGATGGATGTAGATGGTCATAGATGGATGTAGATGGTTATAGATGGATGTAGATGGATGTAGATGGTTATAGATGGATGTAGATGGATGTAGATGGATGTAGATGGATGTAGATGGATGTAGATGGATGTAGATGGATGTAGATGGTTATAGATGGATGTAGATGGTTATAGATGGATGTAGATGGATGTAGATGGTTATAGATGGATGTAGATGGATGTAGATGGTTATAGATGGATGTAGATGGATGTAGATGGTTATAGATGGATGTAGATGGATGTAGATGGATGTAGATGGATGTAGATGGTTATAGATGGATGTAGATGGATGTAGATGGTTATAGATGGATGTAGATGGATGTAGATGGTTATAGATGGATGTAGATGGATTTAGATGGTTATAGATGGATGTAGATGGATGTAGATGGATGTAGATGGATGTAGATGGATGTAGATGGTTATAGATGGATGTAGATGGATTTAGATGGTTATAGATGGATGTAGATGGATTTAGATGGTTATAGATGGATGTAGATGGATGTAGATGGTTATAGATGGATGTAGATGGTTATAGATGGATGTAGATGGATGTAGATGGATGTAGATGGTTATAGATGGTTATAGATGGATGTAGATGGATGTAGATGGATGTAGATGGTTATAGATGGATGTAGATGGATGTAGATGGATGTAGATGGATGTAGATGGTTATAGATGGTTATAGATGGATGTAGATGGATGTAGATGGATGTAGATGGATGTAGATGGTTATAGATGGATGTAGATGGATGTAGATGGATGTAGATGGATGTAGATGGTTATAGATGGATGTAGATGGTTATAGATGGATGTAGATGGATGTAGATGGTTATAGATGGTTATAGATGGATGTAGATGGATGTAGATGGATGTAGATGGATGTAGATGGATGTAGATGGTTATAGATGGATGTAGATGGATGTAGATGGATGTAGATGGATGTAGATGGTTATAGATGGATGTAGATGGATGTAGATGGATGTAGATGGTTATAGATGGTTATAGATGGATGTAGATGATGTAGATGGATGTAGATGGATGTAGATGGATGTAGATGGTTATAGATGGATGTAGATGGATGTAGATGGTTATAGATGGATGTAGATGGATGTAGATGGATGTAGATTGATGTAGATGGTTATAGATGGATGTAGATGGATGTAGATGGTTATAGATGGATGTAGATGGATGTAGATGGATGTAGATGGATGTAGATGGATGTAGATGGTTATAGATGGATGTAGATGGATGTAGATGGATGTAGATGGACGTAGATGGATGTAGATGGATATAGATGGATGTAGATGGATGTAGATGGATGTAGATGGACGTAGATGGACGTAGATGGACGTAGATGGTTATAGATGGATGTAGATGGATGTAGATGGATATAGATGGATGTAGATGGATGTAGATGGATGTAGATGGATGTAGATGGTTATAGATGGATGTAGATGGATGTAGATGGATGTAGATGGATGTAGATGGATGTAGATGGATGAAAGGTTGGATCTGAGCTAACTAACATCATATGTTAGTGTGTTCTAAACGATCTCCGTCTCTGAGGACCTCTTGGACCGGCCTCTTTTGGTATCTAGAGTCAGGACTAAACAAAGAGAAGCTTCTTGAGGCTGTGAGACAGACCCTCACTTTGAGAAGACCCCCACCACCGCCAAATGAGCCCGGGCTTAAAGTATAACTGGTATCTATTGCACCTTGTTTGAGTCTGCCCCAAGACAGCAAAGCTGGGGTAACCTCTACAGGTGCAGGCCTGGGTAAGTGGTATGGAACGTCTGGAATGCCCAGTGCCTGGATCCCCCTCTCAGCGTTACTGACAGAGTTTATGGAAGGGCAAGTCGATACAGCCGGTGTCAGGGCCGCTGCAGGAGGTGCCAGGAAGCTCTGCTAAATGCCAGCAGGCCTCTGTACTGGATTTTCTGTCTGGGTTTCATCCCCTTAGTCTTTTGCCAACCAAGACCAACCTGCAAGGCAGCAGGAACCCTAAAATCTAATGATTGTAAATTAGCTGATGGACTTCATGTTGATTTTCTGAGGAGCTAAAACATGGCAGGAAAAGTTGAATTCAGTAAACCCAAAAATACCTGCAGTGTGATCTTCCATCCAAACGATTATCCAACCAATCACGTGCCAACAAACTAACTCCTCCTACATCCCACCTCCCCTCGTTCTCTCCCCGCGTCCCTCCGTCACAGACTCACCTCTCGGTCTGCAGTGTGACTTTGGAAGGCTCCACGTTTGGGTTCTCCCACTCTATCTGTGGGCAGTGCATGAAGTAACACAGAGTGTAAAGTGCTTCTGGTTCCCAGGTCACTGTGGTGTTGCTCTTCTGGTGAACCGGGGTACCGTTGCTGGGGTTCTTTATGCTGAGGGGCTGGAGGTGGAACATGGCCCGTGTCACCAAGTCACCTGCAAGAAAATCAGACAACACAGAGACATGTTTTCAGTTTTTTACCCAGTCCGGGATCGGATGTCTGCTTTTTGTGGATGATGTGGTCCTGTTGGCTTCATCGGACTGTGATCTCCAGCTCTCACTGGATCGATTTGCTGCCGAGTGTGAAGCGGCCGGGATGGGAATTAGCGCCTCCAAATCTGAGACTATGGTCCTCGCCCGGAAAAGGGTGGAATGCCCTCTGCGGGTCAGGGACAGGGTCCTGCCCCAAGTGGAGGAGTTTAAGTATCTCAGGGTCTTGTTCACGAGTGAAGGAAGGATGGAGCAGGAGATCGACAGACGGATTGGTGCGGCATCAGCAATAACTAGAACGCTGCATCGGTCCGTCGTAGTAAAGAGAGAGCTGAGCCGAAAAACAAAGCTCTTGATTTACAAGTCGATCTACGTTCCTAACCTCACCATGGTAACCAGGATCTACGTTCCTACCCTCACCATGGTAACCAGGATCTACGTTCCTACCCTCACCATGGTAACCAGGATCTACGTTCCTACCCTCACCATGGTAACCAGGATCTACGTTCCTACCCTCACCATGGTAACCAGGATCTACGTTCCAACCCTCACCATGGTAACCAGGATCCACGTTCCTACCCTCACCATGGTAACCAGGATCTACGTTCCAACCCTCACCATGGTAACCAGGATCTACGTTCCAAGCCTCACCATGGTAACCAGGATGTACATTCCTACCCTCACCATGGTAACCAGGATCTACATTCCTACCCTCACCATGGTAACCAGGATCTACGTTCCAATCCTCACCATGGTAACCAGGATCTAAGTTCCAATCCTCACCATGGTAACCAGGATCTACGTTCCTACCCTCACCATGGTAACCAGGATCTACGTTCCTACCCTCACCGTGGTAACCAGGATCTACGTTCCTACCCTCACCATGGTAACCAGGATCTACATTCCTACCCTCACCATGGTAACCAGGATCTATGTTCCTACCCTCACCATGGTAACCAGGATCTACGTTCCAATCCTCACCATGGTAACCAGGATCTACGTTCCTACCCTCACCATGGTAACCAGGATCTACATTCCTACTCTCACCATGGTAACCAGGATCTACGTTCCTACCCTCACCATGGTAACCAGGATCTATGTTCCTACCCTCACCTATGGTCACCAGCTGTGGGTGCTGACTGAAAGAATGGGATCGTGGGTACAAGCGGACGAAATGAGCTTCCTCCGCAGGGTGGCTGGGCTCTCACTCAGAGATCGGGTGAGGAGCTCTGCCATCCGGGAGGAGCTCGGTGTCGAGCCGCTCCTCCTCCAGGTCGAGAGGAGCCAGATGGGGTGGTTCGGGCATCTGGTCAGGATGCCCCCCGAGCGCCTCGCAGGCGAGGTGTTTCGGGCACGTCCCACCAGGAGGAGACCAAGAGGCAGACCCCGGACCTGCTGGAGAGACTGTCTCACAGCTGGCTGGAGAACGACTTGGGATCCTTCCAGGTGAGCTAGAGGATGCAGCCGGGGTGAGAGAAATCTGGGCTGCCCGCTTGAGGCTGTTGCCCCCGCGACCTGATCCCGGAACAAGCGGAAGATGACGGAACGGAACAGAACCCAGTCCATGTCGTCAGGGAGGGATCAATCGTGGAAAAGTTGTTTTCTGGACGATGTTTTTTCTGATCGAGACAGTTCAACTTCCATCCGGAAATTATTTCCAATGACTGAAAATGATTGAAAACTCATTGAAAATCATTTCCGGAACATTTCTTTTCTATTTCTACGAGTTTTTATCCTGGTTAGAGCACCAGCAGCGTGCATCAGATCCTCCTCCACTTTACCAGATTTATTTCTTTTGTTACAGCTGGGACACGGTGTCTCCAGCACGGTGACATGAAGTAGAAACTCTCCACTCACTCTGACTCACCTCACATTTAATTACACATTCGTATGTAGTAGGTCCACTCAGGTTTGAGTGGGATGGAGTGTTTACATGTAGTACTCATTCATCCCACTCTGACGTTCCCACAGACTCCTCTACAATTAAAGGTTTTATTCAGCAACACGAACATGGCTGCATGCACGCCAAGCAGTGTTGGATTCATCCTGCCATAAAAACAACTAGAGTCTATACCAACCAGTGGTACAGAGTCGGATCGGTGCGGCATCAGCAATAACTAGGACGTTGCATCTGTCCATCGTGGTAAAGAGAGAGCTGAGCCGAAAAGCAAAGCTCTCGATTTACAAGTCGATCTACGTTCCAACCCTCACCATGGTAACCAGGATCTATGTTCCTACCCTCACCATGGTAACCAGGATCTATGTTCCTACCCTCACCATGGTAACCAGGATCTACGTTCCTACCCTCACCATGGTAACCAGGATCTATGTTCCTACCCTCACCATGGTAACCAGGATCTACGTTCCTACCCTCACCATGGTAACCAGGATCTACGTTCCTACCCTCACCATGGTAACCAGGATCTATGTCCCTACCCTCACCATGGTAACCAGGATCTACCTTCCTACCCTCACCATGGTAACCAGGATCTATGTTACTACCCTCACCGTGGTAACCAGGATCTACCTTCCTACCCTCACCATGGTAACCGGGATCTACAATCCTACCCTCACCATGGTAACCAGAATCTACGTTCCTACCCTCACCATGGTAACCAGGATCTACGCTCCTACCCTCACCATGGTAACCAGGATCTACATTCCTACCCTCACCATGGTAACCAGGATCTATGTTACTACCCTCACCGTGGTAACCAGGATCTACGTTCCTCCTCTCACCATGGTAACCAGGATCTACGTTCCTACCCTCACCATGGTAACCAGGATCTACATTCCTACCCTCACCATGGTAACCAGGATCTATGTTACTACCCTCACCGTGGTAACCAGGATCTACGTTCCTCCTCTCACCATGGTAACCAGGATCTACGTTCCTACCCTCACCGTGGTAACCAAGATCAACGTTCCTACCGTCACCATGGTAACCAGGATCTATATTCCTACCCTCACCATGGTAACCAGGATCTTCGTTCCTACCCTCAACTATGGTCACCAGCTGTAACCGAAAAAATGAGATCGCGGGTACAAGTGGCCGAAATGAGCTTCCTCCGCAGGGTGGCTGGGCTCTCACTCAGAGATCGGGTGAGGAGCTCTGCCATCTGGGAGGAGCTCGGTGGAGGAGCCAGATGGGGTCGTTCGGGGATCTGGTCAGATTGCCCCCCGAGTGCCTCTCGGGCGAGGGGTTTCGGGCACGTCCCAGCGGGAGGAGACCAAGGGGCAGAACCCGGACCTGCTGGAGAGACTATGTCTCACAGCTGGCTGGAGAACGACTTGGGATCCTTCCAGGTGAGCTGGAGGATGCAGCCGGGGAGAGAGAGGCCTGGGCTGCCCGTTTGAGGCTGTTGCCCCCGCGACCCAACCCCGGAACAAGCGGAAGATGACGGAACAGAACGGTACAGAGTCTATACCAACCAGTGGTACAGAGTCTGTACCAACCGGTGGTACAGAGTCTATACCAACCCAGTGGTACAGAGTCTATACCAACCGGTGGTACAGAGTCTGTACCAACCGGTGGTACAGAGTCTATACCAACCCAGTGGTACAGAGTCTATACCAACCAGTGGTACAGAGTCTATACCAACCAGTGGTACAGAGTCTATACCAACCAGTGGTACAGAGTCTATACCAACCCAGTGGTACAGAGTCTATACCAACCGGTGGTACAGAGTCTATACCAACCCAGTGGTACAGAGTCTATACCAACCGGTGGTACAGAGTCTATACCAACCCAGTGGTACAGAGTCTATACCAACCAACAGAGTCTATACCAACCAGTGGTACAGAGTCTATACCAACCGGTGGTACAGAGTCTATACCAACCAACAGAGTCTATACCAACCAACAGAGTCTATACCAACCAGTGGTACAGAGTCTATACCAACCGGTGGTACAGAGTCTATACCAACCCAGTGGTAAAGAGTCTATACCAACTAGTGGTACAGAGTCTATACCAACCAACAGAGTCTATACCAACCAGTGGTACAGAGTCTATACCAACCAGTGGTACAGAGTCTATACCAACCAACAGAGTCTATACCAACCAACAGAGTCTATACCAACCAGTGGTACAGAGTCTATACCAACCAGTGGTACAGAGTCTATACCAACCAGTGGTACAGAGTCTACGTATACCAACCAGTGGTACAGAGTCTGTACCAACCAGTGGTACACAGTCTATAGTGTCCAGCTTCAGGAGCCCTAACAGTCCGACCAGCTGTCTCTATGATTCCAGCCCAAACCATGACTCCACCACCTCCATGCTTGGACATGGCGTCCATCCACCTGTAGCATCCTCATCCGGAAAAATGAGACCTGATGTACTCCTGAAAGTCACTTCCTGTTTGCTGCTTTGTAACAGAAGCTGTTACCAGCTGTAGAGACTCACCTCGGTGTATCTTAATCTGCCCGGTGTGTTCTGAATCAGACGCACATCCTTCACCAGGACCATTCTGTGAATTATGGAAGGTATATTCCTTCACTGACAGACATTTCTATGTGTTGCTTCCTCACTGCTTCAAACACTTCATTTTACTTCCTCAGTTCAGGTGGAGATGGAGATGTTAGACCCGGAAGCACAGCAAGTTTTAACCTGTATATTGCAGTTAACCGGGTCAGGGAATAGGGGTAGGCATGTGCCACCTGGGAGATGGACAATGTGGTAGGGTGCCATCATTGCTGCAGAGCAGCTGATCTAAGCAACATTTCTAAATGAAGTCCCTGATGTTCTGTTTGGGAGTATAACCTGTGTAAATGTGTGATTTACTAAACCGTGTTGTGAATACCGGTGGTCAGAGTGAATCTTCGATCTGAAGCATCATCGTCTGCGCTGCGGTGTCAGAATATCAATATTTCCAGATTAATAGTCAGGTTTAAACAACTTTATAGAAGTGTATTGATGAAACGATCTGGGACGTGTTTAAGAAGATGGATCTGGCTCGGTACAAGCTGTTAGAGACGGCAGGGATTTCTTTCTCAGAAATCATCTCGTATTGATCTGAATATGGAATCATTTATTAGGAACAAAAACATCTGCTCCGTGCTGCTGTGGACATCTCAGCCTGTGGTCCACAGCTGTAAAGATGCACAAAACACTGAGGCTTGAACGAAACAGTAAGCCTTCATGTCATGTTCTACAACGATAGATTAGTCCAGAAAGTTTCTTCTCCCGTCCAGGTCCTTTTTAGCACGCTAAACGTGCTTTGTGTGGTTTGCTTTTGCTGCTGCAGCATTTTAACCAGTCCGAGCTAACAATAGAAGCGCAGGCAGTGGGATTTCTGGGCTTAAACTGGAGCTAAAAGCAAACCAGAGAGATTCGCTGTCAGCATGCTGATAGAATGAGGAGCATGAGCAGCCGAGTCTGGACCAGCCGAATGCTTTACCAAACTGGACTGAACAAATGAAACTGTTTTAGTCCAAACAGATCAGGAAATATCCAGCTGAGTCACGCTTAAGAATCAAGAAATATTTATATCCATTGTCGATAAAAATTCACAGAACAGGAATTCGCTTCGGGATAGTCAGTAACATCAAACATAAAATCTGTCAAGGACAGGGTCTTGCCCCAAATTGAGGGGTTTAAGTACCCGGGGGTCTTGTTCGCGAGTGGGGGAAGGATGGAGCGGGAGATCAACAGGTGGATTGGTGCGGCATCAGCAATAACTAGGACGCTGCATCTGTTCATCGTGGTAAAGAGAGAGCTGAGGCGAAAAGTAAAGCTCTCGATTTACAAGTCGATCTACGTTCCTACCCTCACCATGGTGACCAGGATCTACGTTCCTACATTCACCAAGGTAACCGGGATCTACATTCCTACCCTCACCATGGTAACCAGGATCTACGTTCCTACCCTCACCATGGTAACCAGGATCTACGTTCCTACCCTCACCATGGTAACCAGGATCTACGTTCCTACCCTCACCATGGTAACCAGGATCTATGTTCCTACCCTCACCATGGTAACCAGGATCTATGTTCCTACCCTCACCATGGTAACCAGGATCTATGTTCCTACCCTCACCATGGTAACCAGGATCTTCGTTCCTACCCTCACCATGGTAACCAGGATCTACGTTCCTACCCTCACCATGGTGACCAGGATCTACGTTCCTACATTCACCAAGGTAACCGGGATCTACATTCCTACCCTCACCATGGTAACCAGGATCTACGTTCCTACCCTCACCATGGTAACCAGGATCTACGTTCCTACCGTCACCATGGTAACCAGGATCTACGTTCCTACTCTCACCATGGTAACCAGGATCTATGTTCCTACCCTTACCATGGTAACCAGAATCTACGTTCCTACCCTCACCATGGTAACCAGGATCTACGTTCCTACCCTCACCATGGTAACCAGTATCTACGTTCCTACCCTCACCATGGTCACCAGCTGTAACCGAAAGAATAAGATCGTGGGTACAAGCGGCCGAAATGAGCTTCCTCCGCAGGGTGGCTGGGCTCTCACTCAGAGATCGGGTGAGGAGCTCTGCCATCCGGGAGGAGCTCGGTGTGGAGCCGCTCCTCCTCCAGGTCGAGAGGAGCCAGATGGGGTTGTTCGGGCATCTGGTCAGATTGCCCCCTGAGTGCCTCGCGGGCAAGGCGTTTTGGGCACGTCCCAGCGGGAGGAGACCAAGGGGCAGAACCCGGACCTGCTGGAGAGACTATGTCTCACAGCTGGCTGGAGAACGACTTGGCACCCTTCCAGGTGAGCTGGAGGATGCAGCCGGGGTGAGAGAGGCCTGGGCTGCTCGTTTGAGGCTGTTGCCCCCGCGACCCGATCCCAGAACAAGCGGAAGATGACGGAACAGAACGGTACAGAGTCTGTACCAACCGGTGGTACAGAGTCTGTACCAACCGGTGGTACAGAGTCTGTACCAACCGGTGGTACAGAGTCTGTACCAACCGGTGGTACAGAGTCTGTACTAACCGGTGGTACAGAGTCTATACCAACCGGTGGTACAGAGTCTATACCAACCCAGTGGTACAGAGTCTATACCAACCAACAGAGTCTATACCAACCAACAGAGTCTATACCAACCGGTGGTACAGAGTCTATACCAACCGGTGGTACAGAGTCTATACCAACCGGTGGTACAGAGTCGGATCGGTGCAGCATCAGCAATAACTAGGACGCTGCATCTACATTCCTGCCCTCACCATGGTAACCAGGATCTACAATCCTACCCTCACCATGGTAACCAGGATCTACGTTCCTACCCTCACCATGGTAACCAGGATCTACGTTCCTACCCTCACCATGGTAACCAGGATCTACGTTCCTACCCTCACCATGGTAACCAGGATCTATGTTCCTACCCTCACCATGGTAACCAGGATCTATGTTCCTACCCTCACCATGGTAACCAGGATCTATGTTCCTACCCTCACCATGGTAACCAGGATCTTCGTTCCTACCCTCACCATGGTAACCAGGATCTACGTTCCTACCCTCACCATGGTAACCAGGATCTACGTTCCTACCCTCACCATGGTAACCAGGATCTACGTTCCTACCCTCACCATGGTAACCAGGATCTATGTTCCTACCCTCACCATGGTAACCAGGATCTATGTTCCTACCCTCACCATGGTAACCAGGATCTTCGTTCCTACCCTCACCATGGTAACCAGGATCTACGTTCCTACCCTCACCATGGTAACCAGGATCTACGTTCCTACCCTCACCATGGTAACCAGGATCTATGTTCCTACCCTCACCATGGTAACCAGGATCTATGTTCCTACCCTCACCATGGTAACCAGGATCTTCGTTCCTACCCTCACCATGGTAACCAGGATCTACGTTCCTACCCTCACCATGGTAACCAGGATCTACGTTCCTACCCTCACCATGGTAACCAGGATCTACGTTCCTACCCTCACCATGGTAACCAGGATCTACGTTCCTACCCTCACCATGGTAACCAGGATCTATGTTCCTACCCTCACCATGGTAACCAGGATCTATGTTCCTACCCTCACCATGGTAACCAGGATCTTCGTTCCTACCCTCACCATGGTAACCAGGATCTACGTTCCTACCCTCACCATGGTAACCAGGATCTACGTTCCTACCCTCACCATGGTAACCAGGATCTTCGTTCCTACCCTCACCTATGGTCACCAGCTGTAACCGAAAAAATGAGATCGCGGGTACAAGTGGCCGAAATGAGCTTCCTCCGCAGGGTGGCTGGGCTCTCACTCAGAGATCGGGTGAGGAGCTCTGCCATCTGGGAGGAGCTCGGTGGAGGAGCCAGATGGGGTCGTTCGGGGATCTGGTCAGATTGCCCCCCGAGTGCCTCTCGGGCGAGGGGTTTCGGACACGTCCCAGCGGGAGGAGACCAAGGGGCAGAACCCGGACCTGCTGGAGAGACTATGTCTCACAGCTGGCTGGAGAACGACTTGGGATCCTTCCAGGTGAGCTGGAGGATGCAGCCGGGGAGAGAGAGGCCTGGGCTGCCCGTTTGAGGCTGTTGCCCCCGCGACCCGACCCCGGAACAAGCGGAAGATGACGGAACAGAACGGTACAGAGTCTATACCAACCAGTGGTACAGAGTCTGTACCAACCAGTGGTACAGAGTCTGTACCAACCGGTGGTACAGAGTCTATACCAACCCAGTGGTACAGAGTCTATACCAACCGGTGGTACAGAGTCTGTACCAACCGGTGGTACAGAGTCTATACCAACAAGTGGTACAGAGTCTGTACCAACCAGTGGTACAGAGTCTGTACCAACCAGTGGTACAGAGTCTATACCAACCAGTGGTACAGAGTCTATACCAACCAGTGGTACAGAGTCTGTACCAACCAGTGGTACAGAGTCTGTACCAACCAGTGGTACAGAGTCTGTACCAACCAGTGGTACAGAGTCTATACCAACCGGTGGTACAGAGTCTATAACAACCGGTGGTACAGAGTCTATACCAACCAGTGGTACAGAGTCTATACCAACCAGTGGTACAGAGTCTGTACCAACCGGTGGTACAGAGTCTATACCAACCAGTGGTACAGAGTCTATAACAACCGGTGGTACAGAGTCTATACCAACCAGTGGTATAGAGTCTATACCAACCGGTGGTACAGAGTCTATACCAACCAGTGGTAAAGAGTCTATACCAACTAGTGGTACAGAGTCTATACCAACCGGTGGTACAGAGTCTATACCAACCGGTGTTACAGAGTCTATACCAACCAACAGAGTCTATACCAACCAGTGGTACAGAGTCTATACCAACCGGTGGTACAGAGTCTATACCAACCAGTGGTACAGAGTCTATACCAACCAGTGGTACAGAGTCTATACCAACCAACAGAGTCTATACCAACCAACAGAGTCTATACCAACCAGTGGTACAGAGTCTATACCAACCAACAGAGTCTATACCAACCAACAGAGTCTATACCAACCAGTGGTACAGAGTCTATACCAACCAGTGGTACAGAGTCTATACCAACCAACAGAGTCTATACCAACCAACAGAGTCTATACCAACCAGTGGTACAGAGTCTATACCAACCAACAGAGTCTATACCAACCAGTGGTACAGAGTCTATACCAACCAGTGGTACAGAGTCTATACCAACCAGTGGTACAGAGTCTACGTATACCAACCAGAGTCTGTACCAACCAGTGGTACACAGTCTATAGTGTCCAGCTTCAGGAGCCCTAACAGTCCGACCAGCTGTCTCTATGATTCCAGCCCAAACCATGACTCCACCACCTCCATGCTTGGACATGGCGTCCATCCACCTGTAGCATCCTCATCCGGAAAAATGAGACCTGATGTACTCCTGAAAGTCACTTCCTGTTTGCTGCTTTGTAACAGAAGCTGTTACCAGCTGTAGAGACTCACCTCGGTGTATCTTAATCTGCCCGGTGTGTTCTGAATCAGACGCACATCCTTCACCAGGACCATTCTGTGAATTATGGAAGGTATATTCCTTCACTGACAGACATTTCTATGTGTTGCTTCCTCACTGCTTCAAACACTTCATTTTACTTCCTCAGTTCAGGTGGAGATGGAGATGTTAGACCCGGAAGCACAGCAAGTTTTAACCTGTATATTGCAGTTAACCGGGTCAGGGAATAGGGGTAGGCATGTGCCACCTGGGAGATGGACAATGTGGTAGGGTGCCATCATTGCTGCAGCAGGAGAGCAGCTGATCTAAGCAACATTTCTAAATGAAGTCCCTGATGTTCTGTTTGGGAGTATAACCTGTGTAAATGTGTGATTTACTAAACCGTGTTGTGAATACCGGTGGTCAGAGTGAATCTTCGATCTGAAGCATCATCGCCTGCGCTGCGGTGTCAGAATATCAATATTTCCAGATTAATAGTCAGGTTTAAACAACTTTATAGAAGTGTATTGATGAAACGATCTGGGACGTGTTTAAGAAGATGGATCTGGCTCGGTACAAGCTGTTAGAGACGGCAGGGATTTCTTTCTCAGAAATCATCTCGTATTGATCTGAATATGGAATCATTTATTAGGAACAAAAACATCTGCTCCGTGCTGCTGTGGACATCTCAGCCTGTGGTCCACAGCTGTAAAGATGCACAAAACACTGAGGCTTGAACGAAACAGTAAGCCTTCATGTCATGTTCTACAACGATAGATTAGTCCAGAAAGTTTCTTCTCCCGTCCAGGTCCTTTTTAGCACGCTAAACGTGCTTTGTGTGGTTTGCTTTTGCTGCTGCAGCATTTTAACCAGTCCGAGCTGACAATAGAAGCGCAGGCAGTGGGATTTCTGGGCTTAAACTGGAGCTAAAAGCAAACCAGAGAGATTTGCTGTCAGCATGCTGATAGAATGAGGAGCATGAGCAGCCGAGTCTGGACCAGCCGAATGCTTTACCAAACTGGACTGAGCTACAAATGAAACTGTTTTAGTCCAAACAGATCAGGAAATATCCAGCTGAGTCACGCTTAAGAATCAAGAAATATTTATATCCATTGTCGATAAAAATTCACAGAACAGGAATTCGCTTCGGGATAGTCAGTAACATCAAACATAAAATCTGTCAAGGACAGGGTCTTGCCCCAAATTGAGGGGTTTAAGTACCCGGGGGTCTTGTTCGCGAGTGGGGGAAGGATGGAGCGGGAGATCAACAGGTGGATTGGTGCGGCATCAGCAATAACTAGGACGCTGCATCTGTTCATCGTGGTAAAGAGAGAGCTGAGGCGAAAAGTAAAGCTCTCGATTTACAAGTCGATCTACGTTCCTACCCTCACCATGGTGACCAGGATCTACGTTCCTACATTCACCATGGTAACCAGGATCTACGTTCCTACCCTCACCATGGTAACCAGGATCTACGTTCCTACCGTCACCATGGTAACCAGGATCTACGTTCCTACTCTCACCATGGTAACCAGGATCTATGTTCCTACCCTTACCATGGTAACCAGAATCTACGTTCCTACCCTCACCATGGTAACCAGGATCTACGTTCCTACCCTTACCATGGTAACCAGAATCTACGTTCCTACCCTCACCATGGTAACCAGGATCTACATTCCTACCCTCACCATGGTAACCAGGATCTAGGTTCCTACCCTCACCATGGTAACCAGGATCTACGTTCCTACCCTCACCATGGTAACCAGGATCTATGTTCCTACCCTCACCATGGTAAACAGGATCTACGTTCCTACCCTCACCATGGTAACCAAGATCTAGGTTCCTACCCTCACCATGGTAACCAGGATCTACATTCCTACCCTCACCATGGTAACCAGGATCTATGTTCCTACCCTCACCATGGTAACCAAGATCTACGTTCCTATCCTCACCATGGTAACCAGGATCTACGTTCCTACCCTCACCATGGTAACCAGAATCTACGTTCCTACCCTCACCATGGTAACCAGGATCTACATTCCTACCCTCACCATGGTAACCAGGATCTACGTTCCTACCCTCACCATGGTAAACAGGATCTACGTTCCTACCCTCACCATGGCAACCAGCTGTGGGTGGTGACCGAAAGAATGAGATCACGGGTACAAGCGGCCGAAATGAGCTTCCTCCGCAGGGTGGCTGGGCTCTCACTCAGAAATTGGGTGAGGAGCTCTGCCATCCGGGAGAAGCTAGGTGTCGAGCCGCTCCTCCTCCAGGTTGAGAGAAGCCAAATGGGGTGGTTGGAGCCTCTTGTCACTTTATTTTATCTGCATAAGGCTGAAACAATAAAATTGAAAACTAAAAAAAAAAAAAAAAAAAAATCAGACACTGGTGAACTTTTTGAACATGCAACAGAACATTTCTGCTCATGTTTTTACTGGTCCAAAATCTTGAAGAAATACTCCACCTCTAGAGCTCCTGGTCAGGATGGCCTCGAGCGCCTCGCTGGTGAGGTGTTTTGGGCACCAAGAGGCAGACCCTGGACCTGCTGGAGAGACCATGTCTCACAGCTGGACAGGGAACACCTCGGGATTCTTCTGAGTGAGCTGGAGGATGCAGCTGGGGTGAGAGAAGCTTACCGTCTGAGGCTGTTGCCCCACGACCTGGCCCCGGATAAACGTAAGACGACGGAACGGAACGGCTAATAATTAACACTAGTTATTATCAAATCATCACAATTTCAAACGGGAAGGGTTAATTTGGATTTTTTGACAACAATCTACAACTTTGCCACGCAGCAAGAAGGGTAGTGGTTTGAGTACCGGAGTGGAGGTGAGGCTTGAAACACTGGTCTTTCTGTGTGGAGTTTGCATGTTCTCACAGAGTACATGTGTGTTTTCTGGTTTCCTTCCACTCTCCAAAAACATACATGTTAGGTTGATTGGCTCCTATGAAATGGCTCCTCCGAATGAGTGTGTGTGTGTGGCCCTGCAACAGACTGGGAACCTGTTCGTGGTGTATCCTGCCTGTCATCCAGACTGGGCTCCATCACCACCGTGACTCTTGCGATGTGAAACCCTTTGAGCGAGTCGTCTCGTCGTGTGAAGCTTTACAAATAAAACTCAAGTGAATGAATCAGGTTTCTGTTCATTTTCCAGCACGGATTTCTATTTTCTTCCTGAAAACGAGACTCTAAGTGAGGGAATCTTGTGTCTGTGCTTAGTTTGGTTCTTAGTGAGCTGATCGTGTGTGTGTGTCTGATTAACCGTGTGTGAAACCCTGTGAGAATAAAACAGAATCCCAGCAGACTCCATAAAGAAAGCTGGTCTGTGAAACAAACCACAGCAGATAAGCTCACATCTCTGGAACAGAGAGATGAAGGATTTCCTTTCTGATGGACCATCTCATCCCAGACGTCACATCCAGAACACTTATTCATCATTTGCTAATGTAGCCCAGCCTGGCGGGGGCACAGAAACCATTAATCACAATTCATTACAGCACACCTCATCATCTACACGTCCACCCTGGTGTGGAGGATTAATGTCCAGCAGAGACGTTTAAAACAGATCATGGCTGGATGGTGGCTGGCTCTACGCAACCAACCTGATGCCCGCTGCTTCCATGGCTTATATCTGATGTGGTTTCCAGAGGAGCCAATGCCACCTGTTATTACTCAGAGTAATGTGAAAGTGTCATCAGTGTGAAGCCGTGGTGGCATCTTCTGCAGGAGAAAGACACCAAGGTATCTCTGGGATGGACATACACTCATTTGTCAGTGTGACTTTGCTTAGAGTTAAAGACGACCACTCTGACACCATCCATAGGAATGTAGATCCTGGTTACCATGGTGAGGGTAGGAACATAAATCCTGGTTACCATGGTGAGGGTAGGAACGTAGATCCTGGTTACCATGGTGAGGGTAGGAACATAGATCCTGGTTACCATGGTGAGGGTAGGAACGTAGATCCTGGTTCCCATGGTGAGGGTAGGAACGTAGAACCTGGTTACCGTGGTGAGGGTAGGAACGTAGATCCTGGTTACCACGGTGAGGGTAGGAACTTAGATCCTGGTTACCACGGTGACGGTAGGAACGTAGATCCTGGTTACCATGGTAAGGGTTGGAACGTAGATCCTGGTTATCATGGTGAGGGTAGGAACATAGATCCTGGTTACCATGGTGAGGGTAGGAACGTAGATCCTGGTTACCATGGTGAGGGTAGGAACGTAGAACCTGGTTACCATGGTGAGGGTAGGAACATAGATCCTGGTTACCATGGTAAGGGTTGGAACATAGATCCTGGTTACCATGGTGAGGGTAGGAACTTAGATCCTGGTTACCACGGTGAGGGTAGGAACGTAGATCCTGGTTACCATGGTAAGGGTTGGAACATAGATCCTGGTTACCATGGTGAGGGTAGGAACTTAGATCCTGGTTACCACGGTGAGGGTAGGAACGTAGATCCTGGTTATCATGGTGAGGGTAGGAACATAGATCCTGGTTACCATGGTGAGGGTAGGAACATAGATCCTGGTTACCATGGTGAGGGTAGGAACGTAGATCCTGGTTACCATGGTAAGGGTTGGAACATAGATCCTGGTTACCATGGTGAGGGTAGGAACTTAGATCCTGGTTACCACGGTGAGGGTAGGAACGTAGATCCTGGTTACCATGGTGAGGGTAGGAACGTAGATCCTGGTTACCATGGTAAGGGTTGGAACATAGATCCTGGTTACCATGGTGAGGGTAGGAACTTAGATCCTGGTTACCACGGTGAGGGTAGGAACGTAGATCCTGGTTATCATGGTGAGGGTAGGAACATAGATCCTGGTTACCATGGTGAGGGTAGGAACGTAGATCCTGGTTATCATGGTGAGGGTAGGAACTTAGATCCTGGTTACCACGGTGAGGATAGGAACATAGATCCTGGTTACCACGGTGAGGGTAGGAATGTAGATCCTGGTTACCATGGTGAGGGTAGGAACGTAGATCCTGGTTACCATGGTGAGGGTAGGAACGTAGATCCTGGTTACCATGGTGAGGGTAGGAACGTAGATCCTGGTTGCCATGGTGAGGGTAGGAAAATAGATCCTGGTTACCATGGTGAGGGTAGAACGTAGATCCTGGTTACCATGGTGAGGGTAGGAACATAGATCCTGGTTACCATGGTGAGGGTAGGAATGTAGATCCTGGTTACCATGGTGAGGGTAGGAACATAGCTCCTGGTTACCATGGTGAGGGTAGAACGTAGATCCTGGTTACCATGGTGAGGGTACAACGTAGATCCTGGTTGCCATGGTGAGGGTAGGAACGTAGATCCTGGTTACCATGGTGAGGGTAGAACGTAGATCCTGGTTACCATGATGAAGGTAGGAACGGCTCAGCTCTTTCTGACGACCTCATGCACTGTCCTGATTGCTGCGGTTCATCAGTTTGCGTAGAAATGTCTGTACTAATATATTTTGCTCTCTGATGAACCACCTCTCGTCTTCTGATACTTTCAAACGTTCTTTTTCATAAATACTTATGTTTATCTACCTGTTCATCCATCCGTTTCTCTCTCCATCCCTTTTCTCTCTCCGTTACACGTTACAGCATCATGAAGTATGAATCTGTTTCTGTGCAGCGTTTCACTCCATTTACTTTTATTCTTATTTCTCCATGTTTCCTTTTAATAGAGTCTGATTATAAAATATGGATCATAATTCCTATGATATGTTATGGAAACGCCAGGCCGTAAAATACCTGGTGCGGCTGGATTTATTAAAGAAGATAAAAAAATAATCCAGTCCTTCAGTCCGTGTGAGGACATCGGCTGTTTGAGAAAAGAATGACTTGTAAAGAATCTGTCTGAATCACAATGTGTTTACATGCTTATGTGTGTAATTGTGTCTCTATTTGTGTGTGTGTGTGTTTATGTGTGTGTGTTCATACTCAGCTCTGCGATGCTTCCCACTCTGGTTGCCAGTAGTGATTGTTCCAGTGTGCGTAGCTCTGCCTGGGAGTAGCCCTCGCTGCCCCTCCCAGAGCGCTGCTGGTCCCGATGAAGGTTCAGGCTCTCCGGCAGACTGAGTACACCTGCAAAAAAAAAAAAAAACACACCTCAGGGATCATCAGGTTTTCAGACCAAACTCCCAGTGCTGCCCTCTCACGGATGTACCCCACAACCCAATGGCCTGCACCTACAGAGGGTTTCACATAGGGTTTCACCATTCATGCTGGCTTCCTGTTGAACAAAGCTACCCATCAAGTAATCCTAGCATGACCTGACATACTGGTGTTTTCTGGCTTTTTATTCCAGAACGAGCCTGGAAAAGGGTTGAATGCCCCCTGCGGGTCAGGGACAGAGTCCTGCCCCAAGTGGAGGAGTTTAAGTATCTCGGGGTCTTGTTCATGAGTGGGGGAAGGATGGAGCGGGAGATCGACAGGCGGATCGGTGCAACGTCAGCAATAACTAGGACGCTGCATCGGTCCGTCATGGTGAAGAGAGAGCTGAGCCGAAAAGCAAAGCTCTCGATTTACAAGTCGATCTATGTTCCTACCCTCACCATGGTAACCAGGAGCTATGTTCCTACCCTCACCATGGTAACCAGGATCTACGTTCCTACCCTCACCATGGTAACCAGGATCTACGTTCCTACCCTCACCATGGTAACCAGGATCTACGTTCCTACCCTCACCATGGTCACCAGCTGTGGGTGGTGACTGAAAGAATGAGATCGTGGGTACAGGCGGCCGAAATGAGCTTCCTCCGCAGGGTGGCTGGGCTCTCACTCAGAGATCGGGTGAGGAGCTCTGCCATCCGGGAGGAGCTCGGTGTCGAGCCGCTCCTCCTCCAGGTCTAGAGGAGCCAGATGGGGTGGTTCGGGCATCTGGTCAGGATGTCCCCCGAGCGCCTCGCGGGCGAGGTGTTTTGGGCACGTCCCACCGGGAGGAGACCAAGGGGCAGACCCCGGACCTGCTGGAGAGACTATGTCTCACAGCTGGCTGGGGAACGACTTGGGATCCTTCCAGGTGAGCTAGAGGATGCAGCCGGGGAGAGAGAGGGACCTGGGCTGCCCGTTTGAGGCTGTTGCCCTGGCGACCCGACCCCGGAACAAACGGAAGATGATGGAACGGAACGAGTCTGTGCCGTTCCTCATTCATCCAGAAGTGATCCATTGTTACACTTCTGAAAAGTGTGTTTTTTGATCGAGATGTTTCGACTTCCACCTGGAAAATGATTTCCGGATGGATTTCAATCCGAAAATGAAATCAATTTTTTGATTGAAAATGATTTCCGGATGCAAATGGAAAACGTCTCGATTAGAAAACACAAAGTCCAGAAGACACTAAAGTCTTCTCTACGATAAAGATTGAGTGTCATTCGATCTGTATCGAATGATACCCATCATTTGATGGGTGGAGACGGCAGCTCAGTGGTTAGAGCGTTCACGCGTGGACCGCAAGTTTGCGGGTTCGCGTCCCACAGCGAGCACGTCTAGGGTCCTTGGAGAAGACACCTAACCCCTGCTGCTCCCACTATTGGTGCCGTCGAAGGGCAGCCTGCTGCGGTGTAAGGAGTGCAGCACGGTGAGGGATGAATAGAGTAATTCATTTATTTATTTAAATAAATCAAGGCAAGATTATTTGTAGCACAAGCCATTCACAAAAATATTTAAAGTCCTTTAAAAGACAGAAAAAAAGGCATTAAAATGACAAAACATAGAATAAAAATTAAATCAGATAAAAAGAGTTTTTAATGTTCAGTCTAGATTTAAACATCATGACAGTGTCGGCCTGTCTCACAGCCTCAGGAAGTTCATCCATGTTTAGTCCTGACTCTAGACACCAGCAGGAGGCCGGTCCCAGAGGTCCTCAGAGTTCTAGATGGTTCATGTTTAGTCCTGACTCTGGACACCAGCAGGAGGCCGGTCCCAGAGGTCCTCAGAGTTCTAGATGGTTCATGTTTAGTCCTGACTCTAGACCACCAGCAGGAGGCCGGTCCCAGAGGTCCTCAGAGGTCTAGATGGTTCATGTTTAGTCCTGACTCTAGACACCAGCAGGAGGCCGGCCCCAGAGGTCCTCAGAGTTCTAGATGGTTCATGTTTAGTCCTGACTCTAGACACCAGCAGGAGGCCGGTCCCAGAGGTCCTCAGAGTTCTAGATGGTTCATGTTTAGTCCTGACTCTGGACACCAGCAGGAGGCCGGTCCCAGAGGTCCTCAGAGTTCTAGATGGTCCACGTTTAGTCCTGACTCTAGACACCAGCAGGAGGCCGGTCCCAGAGGTCCTCAGAGTTCTAGATGGTCCATGTTTAGTCCTGACTCTAGACACCAGCAGGAGGCCGGTCCCAGAGGTCCTCAGAGTTCTAGATGGTTCATGTTTAGTCCTGACTCTGGACACCAGCAGGAGGCCGGTCCCAGAGGTCCTCAGAGTTCTAGATGGTTCATGTTTAGTCCTGACTCTAGACACCAGCAGGAGGCCGGTCCCAGAGGTCCTCAGAGTTCTAGATGGTTCATGTTTAGTCCTGACTCTAGACACCAGCAGGAGGCCGGTCCCAGAGGTCCTCAGAGTTCTAGATGGTTCATGTTTAGTCCTGACTCTAGAAACCAGCAGGAGGTCGGTCCCAGAGGTCCTCAGAGTTCTAGATGGTTCATGTTTAGTCCTGACTCTAGACACCAGCAGGAGGCCGGTCCCAGAGGTCCTCAGAGTTCTAGATGGTCCATGTTTAGTCCTGACTCTAGACACCAGCAGGAGGCCGGTCCCAGAGGTCCTCAGAGTTCTAGATGGTTCATGTTTAGTCCTGACTCTAGACACCAGCAGGAGGCCGGTCCCAGAGGTCCTCAGAGTTCTAGATGGTTCATGTTTAGTCCTGACTCTAGACACCAGCAGGAGGCCGGTCCCAGAGGTCCTCAGAGTTCTAGATGGTTCATGTTTAGTCCTGACTCTAGACACCAGCAGGAGGCCGGTCCCAGAGGTCCTCAGAGTTCTAGATGGTTCATGTTTAGTCCTGACTCTAGACACCAGCAGGAGGCCGGTCCCAGAGGTCCTCAGAGTTCTAGATGGTTCATGTTTAGTCCTGACTCTAGACACCAGCAGGAGGCCGGTCCCAGAGGTCCTCAGAGTTCTAGATGGTTCATGTTTAGTCCTGACTCTAGACACCAGCAGGAGGCCGGTCCCAGAGGTCCTCAGAGTTCTAGATGGTTCATGTTTAGTCCTGACTCTAGACACCAGCAGGAGGCCGGTCCCAGAGGTCCTCAGAGTTCTAGATGGTTCATGTTTAGTCCTGACTCTAGACACCAGCAGGAGGCCGGTCCCAGAGGTCCTCAGAGTTCTAGATGGTTCATGTTTAGTCCTGACTCTAGAAACCAGCAGGAGGTCGGTCCCAGAGGTCCTCAGAGTTCTAGATGGTTCATGTTTAGTCCTGACTCTAGACACCAGCAGGAGGCCGGTCCCAGAGGTCCTCAGAGTTCTAGATGGTCCATGTTTAGTCCTGACTCTAAGTCCGTGTAGTCCCTCATTTATCCAGGAGTGATCCATAGTAGAAAAAGTTTCAAAAAAGTCTTCTGGACAGTTTAATTTATGATCGAGACGTTTCGACTTCCATCAGGAAATCATTTTCAATCTGAATGAAATGGACTGAAAACTGGATCTATTTATACTAACCTGAGTAAAAGGTAAAAAAAATAGTAAGAAGGGCTCGACCAATGAGCCTGTGTTACCTATGATGGCTCGACCAATGAGCCTGTGTTACCTATGATGGCCTTGAATAGCTCCTATTGTAACCACAGACCAGTAAACGACCCTATTATAAAAATGCTAAAAGCCTAGTGAATAGAAATTCCTGCTAACGAGAGGCGTGAAACTGGGTCACGAGGTGTCATCTTTAGTCCATGGCTTCAACAGGCTGCTGTAAATACCGGGCAAAATGTATCTAGCGCCTCCACTCCGATTCAGTGAGGGACTCTCTTTCATCACAAAGATCGGTTCCTTCACTCCTTTGAAAGGCATTGGTTCTGCCAATGCCTGCTCAGGAGCCACATGCGTCAGGCACACATGCCTGCCCAGGAACTATACTTCCCGTGAGTGTCCTGCGACTTACCGAATCGGAGCCCCATTTTAACAACTTTATTTTTATAAAACCAACATAAAACCTCTTTGTTTGCTTTTAAATAGAGTTTCTTATTCTCTCTGATGTTTAATTTTTATAGCGGTTTATCAGTACATGACGCCAGCGGCATTGATGCCACCTCCTACCCGTTAGACTGCTGCTGTTTATCTCGATTAAGAAAAGATGATAAATTCAAACATTCAGAACAACAAAAATACAGATTTATTCATAATCACTGTATAAACACGCATTGTTGAAGAAAAATGAACAGGACTAGTAGACTTGCTGTGGGTAGATCCGGACACTACAAGATCAGATTAAGGTTTAAAAAGGTGGGATTTGGGTCTTATTGGGTCTATAAACTTTATTTACACACCATAGACAGTGACTGAATTACAGACTGAGATGGTTTGGACATGTGCAGAGGAGAGAGAGAGAGAGAGTACATCAGAAGAAGGATGCTGGGTTTGGAACCACCAGGAAAGAGGACTAGAGGAAGACCAAAGAGGAGGTTCATGGATACAGTGAAGGAAGACATGAAGATAGTTGGTGTGACTGAAGAGGATGCAGGAGACAGGGTTAGATGGAAGAAACTGACTTGATGTGGCGCCCCCTGAAGAGGAATGGAAGAAGAAGAAACAGTAAAATGACGGTCATATTCAGGTCAGATTGAGATGGGTTTTATTACATAAAGCCGTTGATTTGGGGCTCAAATTCAGTCAGATTTAATAAACTGCGGAACGCACTGACCAGAAACCAGCCTGCCCAGGACCCAAGCCTGTCCAGGAGCCATGGCTGCTTCTCTTTGTTGTTACCAAATAATTAAATGAGTATCTGTGGTTAAATAAGAGATCTTCTCTACAGGGATGATCTCCTTCATCAAGACTCTCCCTGTCACCAGTCCCATTCCATCCCGTCTGATTTCTTCAAACTATTCTTTATAAAATTATTCCTCCGAGTTCTTTCTTGAATTATTTATGTGGTCAGATTCTTTCCCCCTCTCTTCCTCTTATCTTACTCCACATGCTGGAAAGACTAAATGAACCCTGTTTGATCTCAGGTGATGTTTTTCCAATAAACACACAAGGTCAGAAAGACGGAATTTAAAGGGAATCCATGGAGACTGGAAACGAACGAGTGGAAGCGTTTAGAAAGATTTCTGTCGACCTGTTAGAAAAAAGTCGGATGGAGTCTAAAATATTTACATTTTCCAGGTAAACAGGTGTGACCCGCTCCTCAGGTGGAGACGACATGGACCCATCAGAGCTGCAGAGCCGCGGAGCCTCCAATAGGAGTCATTCTCATGAATAAAACCTGTTACCATGCCAACGTAAGATTCAAAACGACAAGCTTCTACCAAACTACGACACAACGTTTTAACATCAGAACAAAAGCTCGTCCGTCCAAAGTCAGTCAGTCATCTTCTTATCCATCTGTCCCTTCCGGGGTTACGGGGGATGCTGGAGCCCATCCCGGCCAATTTAAGGCAAAGGGCCGAGTACACCCCGAACAGGTCGCCAGTCTGTCGCGGGGCCACATACATACAACCATCCACACACACACACACACACACACACACACTCATTCTTAGGGGCAATTTGATACCGGCCAATCAACCTAACATGCATGTCTTTGGAGGGTGGGAGGAAATCGGAGTGTCCGGAGGAAACCCACGGAAACACGGGGAGAACATACAAACTCCACACAGAAAGGACAGTGTTCCAAGCCTCGTCCCCACCCGGGACTCGAACCCACGACCTTCTTGCTGTGAGGCCACTGTGCTACCCGTGTTCACACTGCTGCACCTAAATTTCCCTTCGGGGATCAACAAAGTATATTTAATTCAATTCCAAAGGGTCACGGGGGTGCCGGAGCCTATCCCGACTGATTTCAGGCAAGAAGCAGGATACTGCCCAAAAAATGCTGCCAGTTTGTTGCGGGGCCACACACACACAACCATCCCCACACACTCATTCCTAGGGGTAATTTCATTGCAGCCAAATACTATAACTTGTACGTTTTTGGTGAGATGGAGAAAACACACGCATACACAGGGAGAACATGCAAACTCCACACAGAAAGGATAGGGATTCAAGCCTCGCTGCCTCTTCAGGACTTGAACCCTGAACTTCTTGCGGTGAGGCAGTGGGTTAATAGGTTTGTTGGTGTTAGCCCCTCCTCCTTAGGGGCGGGGCTAACTCAGGTTAGTTTTCAGTTCTCAGGTTCCTTCAATCAGATTAAAACAATTAAAAATGGAAATCAAAACATCTTGATCATCAAACACACTGAAGAAGACACTTTAAACCTTTCCTACGATATAAACATCAAATTCAGCCACAGCTTTGTCCTCATATTACATTTTGGTCTACAGAGTATTTGACTGTTACTTCAGGACCGTCTCAACAGCATTTCCTCAAAAACACAAACTAATCGTGTTTCCATCTGATTCTCTTTTTTTTTTACCGAGCCAACAAAACCATGGAGTCTCCATGAGCAGAGCGCTCTGTGTTTGGCCGGGGATGTGAATGTAGGTGACCTGCCTGATGTGAGTGCAGGGGGTTCAGGTCACCGAGCTGGCCAAGGTCACTCTGCCCTTTCCGGCTCCTCTCCTCAGGGCATGACCTCTTTCTGCCATGCAGCTCTGAAGCCACCGTTCAGTTCTAATGCCGCCATGCAGCTCTGAAGCCGCCATGCAGCTCTGAAGCCGCCATGCAGCTCTGAAGCCACCACGCAGCTCTGAAACCACCATGCAGCTCTGAAACCACCATGCAGCTCTGAAACCACCACGCAGCTCTGAAGCCGCCATGCAGCTCTGAAACCACCACGCAGCTCTGAAGCCGCCATGCAGCTCTGAAGCCACCACGCAGCTCTGAAACCACCATGCAGCTCTGAAACCACCATGCAGCTCTGAAGCCGCCATGCAGCTCTGAAGCCACCACGCAGCTCTGAAACCACCATGCAGCTCTGAAGCCACCACGCAGCTCTGAAGCCGCCATGCAGCTCTGAAACCACCATGCAGCTCTGAAGCCGCCATGCAGCTCTGAAGCCACCATGCAGCTCTGAAACCACCACGCAGCTCTGAAGCCACCACGCAGCTCTGAAGCCACCACGCAGCTCTGAAGCCACCACGCAGCTCTGAAATCACCACGCAGCTCTGAAGCCACCACGCAGCTCTGAAACCACCATGCAGCTCTGAAACCACCACGCAGCTCTGAAGCCACCATTCCGTTGTCTTCCGCTTTTCCGGAGCCAGGTCGTGGGGGCAGCAGCCTGAGACGGAAAACCCAGGCTTCTCTCACCCTGACTGCATCCTCCAGCTCACTCGGGAGGATCCCGAGGTGTGCCCTGCCCAGCTGTGGGACATAGTCTCTCCAGCAGGTCCGGGGTCTACCTCTGGGTCTCCCACTATCAGGGCATGCCCGAAGCGCCTAACCAGCGAGGGGCTCGGAAGGCATATTAACCAGATGTTCGAAACACCCCAACAGCTCCGCTCTGAGGTCCTCCTGGACGGCAGAGCTCCTCACTCTATTTCTGAGCTGGAGGGATGCCGTCAAGCTGATGTCAGCTCTGAAACCACCATCCAGCTCTGATGTCATGAAAAGGAATGGAGGGAGAAACGGGACGAACCAGAAACCCGTGGATTCCAGACAGTCTGACCGTTTACATACAAACCGGATTCCGAAAAAGTTGGGACACTTTAGAAATTGTGAATAAAAACTGAATGCAATGATGTGGAGGTGCCAACTTCTAATATTTTATTCAGAATACAACATAAATCACAGGTCAATAGTTTAAACTGAGAAATTGTATGATATTAAGGAAAAATATGCTCATTCAAAATTTCATGGTGTCAACAAATCCCAAAAAAGTTGGGACAAGAACCTATTAGAGGCTGGAAAAAGTCATTTGAGCATACAACAAACACCTGGAAGACCAATCAGCACTAATCAGGTCAATTGGCAATATGATGGGTATAAAAAGTGCTTCTCAGATTGGCAGTGTCTCTCAGAAGCCAAGATGGGTAGAGGATCACCAACTCCCACAATGTTGCGTAAAAAGATAGTGGAACAGTATCAGAGAGGTGTTACCCAGCGAAAAATTGCAAAGAGTTTGCAGTTGTCATCATCAACTGTGAATAATATCATCAGAAGATTCAGAGAATCTGGAAAAATCTCTGTGCGTAAAGGTCAAGGCCGGAGAACCATACTGAATGCCCGTGATCTCCGGGCCCTTAAACGACACTGCATCAAAAACAGGAGTGCTACTGTGAAGGAAATCACAGCATGGGCTCAGGAGTACTTCCAGAAACCATTGTCAGTGAACACAATCCACCGTGCCATCCGCCGTTGCCAGCTGAAACTCTATTCTGCAAAGAAGAAGCCATTTCTAACAAAGATCCACAAGCGAAGACGTTTTCACTGGGCCAGGAGTCATTTAAAATGGAGTGTGGCAAAATGGAAGACTGTTCTGTGGTCAGACGAATCACGTTTTGAGGTTCTTTTTGGAAATCTGGGGCGCCATGTCATCAGGACCAAAGAGGACAGTGACAACCCAAGTTGCTATCAACGCTCTGTTCAGAAGCCTGCATCTCTGATGGTATGGGGTTGCATGAATGCGTGTGGCATGGGCAGCTTGCACATCTGGAAAGGCACCATCAATGCAGAAAAATATATTCAGGTTCTAGAGCAACATATGCTCCCATCCAAACGTCGTCTCTTTCATGGAAGACCCTGCATTTTTCAACAAGATAATGCCAGACCACATTCTGCATCAATCACAACATCATGGCTGCGTGGGAGAAGGATTCGGGTACTGACCTGGCCAGCCAACAGTCCAGATCTTTCACCTATAGAAAACATTTGGCGCATCATTAAGAGGAAGGTCAGACAAAGAAGACCCAAGACGATTGAACACTTAGAGGCCTGTATTAGACAAGAATGGGAGAACATTCCTATGTCTACACTTGAGAAGCTGGTCTCCTCAATGCCCAGACGTCTGTTGAGTGTTCTAAGAAGAAGGGGGGGTGTCACACAGTGGTGAAAATGGCCTTGTCCCAACTTTTTTGGGATTTGTTGACACCATGAAATTTTGAATGAGCATATTTTTCCTTAATATCATACAATTTCTCAGTTTAAACTATTGACCTGTGATTTATGTTGTATTCTGAATAAAATATTAGAAGTTGGCACCTCCACATCATTGCATTCAGTTTTTATTCACAATTTCTAAAGTGTCCCAACTTTTTTGGAATCCGGTTTACATACTGCCAGCATGTGGAAAATTCATATCAGAAAAAAGGTGAAAATGAATTTTTGGTTGTATTACTGTTGGAAAAAGAAGGAAAATGGATTCCTCACACTTTACACTGAAAGCACTTTTTAAAGTAGCTGGTATTCACCAGTACTGCAACGCGCCAACCAACGAGGAGCAATTAGAGATTCAGTGTCTTTACAGGAACACTCTGGCATGAGCTGCAGGCAGGGATTTGAACCAGCAACCATCGACTAGCAGGACATTTGCTCCCATCACTGAACCCCTCCCACACTAATTAAGACCGTTTGGCATCAAACGTTACCAACTGCAGTTACAAAATTACACAGCTGTTTTTCTTCTTTGAAACTTGGTTCGTACGTATGTCTGAGGCTGTGCCCTTCAAAGACAAGACAAGAATATTTTGGATGACTCAATCCAGCCCTGGCATAAAGTGTTGATCCTCTGGCAAATGCTTTGCCCTGGTGCCACTGTTCTGTCGAGTTGTGAGGCTCGCCGAGATGTGACCTCTGCGCGTGCCCATCCAAACTCAGCCTACATGACGCAATCATGATGCAATCCCTGTTGAAGTGAGCTTCTGTTTAGGATGGGGGTCAAAGGGGTTAAAGTTAGAGTAATCACAGAGTTAGGCATAAATAAATACGTCATTGAAATGGAGAAGATGCAACAAGCGGCTGAAATGAGCTTCCTCCACAGGGTGGCTGGGCTCTCACTCAGAGATCGGGTGAGGAGCTCTGCCATCCGGGAGGAGCTCGGTGTCGAGCCGCTCCTCCAGATCGAGAGGAGCCAGATGGGGAGGGGTTCGAGCGCCTCGTGGGCGAGGTGTTTCGGGCACGTCCCACCGCGGGAAAGGGACCAAGCGGCAGACTTCGGATCCACTGGAGAGACTATGTCTCACAGCTGGACAGGGAACACCTCAGGATCCTCCTGGGTGAGCTGGAGGATGCAGCCGAAGTGAGAGAGGCTGGGCTGCCCGTTTGAGGCTGTTGCCGCTGCAACCCGACCTCGGAACAAGCGGAAGATGATGGAACGGAGCAACGAGACGGGCAGAGTTTGGTGTGTCACGGGTATGTACAGAAGTGGCAAGCCTCTCATCTCGATGACAGCACACCGGTCTCCTGTCGATCTGAGCATACCGGTGTCTCTGTGATAAATCAGTTTACTTTTCAGGTTAGCCTGGCGATGCTAGTTATAAATTAGAGTACACATGGCTATCCCAAGGTCAGGATGGTAAGGATCAATACGCCGGGATTGGGATCAATATAGTGTTTATTGAACTTATTTAATCTAATTTAATCATTTTATAGTTGAAACAAAGTTCACCTCATGAGATACTTGGTAACACTTTTCGACACAACGTAGGATGAATCAATAGAGGAAGTTCTCGACTCACGACTCATCTCCACGAGGCGACACATTTCCACCTCACACCAAACAAACATCAGCTTCACGAACGATTAACAATCACACGGATGTGTTTTACGTGTATATTTTTAACACAAGGACCTCTCGCTTTAACGCGGTTTACTTTTCATGATTTCGCTACTTCACGGATTTGCATCGTCGAATGTGTTCTGCATTCTGATTGGTTAAAAAGTCACTGTTTCTTCTCGATCTGTGCGTCAATAACGTCACAGTTTAATATGTACGTGTACATGTACAGCTTACCAAATTTACATTACGTACATGCAAATTCTCTTGCAATTTCGAGTTTCTCTAAAACCCATACTGTCAACAAAACGCCCTGGACCGACAAAAGCACCTACTGTAGGGCTCCTGGGGGGAGGGTCATTTCTATCACGGATAAAGTTAAACTTCCGGACATGCTAAAGGAAGGTTAAAGCTACGTGGCTGGAGGTCATCATTACTGAATTAATAAATCTTTCATTGGTTCCATAACGAACCACGGTGGGCGGGGCTAATTTGAAGCCTTCTGTTCACATTGATTACATTTATTATTTGACAGTACAAGTTATTTGTTGAAAAAACGTTTCTAAAGTTTCTTTTCAGTGTATAATTGAGTATGTACTTGTATTAAAATTGTAAAAAGAATAGATTCCTACTTTATGGATTTTGCCCATCATGGTTTCTTTTTGGAACGAAACCCCCGCGAAAAACAAAGGTTTACTGTACCGCTTGTTTTGATCATGTTTGTGTTTTCTCATCATTTTATTCCCTTTTAAAAAATGTTATTTGAATCTTTTACTTTGATGTTTTTCTTTTTGTACTCCTGATGCAAAAGAGTTTGCTCCCTCGGTTCAAATGAAGTATCAATCAATCCCCAGAAAAGGGTTTTTATTTCTTTCAAATCAAAACCCTCCAAAAGGCTTTTACTTTATAACGTCAGCATGATGTCGTGCATGACGAACCGCAGCATCACTCTGCAAACAATGTGAAACTTAGAATTTTTGAGATTTTTGACTAAATATTTATGAAAACAATTTGTTCCGTTCAGTATCTTTCATTTACCCAGGTCGAGACATAGTCCCTCAGCAGGTCCAGGGTCTGCCTCTGAGTCCCCTTCCTGTAAGCTGTGCCCGAAACACTTCACAGCAAGGGAGGCATTCCAACTAGATGCCTAAACCACCCCATCTGGATTCTCTTGACCTGGAGGAGCAAGACTCTACTCTGGACTCCTCCCGGATGACAGAACACCTCCCTCTATCTCTGAGTGAGAGCCCAGCCACCCTGCAGAGGAAGATAATTTCAGCCACTTGTATCCATATCTCGTTCTTTGAGTCACCAACCACACTGGTAACCATGGTGAGGGTAGGAACGTAGATACTGGTTACCATGGTGAAGGTAGGGACGTAGATCCTGGTTACCATGGTCAGGGTAGGAACGTAGATCCTGGTTACCATGGTCAGGGTAGGAACGTAGATCCTGGTTACCATGGTGAGGGTAGGAACGTAGATCCTGGTTACCATGGTCAGGGTAGGAACGTAGATCCTGGTTACCATGGTGAGGGTAGGAACATAGATCCTGGTTACCATGGTGAGGGTAGGAACATAGATCCTGGTTACCATGGTGAGCGTAGGAACGTAGATCCTGGTTACCATGGTGAGGGTAGGAACATAGATCCTGGTTACCATGGTGAGGGTAGGAACGTAGATCCTGGTTACCATGGTGAGGGTAAGAACATAGATCCTGGTTACCATGGTGAGCGTAGGAACGTAGATCCTGGTTACCATGGTGAGGGTAGGAACGTAGATCCTGGTTACCATGGTGAGGGTAGGAACATAGATCCTGGTTACCATGGTGATAGTACACCGGTAGATGAACTGGTGATGATGAACTTTTCATCATAAATAAACAGATCTGAAGGATTATTGATATAAATCAATAGATTTTAACTTGTTTACTTTTACAGACAAATTCAGTGTGGCTTCATAATGACTGTTAAATAAATATCGGTCCTATTAATGATGTTACAGCTTGGTTAGAAAAATTCAAACCCCCCGGGGGTCCACAAAGTCATGCCAAGGCCGAATGAAAAAGAAACTTTGCACTAAAAAGATGTGTTTTCTTTTTCTGATGAATTTTAATGTGTTAAAGTTTCATGCATAGTGGTCAGCCCGGCTGATGCAAGTCAAGGGGCAGGGTACACCTCGAACAGGTCGCCAGTCTGTTGCAGGGCCACACATACTGTACAACCATATACACACATTCTTTCCTCTGTGATAAAGAAGCTGCTTGTCTGAGTTCCACAGCTGTGACCTTTTCCACACGGTCACATTATTACACCCAGCCAGCCGCACAGCGATGTGGAGCAAACTGTTTTCGGCACCCCTCACTTCTCACACTTTAGTAGCATTGATTTATTTTCAGTCTGAACCGACAGATGCTCCAGCCACGTGGTTTTATTCTGCTCGTACAAGGTGCCGGTTAAACTGGTTACCATGGCTTCACAACACAATGGACCCAATGGGAATCAGTGTGAGTTTAACAAGAAACTGTGTTTGTACAAGAAATAAAAAGTGACACAAGTGCAGCCAAACTCCAAAGAACGTCACAGGTCTGGTTCTGACCATGTGAAAAGGATTCTTTAAATTGGATAAGGGGCTAACTAGAGGCCCGGTCTCACCGCCCGGTCTCACTGCCCGGTCTCACCGCCCGGACTCACCGCCCGGTCTCACCACCCGGACTATGCTAAAGCATTCCTTGAATGGTTAAGAAAGGGCGCGGATTTTGACAATGCTTGTCACCGCACACAAAATGAGGGGAAAAAATCAAAAGCACGGGCATTGGTTTAAGATGTGCACCTCTGAAGCTGGCATTGCTTCAACGTGCATTGATATAACGAAGTTCTGCACATGTGTGCTTTGATTTGGCAGAGTATTAGTGGCATTTTTGACTGGTTGTATCTGCTTGTGTCTACTGAGTGCTTGCCATCACCGGTACCAACTGTGAGGGAAAGTTTGTACCGTTGATCAGTTGTTTATCTTTGTAGTACTCAATGAGAGCCTCTACCATTTCTCTAACCACCACCAGACTGATGGTGTTTTGGGGAACCATCCAATCTGAAGAGGTTCTGATTCTCCTGCTGTATGAGTGCACCAATCAGAGCAAGTCTCTCAGCATCCATGGCGATACAGTTTTATTGTAAATTTTGGAAAATTCTGAATGAGTCCATTTCTCTTCGTAACCGGTCCTGTTCTGACTTCTCTGTAACATCACCAAACCAAAGTTCAGTGCCACCATGGATCGCTGCTTCAACGCCCAAAACCGTTCCTGCAAGGTTGTGTCTACTTGTAAAACGCTTACAACCGCTCCACCAGAGTTCGTGTGACATTTAGTCGCCACCAGTGCAACGCTGGCAAAGCAGTGGTGGTCCAGCGTTGGCCTGATGGATCCAAGCGTGCACAAACTTACACTATCAGTGACAAACTTTGGCTGTGCGTTGCGGGAGTGAACTTCGCCGGAGCAGAAGTTGACCGCTCCTCGCCGTAACTCAAAACTATGGGAGCAGAAGGAGGGCTCCCCTCGAGAGACATCAGCGGTTGGTGACCACATGTGGTGCTGCTTTAATGGGAGCCAACTTTCGTTAAACGGTAATGAACAGGTTACGTCACCACTCCAGGAATGCGCCACCAAAGTTCGGGCGTTGTAACCGGCCTTACAAAATGAACCAATCCTGTGCAATCCGAGACCACTTGAATTTTCAAGGCACCATGTGTTTGAAGATGTGAACACCTTCTGAAATAATGTCCCAGACCTCAGAGGTCTGTGTTCTGAAATCATCAAAACTATTAATGAGGACATGTGGAGTTCCTTATCAAAACTAAAACTGTGTTTTATATTTTTGGTTCTTCCAATAGTCACGCATCGCCTCGTTCACCGCTTTCCACACAAATGGCCTTTTCTTCAGGCCATTCACAGGAAAGTCTTATCAGAGCTGATAAAGAATGACTCATTCTGTTCTATTGTCTTCTGCTTATCCGAGCGCCGGGGCATGAGCTTCAGACGGGAAACACAGGCTTCTCTCACCCCAGCTAAATCCTCCAGCTCCCCCGGGAGGATCCCGAGGCGTTCCCTGTCCAGCTGTGAGACATAGTCTTTTTCCAGCGGGTTCAGGGCATGTATCTGGGTCTCCTCCAAGTGGGACGAGCCCGAAACTTAGCAGGGAAGCATTTGAGAAGCATCCTCACCAGATGCCTGAACCACTCCATCTGGCTTCTCTCAACCCGGAGAAGCAGCAGCTCTACTCTGAGCTCCTACCGGATGGCAGAGCTCCTCCCTCTATCTCTGAACGAGAGCCCAGCTACCCTGCAGAGGAAGATCATGTCAGCCACTTGTAACGCAATCTAGTTTTTTCAATCATCACCCACACTGGTTACCATGGTGAGGGTAGGAACGTAGATCCTGGTTACCATGGTGAGGGTAGGAACGTAGATCCTGGTTACCATGGTGAGGGTAGGAACGTAGATCCTGGTTACCATGGTGAGTGTAGGAATGTAGAACCTGGTTACCATGATGAGGGTAACGTAGGGTAACGTAGGGTAGGAACGTAGATCCTGGTTACCATGGTGAGGGTAGGAACGTAGATCCTGGTTACCATGGTGAGGGTATGAACGTAGATCCTGGTTACCATAGTGAGGGTAGGAACGTAGATCCTGGTTACCATGGTGACGGTAGGAACGTAGATCCTGGTTACCATGGTGAGGGTAGGAACGTAGATCCTGGTTACCATGGTGAGGGTAGGAACCTAGCTCTTGGTTACCATGGTGAGGGTAGGAATGTAGATCCTGGTTACCATGGTGAGGGTAGGAACGTAGATCCTGGTTACCATGGTGACGGTAGGAACGTAGATCCTGGTTACCATGGTGAGGGTAGGAACGTAGATTCTGGTTACCATGGTGAGGATAGGAATGTACTGTAGATCCTGGTTACCATGGTGAGGGTAGGAATGTAGATCCTGGTTACCATGGTGAGGGTAGGAACGTAGATTCTGGTTACCATGGTGAGGATAGGAGCGTAGATCCTGGTTACCATGGTGAGGGAAGGAACGTAGATCCTAGCTCTTGGTTACCATGGTGAGGGTAGGAACATAGATCCTGGTTACCATGGTGAGTAAACCTTGACGAATGTCACTCACTATTTAATTTACATTTATTTTTCATCCAGTTCTGAAAATTGGGAAAACTTTCACGGTGTCCTTAATGAATGTTTGAGAAACTCTGGACCGTACAGACGGAGCAGAGGGATTCATTAGACATGGTGGGGTTCCAGATGAGGTCACAAATAACCTCAGATTTCAGCTTTTTTCTAGTTGTACTTTAATCGCTGCTCGTTTTGGTGTTTTTGCTCTTTATTTAATCTGAGTTTGAGCTTCCATCGTGTGTTTTTTCACAGATATTTTGAAGTAATCTGGAAATAAAACGGATTGAAGGAGAATAAGTAGTAAAAAGACAGGTTTAACTGTCAGCTGGGGTGACGTGGGAACTCTAAAAATTCCTCCAAAACTCTGCAAACTGACACGAATTGAAATATTTTCTGAGTCAGACTTTTTTCTGCTTGACGTGTCTGTGCTAACTGGTTTCCTCCCACACACGTCGGACCTGCGTGGGACCACAACCTTGAGTCGATGGATGGACGGAGGGAGGGAACGTGGCCGCTCAAATTAAAGAGATGATTTGTTTCTTTTATCGTCTGAAACTGGACGGAGGGATTTTGTTTTTATGTTGAAATAAAAACTGGACTCAGCGAAGGTCCTGTTGGATGATTGATGATTAATTAATGGATGATTTCTGTCTTTTTAGAGAAAAATGGCCTAAAAATAAAATATCTCATTGTTTTAGGACAAAACCTAATTTTCAATAATAGATTTTTTTTTCTCACTAAACGAATGGTTCAAACCAATAAAAGGTGACTTTTAAAAAACCTCAAAACGAGATTTAAACATTATTCTTTTTTACTTTAGTGTTAACATACAGTATAATATAAATTGCATACAGTTGACATGGACGACTCACAGATCGGTAAAGTGTTCCTCATCAAGGGGCGGGGTTTGGGTCAGTGGTAGATTGGTCATCTTAGGACCTGAGAGTTGCAGGTTTGTTTCCTGCCACAAGCAGAAGTGGATGAAGGACTCACGTTTTGTACTTAAGTAAAAGTACAAAAGTATTTGGTGTAAATTGTACTGTTTTAATTAAAAAGTAAAAGTATTCGATCATAATTAAAATGTTATTTTTTGTGCTGGAGGGTGTCACCATGGTAACCAGGATGAATACTCTGTGTAATTGTGGTGTGAGGCCTTTTAGGCCTGCTTGTTTGTTTTTTTTTCTCCCCCAAAACTCACAGGTGCTGGATGGCTTCTAACGGGAGGATTGGCTGATTGCTCCCAGCTGCACAGACTTACCGGTGGCTATAAAAGACCTGGTGTCACCCACAGTCTCTGTCAGGTCTTCAACGATTCTAGTGGTAAACTGACCACCTCTAAGCTGAGTCAAATTTTGATATCAGACTAATTTTCTTATTCTCCTCACAGGAACCTTCAGCCCTTCCTCTTGGCCATCCAGCACTGCCTGAAGCCGTTATCTCTCTGCTGTGGATTCCTTTGTTCAACACTTAATAAACTGTTAAACCTGCATTTGGATCCTCCTCATTCCCTCTCCTACACAACAGAAGACCTGACCAGAATGGATCCAGCGGGTTCTGCATCACCCTCAGTGTCAGAGATTCTGACCCGACAAGGAATATTCCTGGGACAACAACAACAGGCCATAAAGAGCCTTATGGACGAAAATACTCAATTAAAAACACAGTTACAGGCTTTAACAGACAAAGTAAATAATCTAAGTTCTCTTTTTCTGTCCACAGCCTCGGCACCTCCTTCAGCTATGCCCAGCCCACTCATGGACCACCATATTACGGACCCGGAACCTTTCCATGGAACCCTGGGGAAATGTCGTGGGTTCCTCTTGCAGTGTTCAAATGTCTTTGCTCTAAGACCGCGGACTTTCGAATCAGACAAAGTTAAGAATTTGTACATTGTGGGTCTTCTTCGGGGCAGGGCACTGGAGTGGGCCGAGGCCGAAGACGCGGCAGCCCCCCTGGCTGATCGCTCAACATCTGATTTTCTGAGTTTATTCAGAACCATGTTCGAGGTGCCGGACCGGGCTTGAGATGCCTCCCAGCGTCTACTCCACCTTTCCCAGGGAACTCTATCTGTGGCGGAGTTCTCCATCTCATTCCGGACCCTAGCAGTAGAGGCTGGCTGGGGACAGAAGGCACTAAGAGGCGTGTTCCTAAATGCCCTGAATGATCCTCTGAAGGATGAGCTAGCTGGCAGGGGGACCCCATCCACATTGGAGGAACTCATTTCGCTGGCAATACAGTTAGACAACCGTCAAAGAGAGAAACGATATGAAAATACCACCCGGGCCCTACACCCTACTCCAGTTCACAGCCATCGACAGCCTTCCTCGGTCGGCCCCCCACCTAGGGCATTTGCATCTGTTCCACAAGAGGCTGAGCAGCCTTCCACAGAACCAATGCAGTTGGGACAGATGCATCTAACCAAAAAGGAAAGAGAGGTTAGACTAAAAGAAGGGAGGTGTCTCTATTGCGGGTCGAGAAGTCACTTACTCTCAGCTTGCCCTTGTCGCCCAAAAGACGGGGCCCACCGGTAGACCTAGGGTTACGGGTGGGCACAACTAGATGTCATGGTACCCCTAGGCTTATGATTCTTGTGACACTAACCTCTGGTTGTTCCTCTTCCTTTCCGGTCGAAGCGTTGGTGGATTCCGGGGCCGACGGCAACTTCATCGACGTAGATTTTCTCCGTCAGTGTGGATTCCAGTCCCAACCACTCGGAGAACCCATTAATGCCACGGCGATCGATGGACACGTTATCACCAGGGTGACCCACCAGTCCTCCCCGTTGGAGATGGTGGTATCGGGTAATCACCGTGAGCACCTTTCGTTTAACGTTATTTCGTCACCCGGCTCACCCCTTGTGTTAGGTTTCCCCTGGCTTAGGTTGCACAATCCACAGGTCGACTGGCAAAACCGGCGTATCGTCGGGTGGAGCAATCAGTGCCATGCAACTTGCCTCCAATCTGCCGTGACAACCGTCTCTTCTGACACGGTAGGCTCAATCGACCCGGTGGACGTTGAGTCTATCCCGGCAGAGTATCATGACCTCAAAGAGGTCTTCAGTAAGGAGAGGGCACAATCTCTCCTGCCTCATCGGCCATATGATTGCGCCATCGACCTCCTCCCTGGGGCAACCTTACCCGCCAGTCGCCTGTACAATCTGTCTGCTCCAGAGAGGGGGGCGATGGAGAAGTACATCAATGAGTCCCTGGCGTCGGGGCTTATCCGCCCTTCCTCGGCACCCATAGCAGCGGGGTCCTTTTTTGTGGGTAAGAAGGATGGTTCCCTCCGTCCGTGCGTCGATTATCGGGGTCTTAATAACATCACCGTTCGCAACAAATACCCGTTGCCCCTCATTAATTCGGCGTTCGAGCTACTTCAGGGAGCCCGGGTCTTTACAAAACTCGATCTGCGTTGCGCCTACCATCTCGTCCGAATGCGGGAGGGGGACGAGTGGAAGACGGCGTTCAACACCCACCTGGGCCAATTCGAATACTTGGTCATGCCTTTCGGGTTAACTAACGCTCCCGCAGTCTTCCAGGCATTCATTAACGATGTGCTCCGTGACTTCCTTAATCGTTTTGTCTTTGTTTATCTGGACGACATTCTTATTTTTTCGCCCACTGTTGAGGAGCACATCGTCCATGTCCGTGCGGTACTCCAGCGACTCCTTGAGAATCGTCTGTTTGTAAAGGCTGAGAAGTGCGAGTTCCATTCTCAGTCCGTCAACTTCCTTGGTTTTATTGTACACGCTGGGCAGGTTTGCCCGGACCCCGAAAAAGTTAGCGCGGTGGCTGAGTGGCCTCGACCCAACACCCGTCGCAAACTACAACAATTTCTGGGTTTCGCAAATTTTTACAGGCGTTTCATTCGTAATTACAGTCGGGTAGCTCTTCCCCTTACCCAGCTTACTTCCACAGCCAGACCGTTCGTTTGGTCTCCCCAAGCAGAGGGTGCATTCACTGAGCTTAAAAAGAGGTTTACCTCGGCCCCCATTCTGGTCCAGCCCGACCCCTTGAGGCAGTTTATTGTGGAGGTGGACGCCTCGGATTCAGGGGTGGGTGCTGTGCTGTCCCAATACCATCAGGAGGATGGCAAACTCCATCCCTGTGCCTTTTTCTCTAAGCGTCTCTCTGCAGCTGAACAAAACTACGATGTGGGGAATAGAGAACTGCTCGCAGTCAAACTGGCACTCGAGGAATGGAGGCACTGGCTCGAGGGCGCAGAACACCCATTCGTGGTCTGGACAGACCACAAAAACCTCGCTTACATCCAAGCAGCTAAGAGACTCAACTCTCGACAGGCCCGGTGGCAGCTGTTCTTTACACGCTTTAATTTTACCCTCACTTACAGGCCGGGCAACCGCAATACCAAACCTGACGCCCTCTCCCGCCTGCATGATGGTCATCAGTCCAGATCCATTCTACCCCCCTCCTGCGTCATTGGGGCGATCACTTGGGAGATCGAGACTGCAATAAGGGATGGTCTGCAGCATGATCCGGACCCAGGCACTGGCCCAGCTAACCGTTCGTATGTGCCATCCTCTGCCCGCTCCCAGGTTCTCCTATGGGCACATGCATCCCGGTGGTCCTGTCACCCTGGGATTCGCCGTACAATGGCGCTTCTTCAGCGGCGGTTCTGGTGGCCAACGATGGAGGCAGACACTAGGAATTTTGTCGCTGCCTGTTCTGCCTGTTCCCGGGGCAAGGTCCCTCATCGTCCTCCTGCGGGGCTGCTCCATCCCCTACCGGTTCCCAGTCGTCCCTGGTCCCATATCGCACTGGACTTTGTGACCGGACTCCCTCCCTCAGAAGGTAACACTGTTGTGGTCACGATTGTGGACCGATTCTCCAAAGCTGTACATCTGGTGCCTCTTCCTAAACTCCCTTCAGCCTTGGAGACTGCCCAGCTCATGGTGACCCATGTGTTCCGTCTGCATGGTATCCCTCTGGACATAGTCTCTGACCGGGGTCCGCAATTCACATCAGCTGTTTGGAAGTCCTTCTGTAAGGCGCTGGGGGCTTCCGTCAGCTTGTCATCTGGCTTCCACCCCCAATCCAACGGCCAGTCGGAGCGGGCTAACCAACACCTGGAATCCACATTACGGTGCGTGTTGGCCTCTGCCCAGTCCACGTGGTCGTCTCATCTCCCGTGGATTGAGTATGCCCATAATTCCCAAGTTAGTTCCTCCACAGGATTGTCCCCGTTCGAGGCTTCTCTGGGTTACCAACCCCCATTGTTCCCGGATCAGGAACAGGAGCTGGCCGTCCCTTCGGTGCAGCTCCAGATCAGACGGTGTCGTCGGATCTGGAGGAAAACTAGGAGGGCCCTCCAACAGGCCTGCGGCCGGGCTCGGCGCCAAGCTAATCGCCACCGTCAGCCAGCCCCAGCATATCAGGTTGGTCAGTCTGTCCTTCTGTCTACCAGGAACATTCCCCTCAGGGCAGAGTCTCGCAAGCTTTCACCCCGCTTCATTGGCCCTTTCCGGATCCTGCGGCTGGTCAACCCGGTCTCGGTAAAGCTCGCCCTGCCCTCTTCCATGAAGGTACATCCTGTGTTCCACGTCTCTCAGATCAAACCGGTTTCTACCAGTCCCCTCCAGCCTCCTTCTGCTCCCCCTCCACCTCCTCGCCTTGTCGACGGCTCGGATGCGTACACGGTCAACCGTCTTTTGGATGTTCGTCGCCGAGGTCGGGGTCTACAGTACCTCGTGGACTGGGAGGGTTATGGCCCGGAGGAACGGTGCTGGGTGCCCCGTTCAGCGATCCTGGACCCTGGCTTGGTCCGGGACTTTCACCGCCGCTTTCCGGACAGGCCTGGTGGTCCGCCAGGTGGCGTCCGTAGAGGGGGGGGTACTGTGGTGTGAGGCCTTTTAGGCCTGCTTGTTTGTTTTTTTTTCTCCCCCAAAACTCCCGTTAGAAGCTGGATGGCTTCTAACGGGAGGATTGGCTGATTGCTCCCAGCTGCACAGACCTACCGGTGGCTATAAAAGACCTGGTGTCACCCACAGTCTCTGTCAGGTCTTCAACGATTCTAGTGGTAAACTGACCACCTCTAAGCTGAGTCAAATTTTGATATCTGACTAATTTTCTTATTCTCCTCACAGGAACCTTCAGCCCTTCCTCTTGGCCATCCAGCACTGCCTGAAGCCGTTATCTCTCTGCTGTGGATTCCTTTGTTCAACATTTAATAAACTGTTAAACCTGCATTTGGATCCTCCTCATTCCCTCTCCTACACAACAGTAATGATGGCTCAACTTTTTATTTAAAAGTAAGTATGATCTTTTGACTCTTTCAATTTGTTTTATATTTGATGTTAGTTTTTTGGCGCTGAATGACAGCGGAAAATGTTTACTCTATTCTGATTGGTCCTCGATTCATTACTTCTTCTCCCTCTGGGAAACCGCAGGGGATCAACTGCTGACCAAAATTGTAACGAAAATTATAAACAGAGTTTTAAAAAGTAGTAAAAGTACAGATATTTGCTCAAAATGTAGTGAAGTAAAAATAAAAAGTACAGGTCTCATATCTTAATTAAGTAAAGTACAGATACACAATTATTTTTACTTAAGTACAGTAACGGAGTAAATTTATTTCGTTACGTTCCACCACTGGCCACAACCTTATGTCAAAATGTCCTTCGAGAGGACACCCAACCCCCATTTGCTTCCACTCCTGGTGCTTTATGGCACTGGAGCACAGGAACCTCCCCACGAGGAATTTCCGTATTTTCCGCACAATAAGGCGCACCTAAAAACCTTAAATATTCTCTAAAGTCCACGATGCGCCTTTTAACCCGGAGCGCCTTATGTATGGATTAATATTGAGCTACAACAGGTGTCGTACTGTGGTTAGCAGCCGCCGACTCCATTTCCCCCGTGGAAGAAGTAGTGCGCGGTGCATGCTGACGTCTCATTTCCATTTGTGTGTTTGTGTAAAGACCCGGAAATGGCTCCTACCAAGAGACACTGTTACACCACAGAGTTTAAACTCAAGGCGATCGGTCACGCAGTAGAACACGTAGAGCCGCAGCGAGAGAGTTTAACACCAATGAATCAATGGTGAGGAAGTGGAGGAAGCAAGAGGATGTGCTGCGCCAAGTAAAGAAGACTAAACAGAGTTTATCTCCAATGGAAGATAAACTGTGTCACAAAAATACTAAAAAATAATAAAACAGCTGTTTATTCATTTTGTTTTGTAATTGTTAATAAAGTTTGACTGTTTTTTTTTTACATTCCGTTAGCGCAGCACCATTTAGTGAATGCATAACGTAACCCCAGCCTTTACTGTAGCGCCTTATAATGCGGTGCGGCTTATAGTGCGGAAAATACGGTAATAGTGTATCTTATAATTGTGACAATAACATGCAATCTGAAGAGAAAAAACAGACTTGTGTAACAAAACACATCTGTAAACATAAGACATAATGCTTCCTGTTAGAGAGCAAGTAAAGGCACGAAGGATTTAACGTGGTCAGAACCTTAAACTTTTTATGGAGCCATACAAATAAAACTGATTTGACTTGATGATGATTGACTTTGAATCATCTCGTGTAAGAACCGTTCACGCTGCATCCAGCCTGAAACAGGTGACAGATGGAGCTGACTCAGCATGAGACCGGGCCCCCTGGGGTGAACAGGGTCCTCTGTTTGCTGTCACTGCAGCATGAAGTAACCTGGACCTTTGATCCTGGTGTGAGAGAGGTGGGGGTGGAGTGACATTTCTGGGACAAACATGGAGACGTTTATTTCTGCTGTATTTCTCTTTTTAGATCATCATGTCATTTTGATGTGATGCAGAAACTAGACTGAGAACAAAAAAATCAATCCAATTCTAATCTTTAAATTCTTCCATTTCTCTCCTGATTCATCAGACTCGTTCTCTCCATGGAAACAGTCTGACCTCCCAGGAATGGGGTTCTCTTGCTCCACGTTGAGCAGTTTTAACCCTGAATCAAACAATAAAAATTTTTGTTCAATTTAAAAATTATGTACATTCAAGATTTACAAGTCGATCTACGTTCCTACCCTCACCATGGTAACCAGGATCTACGTTCCTACCCTCACCATGGTAACCAGGATCTACGTTCCTACCCTCACCATGGTAACCAGGATCTACGTTCCTACCCTCACCATGGTAACCAGGATCTACGTTTCTACCCTCACCATGGTAACCAGAATCTACGTTCCTACCCTCACCATGGTAACCAGGATCTACGTTCCTACCCTCACCATGGTAACCAGGATCTACGTTTCTACCCTCACCATGGTAACCAGGATCTACGTTCCTACCCTCACCATGGTAACCAGGATCTACGTTCCTACCCTCACGATGGTAACCAGGATCTACGTTCCTACCCTCACCATGGTAACCAGAATCTACGTTCCTACCCTCACCATGGTAACCAGAATCTACGTTTCTACCCTCACCATGGTAACCAGAATCTACGTTCCTACCCTCACCATGGTAACCAGAATCTAGGTTTCTAACCTCACCATGGTAACCAGGATCTACGTTTCTAACCTCACCATGGTAACCAGGATCTACGTTCCTACCCTCACCATGGTAACCAGGATCTACGTTCCTACCCTCACCATGGTAACCAGGATCTACATTCCTACCCTCACCATGGTAACCAGGATCTACATTCCTACCCTCACCATGGTAACCAGGATCTATGTTCCTACCCTCACCATGGTAACCAGGATCTACATTCCTACCCTCATCATAGTAACCAGTGTGAGTGGTGACTGAAAGAACAAAATCGCGAATACAAGCTGGTGATATGACCTTCCTCCACAGGGTGGGCAGGGTCTCTCTCAGAATGAGGGGCTCTGCCATCCGGGACAAGCTCAGAGTAGAGCCATTGTTACAGCAGCTGTGGGTGGTGACCGAAAGAATGAGATTGCAGATACAAGTGGCTGAGATGATCTTCCTCCGCAGGGTGGCTGGGCTCTCACTCAGAGATCGGGTGAAGAGTTCTGCCATCAGGGAGGAGCACGGTGTCGAGCCGCTCCTCCTCCAGAATGAGAGAAGCCAGATTGGGGTGGTTCGGGCATCTGGTTTGGATGGCCCTCGAGCGCCTCGCTGGTGAGGTGTTTCGGGCACGTCCCACCGGGAGGAGGGAAGGAGGCAGACCCCTCAACGGCTGGAGAGACTATGTCTTACAGCTGGCTTGGGAACGACTTTTGGATGAGCTGGGGGAAGCAGCTGGGGTGAGAGAAGCTCGGGCCTCCCGTCTGAGGCTGTTTCCCCTGCGACTCAGCTCTGGATGAGTGGAAGACGACGGAATGGAACGGTATATTTTCCGTAGGTTATATAAAGGAAAAATAGATGCGCTTTGGTCAGAAAAACATGACGCTTCACTCCACTAAACCAGTGGGAGTCCAGAGCTGGTTTTGTTGCAACCAGACAGTCCTATATACGGGCAATGAGTGGCAACAAAACCAGAAGAGTGTTGCGGTAACACCCCTTAGCAGAGAAACTTTGTAAAGATATTTGTTCTTACTCATTTTGCTGGTTTAGGGTCTTAAATTTAACAAGTTGGTGCGTCAAACATTGACAAATGTAAAGAAGATAATCTGAGGACTTTTCAAAATAAAACATTGTTAAGACTCGGATAAAAAACCAGATGGAAATAATGAACGTTATGTATTCTTTCTGTGGGTACCGCAGGATCCAAGGACCCGGAGCCGGTCCTCGACCTGGTGATTGGGGACTCCTGAGCTGCATTGTGAAGCACTTTGTGCTGTACAAGTAGAATCCATTCACCATTGGAATACAGCAGTGTGAAAAAGCTCGTGTGCACCAAACACAAAACATTAAAACGTCCCAAAAACAAAAGAACATTAAACTGTAGGAAATATAGAAGACTAAACAAAAAAACAACAAAAGTAAACACTATGCAACGTAAAGAGGAATCCTAGATTCTAAAGAGGAGGCCTTTAATGAGTTCTTTAATCTTCATGGAGTGAAGACTCCATAGCTGTTTGTCTGTGTACAGCATTGATGCCAGTCCAGAGGTGGGCAAACTTTTTGATTCGTGGACCACATTGGGTTCTAACATTTGACCAAGGGATTGTAACAGGAGCAGAGGGAGGGCATGCTTTGGTAAACAAGTGCACTGGATATGGAAAGCCATCGGGGCCACTACACGGATGTAATCTAGCATGCTAACGTTAAAATCAAGCACCCTAGTGCTTAAAAAATCATGCATCTAGCACAAGGTTTAAAATGTAGATTTGAAATCTCCTGACAATCTATTTTGACGACATGCTCATCATAAAAACACACACATTTTAATGGGAGCAGTGTTGTTGTTTGCAGGGAAATAAAATATTAACATGGTTTATTTATTTAATTTTTTTTCGGGCTGGATTAAAATGTTTAACGGGCCGTATGTGTCCCGCGGGCCGTGGTTTGCCATGCCTGTGCCAGATCATCTAATCTGTAAGCATAGTCCTGTTTGTCCATCCTGGAAGAAAATCACTGGTTCTCCATTCTGATTTTTTTTCATCCAGAAAAAGGAATCTCTAAGGACCGGGATTTCCCTGCTCTGCTTAATTGAATTCTTACTGTGCTGATTGTGTGTTTTTCTGTCTGGTGTGAAGCTGTTTGCTGGATGGAGAAATAAAATAGAACAGAATGAACCTGACTTTAATAAGGTGCTGTGTATCTGCTCTTATCTCAGTGTGAGCTGTTTCTGAGCAGAAAGTCTCAGTGTGTGTCAGTGTGTGTTGGTGTGTGCAGCGTCACAGGACTGCAGTCGGTTAAGGGGGGAGGAGGTGTTTCCTCCCCCGGCGTCAGCCTCAGAAAAGCCCGCCGTCATCCTGCTGCAGACATAACCAGAGGAAAAGCTACTATTTCCCGTTGCCATGGTCACTGCGGCCAAGCAACTCGAATGCAGATACACGGCATCCATCCCTTTAAATGTGTTTATTACACCACCTCTAACAATAAAGTACTACAGTTAATGATATATGTAGATATAAAATGACATAAAATATAATAAATAAAAATAAATCATCACTATTTCAAGTTTTATCAACCACAAAAGAACCCCAAAACTCTCACATTCCATCAACGACCAGCCCACTTCTTGTAGTGCAAGAAATGGAAGGTATGCAGATGATGTCATCCTAAAAACTGCTGAAATAGTTCCTAAAACATTAAGGAATAAGAAGGTCAGTCAGTCACCTTCTGAACCATCTATACCCGTCAGGGTTACGGGGGTGCCGTAGTCAATCCCGGCTGATTCAAGGCGAGAGGCAGGTTACTCCCCGAACACCAACCACACCCACACACTCAATCCTAGGGGCAACTTTTATTGCGGCCAATCAACTTAACATACATGTTTTTAAAGGGTGGAAGGAAACTGGAGAAAAAACACACATAAATGGGGAGAACATGCAAACTCCACACAGAAAGACCAGTCTTTCAAGTCCTATCCCAGCCGGGACTCAAACTCCAACCTTCTGCTGTGAGGCCACTGTGCAGCCACCGTAACGATTGTAATCAGGGTTTCTACACGTGTTTGATTTTTTTTTAGTGTGTATTGGAGTTTCAGGAGCTGATCTCCTTCATCAGTGAGGAGTCTTCATGGACGTGTGGAGCTGAGCTCCTTCATGTGGAGTCTTCATGGACGTGTGGAGCTGAGCTCCTTCATGTGGAGTCTTCATGGACGTGTGGAGCTGAGCTCCTTCATGTGGAGTCTTCATGGACGTGTGGAGCTGAGCTCCTTCATGTGGAGTCTTCATGGACGTGTGGAGCTGAGCTCCTTCATGTGGAGTCTTCATGGACGTGTGGAGCTGAGCTCCTTCATGTGGAGTCTTCATGGACGTGTGGAGCTGAGCTCCTTCATGTGGAGTCTTCATGGACGTGTGGAGCTGAGCTCCTTCATGTGGAGTCTTCATGGACGTGTGGAGCTGAGCTCCTTCATGTGGAGTCTTCATAGACGTGTGGAGCTGAGCTCCTTCATGTGGAGTCTTCATGGACGTGTGGAGCTGAGCTCCTTCATGTGGAGTCTTCATGAACGTGTGGAGCTGAGCTCCTTCATGTGGAGTCTTCATGGACGTGTGGAGCTGAGCTCCTTCGTGTGGAGTCTTCATGGACGTGTGGAGCTGAGCTCCTTCATGTGGAGTCTTCATGGACGTGTGGAGCTGAGCTCCTTCATGTGGAGTCTTCATGGACGTGTGGAGCTGAGCTCCTTCATGTGGAGTCTTCATGGACGTGTGGAGCTGAGCTCCTTCATGTGGAGTCTTCATGGACGTGTGGAGCTGAGCTCCTTCATGTGGAGTCTTCATGGACGTGTGGAGCTGAGCTCCTTCATGTGGAGTCTTCATGGACGTGTGGAGCTGAGCTCCTTCATGTGGAGTCTTCATGGACGTGTGGAGCTGAGCTCCTTCGTGTGGAGTCTTCATGAACGTGTGGAGCTGAGCTCCTTCATGTGGAGTCTTCATGGACGTGTGGAGCTGAGCTCCTTCATGTGGAGTCTTCATGGACGTGTGGAGATGTTCAGAAGGAATGAAGACAGGATTTTCTGAGTGACATCATCAGTGATTCCTGTCTGAACTAAAGATGGTGGACTGCTGGTGTTGTTCCACCACAGTGAAGAATCAACATGTGGAGCTTTTAGAGACAATTTAACATCTTGTTAAATTCAAGATGGATGGATGGATTCACTGGAGCTTCCCCGTGCAGAGCTAACTGTCGTGTGTCCCATCGATGGCTGTTCCAGCTCCCCGTGCCCCCAACTTGGCACCACCAAGCAGCTGTTTGGAGCTCTTCTTGGCCTCCGGAGCGCTACCGGACCGTCGGGGATTGATAAAGTTTCTGTAATTAATGACTTTTATCTGAACAATGATGAAAAAAAATACCTGCAAATATTTTTTCTCACACTGAAAAACAAAATTGGAATTATTTTTAATACTAATTTTGTTTTTAAATAAATTCAAACATGTTTCTGAATGTTTATTCAGATAAACAGAGATTTAATAATAATCCTGCTGCTTTCACCCAGTTACACCGTTATAATTAAATCTTATATAAAATGAAATGAGGTGGAATAAAGCCACCATAAAGGAACCGAGTCGCTGTCTTATGGGCACAGTTTCATTATCACAACCCACACGTAATTAACATGTGGCTTTGAGTTAATTATCATATTCACACATTAGGATCTCTTGCTTTGACTTTTATGATTGGAAACATTTTTATCCGACCGGAAAAAACATCAAAGGAAAAACATACCCTCTAACCTCATCGATGTGGGAGTGGTGAACACTGAAGACCTTCAAAGCCAAAAATCACAGGCTGATCTTTATTATATTTAGTCAGTTAATGTTTAAAAAAATATGTCCAAATGTGCCAGTCGTATATTTTCCACTCTGTAAGGAGCACCTACAACCAACGGTTCTGTTCCGTCGTCTTCTGCTTATTCGGGGCCGGGTTGTGGGGCCAACAGCCTCAAAAGGGAAGGACAGGCTTTCCTCACCCCAGCTGCATCCTCCAGCTCACCCGGAAGGATCCTGAGTCGTTACCCAGCCAGCTGTGAGAAATAGTCTCTCCAGCGGGTCCGGGGTCTAACTCTTGTTTCTTACAAGCGGCCGAAACACCTCACCAGCGATGTGCTCGGGGGGCATCCTGACCAGATACCCGAACCACCCCATTTGGCTTCTCTCGACCTGAAGGAGGAGAGTCTCGACACTGAACTCTCCACCAGATCTCTAAGTGAGAGCTGAGCCGCCCTGTGGAGGAACCTCATTTCGGCCACTTGTATCCGCAATCTCGTTCATTCGGTCACCACCCACAGCTGGTTACCATAGGTGACGGTAGGAACGTAGATCCTGGTTACCGTGGTGAGGGTAGGAACGTAGATCCTGGTTACCATGGTGAGGGTAGGAACGTAGATCCTGGTTACCATGGTGAGAGCAGGAACGTAGATCCTGGTTACCATGGTGAGGGTAGGAACGTAGATCCTGGTTACCATGGTGAGGGTAGGAACATAGATCCTGGTTACCATGGTGAGGGTACGAACGTAGATCCTGGTTACCATGGTGAGGGCTGGAACGTAGATCCTGGTTACCATGGTGAGGGCTGGAACGTAGATCCTGGTTACCATGGTGAGGGTGGGAACGTAGATACTGGTTACCATGGTGAGGGTGGGAACGTAGATCCTGGTTACCATGGTGAGGGCTGGAACGTAGATCCTGGTTACCATAGTGAGGGCGGGAACGTAGATCCTGGTTACCATGGTGAGGGTGGGAACGTAGATACTGGTTACCATGGTGAGGGTGGGAACGTAGATACTGGTTACCATGGTGAGGGTGGGAACGTAGATCCTGGTTACCATAGTGAGGGTAGGAACATAGATCCTGGTTACCATAGTGAAGGTAGGAACGTAGATCCTGGTTACCATGGTGAGGGCTGGAACGTAGATCCTGGTTACCATGGTGAGCGTAGGAACGTAGATCCTGGTTACCATGGTGAGGGCTGGAACGTAGATCCTGGTTACCATGGTGAGGGTAGGAACGTAGATCCTGGTTACCATGGTGAGGGTAGGAACGTAGATCCTGGTTACCATGGTGAGCGTAGGAACGTAGATCCTGGTTACCATGGTGAGGGCTGGAACGTAGATCCTGGTTACCATGGTGAGGGTAGGAACGTAGATCCTGGTTACCATGGTGAGGGTAGGAACATACACTCACTGGCCACTTTATTAGGTACACCTGTCCAACTGCTTGTTAACACTTAAATCCTAATCAGCCAATCACATGGCGGCAACTCAGTGCATTTAGGCATGTAGACATAGTCAAGACAATCTCCAGCAGTTCAAACCGAGCATCAGTATGGGGAAGAAAGGTGATTTGAGTGACTTTGAACGTGGCATGGTTGTTGGTGCCAGAAGAGCTGGTCTGAGTATTTCAGAAACTGCTGATCTACTGGGATTTTCACGCACAACCATCTCTAGGGTTTACCGAGAATGGTCCGAAAAAGAAAAAATATCCAGTGAGCGGCAGTTCTGTTGGCGGAAATGCCTTGTTGATGCCAGAGGTCAGAGGAGAATGGCCAGACTGGTTCGGGCTGATAGAAAGGCAACAGTGACTCAAATAAGCACCCGTTACAACCAAGGTAGGCAGGAGAGCATCTCTGAACGCACAGTACGTCGAACTTTGAGGCGGATGGGCTTTAGCAGCAGAAGACCACACCGGGTGCCACTCCTTTCAGCTAAGAACAGGAAACTGAGGCTTCAATTTGCACAAGCTCATCGAAATTGGACAATAGAAGATTGGAAAAACGTTGCCTGGTCTGATGAGTCTCGATTTCTGCTGCGACATTCGGATGGTAGGGTCAGAATTTGGCGTCAACAACATGAAAGCATGGATCCATCCTGCCTTGTATCAACGGTTCAGGCTGGTGGTGGTGGTGTAATGGTGTGGGGAATATTTTCTTGGCACTCTTTGGGCCCCTTGGTACCAATTGAGCATCGTTACAACGCCACAGCCTACCTGAGTATTGTTGCTGACCATGTCCATCCTTTTATGACCACAATGTACCCAACTTCTAATGGCTACTTTCAGCAGGATAATGCACCATGTCATAAAGCTGGAATCATCTCAGACTGGTTTCTTGAACATGACAGTGAGTTCACTGTACTCAAATGGCCTCCACAGTCACCAGATCTCAATCCAATAGAGCATCTTTGGGATGTGGTGGAATGGGAGATTCGCAACATGGATGTGCAGCCGACAAATCTGCAGCGACTGTGTGATGCCATCATGTCAATATGGACCAAACTCTCTGAGGAATGCTTCCAGCACCTTGTTGAATCTATGCCACGAAGAATTGAGGCAGTTCTGAAGGCAAAAGGGGGTCCAACCCGTTACTAGCATGGTGTACCTAATAAAGTGGCCGGTGAGTGTAGATTGACTTGTAAATCCCATGCTTTGCTTTTCGGTGCTTTGCTTTTTTTTTTTTTACTCAGTTTGAAACTAAAATGTAACACCTCCATGTCTTTGGAGGTTTGGAGAAACACGTATTGGCTGGTGTGGTTCTGTGGGCGGGCTCACACCTGCACCTCTTCTGCTCCTCATCAACCACACTAGACATTCTGTGGATGGACGTCCAGCCGACACCAGACTATTCACCCACTGGTAACAATATCGTCCGCTTAATCTGATCAAGTTTTATGTACGTGTTCTGATTTTCCTTTAAGTCTTCTACCCCACTCCGTAACGGCCATCTGCCAGCCTGCCAACTAACTGCCAGCCTTTGTTGATTGGTGTTGACGGATTGATGATTGATGGCTGCCAAACGCTCAGATTTACAGCATTTTAATGAAAACACCAATAGGTGACAAATGTGGTGACTCTGCTCCACCATGAAGGAAGAAAGCAGAAACAGACCTTCATGGATACACAGAATAAAAACTAGTAATAACAAAATAATCTCAACCCATCCTTCAGCTTCCAGCAGCAATTCAAGCAAAAAGAACAGAAAAAACAAAAAAAGGCATCCTGGTGATCAACAGATACAAAAATGTAGACAATTAAAAACAAAACCTGGATGTGTTTTTCTTTCATTACTTGAGAGAAACAATTAAAAACACCTTCCAAAAGTGTTTCAGTCCATTTAGAAGGACATTAAAGTGTAGTGCTTCCAATGACTGAAAGAATCCTGCTTCTTCTTCTCCTTTCATCATTTCCCTTCAGGGGGCGCCACAGCAAGTCAGTTTCTTCCATCTAACCCTATCTGCTGCATCCTCTTCAGTCACACCAACTATCTTCATGTCTTCCTTCACTGTATCCATGAACCTCCTCTTTGGTCTTCCTCTAGTCCTCTTTCCTGGTGGTTCCAAACCCAGCATCCTTCTTCTGATGTACTCTCTCTCTCTCCTCTGCACATGTCCAAACCATCTCAGTCTGACCTCTCTGACTTTAAAACCTCTAACATGTGCTGTTCCTCTGATCCTGTCCATCCTGGTCACTCCCAGAGAGATCCTCAGCATCTTCATCTCTGATACAAACATCTCTGCTTCCTGTCTTTTCCTCAGTGACACTGTCTCTAGACCAATCAGCATGGCCGTTTTAACCACACTGTCTCTAGACCAATCAGCATGGCCGCTCTCACCACACTGTCTCTAGACCAATCACCATGGCCGCTCTCACCACACTGTCTCTAGACCAATCAGCATGGCCGCTCTCACCACACTGTCTCTAGACCAATCAGCATGGCCGCTCCCACCACACTGTCTCTAGACCAATCAGCATGGCCGCTCTCACCACACTGTCTCTAGACCAATCACCATGGCCGCTCTCACCACACTGTCTCTAGACCAATCAGCATGGCCGCTCTCACCACACTGTCTCTAGACCAATCACCATGGCCGCTCTCACCACACTGTCTCTAGACCAATCACCATGGCCGCTCTCACCACACTGTCTCTAGACCAATCAGCATGGCCGCTCTCACCACACTGTCTCTAGACCAATCAGCATGGCCGTTCTCACCACGGTTTTCTACACTTTTCCTTTCATTTTAGCTGAAACTCTTCTATCACACATCACACCTGATACTTTTCTCCACCCGTTCCATCCTGCCTGCACACGCGTCTTCACCTCTTTTCCACACTCTCCATTGCTCTGGACTGTTGATCCTAAGTACTTAAAATCTTCCATCTTCTCACTTCCTGCTTGATTTATATAAAATCTTAAAAGCCGGATTGAACGACTGCTGTGACGCATTCTTTAGTCTAATCTTCGTCTGGATTTATTCTGTTTTTCACCCGCTGATGAAAACACAACAGGCTCTTGTTGTAAAGATGATAAAACATCCCAGCGCTCCACTTGCAGATTATTTACAGACCTTATACGGACCTCCTGGCTCTGCTCAGTCACGACTCGGTGGGAAGACAGAGCAGGTTGAGTTTCCGTGGTTACAAAAGAAGCTCACAAAGACCAGCAGAGGATTAGAAATCCTGATTTTCTTTCTTTCTTTTATTAAATGAGGTATGGGTGTGAGGCTGAATGGAAACAAAGGGGTCTGCTGGGCTACAAAAGCTTTTCAGCATCTGTAGAGAGATGATTTCTCTTGTTCAACGTGATCCCGTCCATCTCTGTATAAGGAATCCCAAACCCGGACTCCACAAGGAAGCTCTGGTATCATCTGAGCTATCATCTGGTCCCTCATTAATCATGGAAAATATGTTCTAAAAATAACCTGCAAAGGGCAAAATCTCCTAAAAGCCAGCTTTTAAACTCTTGGATTCTTTTCAGTGAGTCTATGAGGTCTGAAGTTACTCACAAATCTGGAATTAATCCATAAGATAACAGCAAAGATTCCCATTCCATCGTCTTCCGCTTATCTGGGGCCGGGTCGTGGGGGTAACAGCCTCAGAAGCCCAGGTTTCTCTCACCCCGGCTGCATCCTCCAGCTCACCCGGAAGGATCCCAAGTCGGTTCCCAGCCAGCAGTGAGACATAGTCTCTCCAGCGAGTCTGGGGTCTGTCTCTTGGTCTCCTCCCGGTGGGACGTGCCCGAAACATCTCACCAGGGAGGCGCTCGGGGGGCAGCAAAGATATTCATTAAAACACCTACTAAATGCATCGGTCCGTCGTGGTGAAGAGAGAGCTGAGCCGAAAAGCAAAGCTCTCGATTTACAAGTCGATCTACGTTCCTACCCTCACCATGGTAACCAGGATCTACGTTCCTACCCTCACCATGGTAACCAGGATCTACGTTCCTACCTTCACCATGGTAACCAGGATCTACGTTCCTACCCTCACCATGGTAACCAGGATCTACGTTCCTACCCTCACCATGGTAACCAGGATCTATGTTCCTACCCTCACCATGGTAACCAGGATCTACGTTCCTACCCTCACCATGGTAACCAGGATCTACGTTCCTACCTTCACCATGGTAACCAGGATCTACGTTCCTACCCTCACCATGGTCACCAGCTGTGGGTGGTGACCGAAAGAATGAGATCGCGGGTACAAGCGGCCGAAATGAGCTTCCTCCGCAGAGTGGCTGGGCTCTCACTCAGACTGTGAGGAGCGGGTGAGGAGCTCTGCCATCCGGGAGGAGCTCCTCCTCCAGATCGAGAGGAGCCAGATGGGGTGGTTCGGGCATCTGGTCAGGATGCCCCCCGAGCGCCTCGCGGGTGAGGTGTTTCGGGCACGTCCCACCGGGAGGAGACCAAAAGGCAGACCCCGGACCCGCTGGAGAGACTATGTCTCACAGCTGGCCGGGGAACAACTTGGGATCCTTCCGGGTGAGCTGGAGGATGCAATCGGGGTGAGAGAGGCCTGGGCTGCCCGCTTAAGGCTGTTGCCCCCGCGACCCGACCCCGGCACAAGCGGAAGATGACGGAACGGAACGAAACCTACTAAATAATTTGCTTTCAGGTCAATTACGGTTCATTCCAGGCGGCCATTTTTACAGGGCTGAGCAGTCAGAGCCTCCCTTTACGTCACTCAGGCTCACTCAGGTGTTCACTGTAAGGTTTAATCCCAATCGTCTGAAATATCTGATATCAGAACTTATTTTATATCATTTAAATATGAATGAAGTTGATTTAGTTCCATATTTTCATGTCTTACAACCGTTTGAAGAGTTACAGAAAAAAACGTGTCCGCATAAGATCAATAACTGAGTGTGTGAGACACGAATCATGTTTATGAATAATAGCAAATATAATTTAGATCCATCTTTTAAATCATTCATGAGCTGCCCGGCTCGTCTCAAACAAGTGCAGTCAGAGCTAGACTGGTAAAGTCCCCTTACGTCACCCCAGTTCATTATGTTTGTGCCTGTGCGTCCCGTCCCTTTCCGACACCTCTATAACAGCTGGGAGGTAGGAGAAACTTTACCAAACCAGAAATTGAACACTTCTCACTGCTCGCAATATTTTATGCAGCTCAAAACTTTTAGAGCGGTCGGAGAGCCACTCGAGAAACATCAGCATTGTCCGAGCGTGTGCAGCGTTGCTTTAATGAGACCCAACTTTTGTTAAACGGTGATGAACGGTAACGTCACCGCTACAGGAGCTCTCCAGCAAAGTTCAAAGGGTGTGACTGGGCGCTTGGCTTTTTATTTACTGAGACATTTACTGAGTTTTCACTGAGACTTTATAAACTATAGAAACCATAAAACTGACTTTGATTAAAACAAGATTATTTGATTAAAACATCTTTCATGTCTCATACCGACCAGGAAGCACGGTGGCGCAGTGGGTAACACAGTGGCCTCACTGCAAGAAGGTCGTGGGTTCGAGTCCCGGGTAGGGATGAGGCTTGGAGCACTGTCCTTTCTGTGTGGAGTTTGCATGTTCTCCCCGTGTTTGAGTGGGTTTTCTCCGGGTACTCGGTTTCCTCAAAAGACATGCATGCTAGGTTGATTGGCCGGTGCTAAATTGCCCCTAGGAGTGAGTGAGTGTGTGGATGGTTGTATGTGTGTGGCCTCGCGACAGACTGGCGACCTGTTCGAGGTGTACTCTGCCCCTTAAATTGGCCAGGATGAGTTCTGGCACCCCCCGCTACCGCGAAAGGGACAGAAGGATAAGAAGATGACTGACTGACTGACTGACTGACTCATACCGACCACACTAACTTTAAAATACACACAACATCTGACTGGAGAAATGTTTGCAAAGTCTAGTCCGGGGTGGGCACACTGTTTGATTCGCGTGCCACATTGGGTTCTAACATTTGACCAAGGTGCTGGGACAAAAGCAGATGGATGGCATGCTTTGGTAAACAAGCACGGTAGATATGGAAAGCCATTGGTCCAGCTACACAGACGTAATCCAGCCCGCCAACGTTAAAATCAAGCGCCCTAGTGCTTAAGAAAACGTGCATCTAGCACGCTGGGTTTAAAATGTAGGTTTTAAAGGTTGCTCTGGTTTGAAACACAGGAGTGGGGGGCGGGAAGAGGGTGTGAAGTATTTAATGTTCATTTAAATGGAGCAATAGTAAACAAGGCATGGTTTTCAGTTCTTGGTGGAAATGTTGTAATATGATAAATTCCTCCGATTCATGCCACCTACAGAAATTCTCTGATGACTCAGCAGTTGTAGGGTGTATAAGTGGTGGGCAGGAGGAGGAGTACAGGAGGGTGGTGGATGGATTTGTGGAGTGGGCGGGAGAAAATCACCTGCTGCTCAATGTAGACAAGACCAGGGAGATGGTGATTGACTTCCGGAAGAACAGATCTGCCTTGCGGCTCCTCTACATTCTGGGTAGAGATGTGGAGGTGGTGGAGGAGTACAAATACCTTGGAGTGACCATCGACAGCAGACTGAACTGGAGGAGCAACAGTACTGCTGTGTACAAGAAGACCTGCAGCCGACTTTACTTCCTAAGGAAGCTGAGGTCCTTCAATGTGTGCTGCAAGATCCTGGAGACCTTCTATCAGTCTGATGTGGCCAGCTCCTTGTTCTTCTCCGTCATCTGCTGGGGGAGCAGCATCGCAGCCAGTGATGCCAACAGGCTTAATAAACTAATCAGACTGGCTGGCTCTGTCATTGGCAGCAAACAGGACTCACTTGAGGCAGTGGTAGAGAGGAGGTCACTGAACAAACTTTTATCCATCATGGACAATCATGACCATCCTCTCTACCATCATGGATAACCCTGACCATCCTCTCTACCGTCATGGATAACCCTGACCATCCTCTCTACCATCATGGATGACTCTGACCATCCTCTCTACCATCATGGATAACCATGACCATCATCTCTACCATCACGGATAACCCTGACCATCCTCTCTACCATCATGGATAACCCTGACCATCCTCTCTACCATCATGGATAACCCTGACCATCCTCTCTAACATCACGGATAACCCCGACCATCCTCTCTACCATCATGGATAACCCTGACCATCCTCTCTACCATCATGGATAACCCTGACCATCCTCTCTACCACCATGGATAACCCTGACCATCCTCTCTACCATCATGGATAACCCTGACCGTCCTCTCTACCGTCATGGATAACCCTGACCATCCTCTCTGCCATCATGGATAACCCTGACCGTCCTCTCTACCATCATGGATAACCCTGACCATCCTCTCTACCGTCATGGATAACCCTGACCATCCTCTCTACCGTCATGGATAACCCTGACCATCCTCTCTACCATCATGGATAACCCTGACCATCCTCTCTACCATCATGGATAACCCTGACCATCCTCTCTACCATCATAGATAACCCTGACCATCCTCTCTACCGTCATGGATAACCCTGACCATCCTCTCTACCATCATAGATAACCCTGACCATCCTCTCTACCGTCATGGATAACCCTGACCATCCTCTCTACCATCATGGATGACTCTGACAATCCTCTCTACCATCATGGATAACCATGACCATCATCTCTACCATCACGGATAACCCTGACCATCCTCTCTACCATCATGGATAACCCTGACCATCCTCTCTACCATCATGGATAACCCTGACCATCCTCTCTACCACCATGGATAACCCTGACCATCCTCTCTACCATCATGGATAACCCTGACCATCCTCTCTACCATCATGGATAACCCTGACCATCCTATCTACCGTCATGGATAACCCTGACCATCCTCTCTAACATCACGGATAACCCCGACCATCCTCTCTACCATCATGGATAACCCTGACCATCCTCTCTAACATCACGGATAACCCTGACCATCCTCTCTACCACCATGGATAACCCTGACCATCCTCTCTACCATCATGGATAACCCTGACCGTCCTCTCTACCGTCATGGATAACCCTGACCATCCTCTCTGCCATCATGGATAACCCTGACCGTCCTCTCTACCATCATGGATAACCCTGACCATCCTCTCTACCATCATGGATAACCCTGACCGTCCTCTCTACCATCATGGATAACCCTGACCGTCCTCTCTACCGTCATGGATAACCCTGACCGTCCTCTCTACCATCATGGATAACCCTGACCATCCTCTCTACCATCATGGATAACCCTGACCGTCCTCTCTACCGTCATGGATAACCCTGACCATCCTCTCTACCATCACGGATAACCCTGACCATCCTCTCTAACATCACGGATAACCCTGACCATCCTCTCTACCATCACGGATAACCCTGACCATCCTCTCTACCATCATGGATAACCCTGACCGTCCTCTTTACCGTCATGGATAACCCTGACCGTCCTCTCTACCATCATGGATAACCCTGACCATCCTCTCTACCATCATGGATAACCCTGACCATCCTCTCTACCATCATGGATAACCCTGACCATCCTCTCTACCGTCATGGATAACCCTGACCATCCTCTCTACCATCATGGATGACTCTGACCATCCTCTCTACCATCATGGATAACCATGACCATCATCTCTACCATCACGGATAACCCTGACCATCCTCTCTACCATCATGGATAACCCTGACCATCCTCTCTACCATCATGGATAACCCTGACCATCCTCTCTAACATCACGGATAACCCCGACCATCCTCTCTACCATCATGGATAACCCTGACCATCCTCTCTACCATCATGGATAACCCTGACCATCCTCTCTACCACCATGGATAACCCTGACCATCCTCTCTGCCATCATGGATAACCCTGACCGTCCTCTCTACCATCATGGATAAGCCTGACCATCCTCTCTACCGTCATGGATAACCCTGACCATCCTCTCTACCATCATGGATAACCCTGACCATCCTCTCTACCATCACGGATAACCCTGACCATCCTCTCTACCATCACGGATAACCCTGACCATCCTCTCTACCATCATGGATAACCCTGACCATCCTCTCTACCATCATGGATAACCCTGACCGTCCTCTCTACCCTCATGGATAACCCTGACCGTCCTCTCTACCATCATGGATAACCCTGACCGTCCTCTCTACCGTCATGGATAACCCTGACCATCCTCTCTACCATCATGGATAACCCTGACCATCCTCTCTACCATCATGGATAACCCTGACCATCCTCTCTAACATCACGGATAACCCCGACCATCCTCTCTACCATCATGGATAACCCTGACCATCCTCTCTACCATCATGGATAACCCTGACCATCCTCTCTACCATCATGGATAACCCTGACCATCCTCTCTACCGTCATGGATAACCCTGACCATCCTCTCTACCGTCATGGATAACCCTGACCATCCTCTCTACCATCATGGATAGCCCTGACCATCCTCTCTACCATCATGGATAACCCTGACCATCCTCTCTACCATCATGGATAACCCTGACCATCCTCTCTACCATCACGGATAACCCTGACCATCCTCTCTAACATCACGGATAACCCTGACCATCCTCTCTATCATCACGGATAACCCTGACCATCCTCTCTACCATCACGGATAACCCTGACCGTCCTCTCTACCATCATGGATAACCCTGACCGTCCTCTCTACCATCATGGATAACCCTGACCGTCCTCTCTACCGTCATGGATAACCCTGACCATCCTCTCTAACATCACGGATAACCCTGACCATCCTCTCTACCGTCATGGATAACCCTGACCATCCTCTCTACCATCATGGATGACTCTGACCATCCTCTCTACCATCATGGATAACCATGACCATCATCTCTACCATCACGGATAACCCTGACCATCCTCTCTACCATCACGGATAACCCTGACCATCCTCTCTACCATCATGGATAACCCTGACCATCCTCTCTAACATCACGGATAACCCCGACCATCCTCTCTACCATCATGGATAACCCCGACCATCCTCTCTACCATCATGGATAACCCTGACCATCCTCTCTACCATCATGGATAACCCTGACCATCCTCTCTACCATCATGGATAACCCTGACCATCCTCTCTACCACCATGGATAACCCTGACCATCCTCTCTACCGTCATGGATAACCCTGACCATCCTCTCTACCATCATGGATAACCCCGACCATCCTCTCTACCATCATGGATAACCCTGACCATCCTCTCTAACATCACGGATAACCCCGACCATCCTCTCTACCATCATGGATAACCCTGACCATCCTCTCTACCACCATGGATAACCCTGACCATCCTCTCTACCGTCATGGATAACCCTGACCATCCTCTCTACCGTCATCGATAACCCTGACCATCCTCTCTGCCATCATGGATAACCCTGACCGTCCTCTCTACCATCATGGATAACCCTGACCATCCTCTCTACCATCATGGATAACCCTGACCGTCCTCTCTACCGTCATCGATAACCCTGACCATCCTCTCTGCCATCATGGATAACCCTGACCGTCCTCTCTACCATCATGGATAACCCTGACCATCCTCTCTACCATCATGGATAACCCTGACCGTCCTCTCTACCATCATGGATAACCCTGACCGTCCTCTCTACCGTCTTGGATAACCCTGACCGTCCTCTCTACCGTCATGGATAACCCTGACCATCCTCTCTAACATCACGGATAACCCTGACCATCCTCTCTACCATCACGGATAACCCTGACCATCCTCTCTACCATCACGGATAACCCTGACCATCCTCTCTACCATCATGGATAACCCTGACCGTCCTCTCTACCATCATGGATAACCCTGACCATCCTCTCTACCGTCATGGATAACCCTGACCATCCTCTCTACCATCATGGATGACTCTGACCATCCTCCCTACCATCATGGATAACCATGACCATCATCTCTACCATCACGGATAACCCTGACCATCCTCTCTACCATCATGGATAACCCTGACCATCCTCTCTACCATCATGGATAACCCTGACCATCCTCTCTAACATCACGGATAACCCCGACCATCCTCTCTACCATCATGGATAACCCTGACCATCCTCTCTACCATCATGGATAACCCTGACCATCCTCTCTACCACCATGGATAACCCTGACCATCCTCTCTACCATCATGGATAACCCTGACCGTCCTCTCTACCGTCATGGATAACCCTGACCATCCTCTCTACCATCATGGATAACCCTGACCATCCTCTCTACCATCACGGATAACCCTGACCATCCTCTCTACCATCACGGATAACCCTGACCATCCTCTCTACCATCACGGATAACCCTGACCATCCTCTCTACCATCATGGATAACCCTGACCGTCCTCTCTACCGTCATGGATAACCCTGACCGTCCTCTCTACCGTCATGGATAACCCTGACCGTCCTCTCTACCATCATGGATAACCCTGACCGTCCTCTCTACCGTCATGGATAACCCTGACCATCCTCTCTACCGTCATGGATAACCCTGACCATCCTCTCTACCATCATGGATAACCCTGACCATCCTCTCTACCATCATGGATAACCCTGACCATCCTCTCTAACATCATGGATAACCCTGACCATCCTCTCTACCACCATGGATAACCCTGACCATCCTCTCTACCATCATGGATAACCCTGACCGTCCTCTCTACCGTCATGGATAACCCTGACCATCCTCTCTGCCATCATGGATAACCCTGACCGTCCTCTCTACCATCATGGATAACCCTGACCATCCTCTCTACCGTCATGGATAACCCTGACCATCCTCTCTACCGTCATGGATAACCCTGACCATCCTCTCTACCATCATGGATAACCCTGACCATCCTCTCTAACATCACGGATAACCCTGACCATCCTCTCTACCATCACGGATAACCCTGACCATCCTCTCTACCGTCATGGATAACCCTGACCATCCTCTCTACCGTCATGGATAACCCTGACCATCCTCTCTACCATCATGGATAACCCTGACCATCCTCTCTAACATCACGGATAACCCTGACCATCCTCTCTACCATCACGGATAACCCTGACCATCCTCTCTAACATCACGGATAACCCTGACCATCCTCTCTACCATCACGGATAACCCTGACCATCCTCTCTAACATCACGGATAACCCTGACCATCCTCTCTACCATCACGGATAACCCTGACCGTCCTCTCTACCATCACGGATAACCCTGACCATCCTCTCTACCATCACGGATAACCCTGACCGTCCTCTCTACCGTCATGGATAACCCTGACCGTCCTCTATACCATCATGGATAACCCTGACCATCCTCTCTACCGTCATGGATAACCCTGACCATCCTCTCTACCATCATGGATGACTCTGACCATCCTCTCTACCATCATGGATAACCATGACCATCATCTCTACCGTCACGGATAACCCTGACCATCCTCTCTACCATCATGGATAACCCTGACCATCCTCTCTACCGTCATGGATAACCCTGACCATCCTCTCTGCCATCATGGATAACCCTGACCATCCTCTCTACCATCATGGATAACCCTGACCATCCTCTCTACCATCACGGATAACCCTGACCATCCTCTCTAACATCACGGATAACCCTGACCATCCTCTCTACCATCATGGATAACCCTGACCATCCTCTCTACCATCATGGATAACCCTGACCATCCTCTCTACCATCATGGATAACCCTGACCATCCTCTCTACCGTCACGGATAACCCTGACCGTCCTCTCTACCGTCATGGATAACCCTGACCGTCCTCTCTACCGTCATGGATAACCCTGACCGTCCTCTCTACCGTCATGGATAACCCTGACCATCCTCTCTGCCATCATGGATAACCCTGACCGTCCTCTCTACCATCACGGATAACCCCGACCATCCTCTCTACCATCATGGATAACCCTGACCATCCTCTCTACCATCATGGATAACCCCGACCATCCTCTCTACCATCATGGATAACCCTGACCATCCTCTCTACCACCATGGATAACCCTGACCATCCTCTCTACCATCATGGATAACCCTGACCGTCCTCTCTACCGTCATGGATAACCCTGACCATCCTCTCTGCCATCATGGATAACCCTGACTGTCCTCTCTACCGTCATGGATAACCCTGACCATCCTCTCTACCATCATGGATAACCCTGACCATCCTCTCTACCGTCATGGATAACCCTGACCATCCTCTCTACCGTCATGGATAACCCTGACCATCCTCTCTACCATCACGGATAACCCTGACCATCCTCTCTAACATCACGGATAACCCTGACCATCCTCTCTACCATCATGGATAACCCTGACCATCCTCTCTACCATCATGGATAACCCTGACCATCCTCTCTACCATCATGGATAACCCTGACCGTCCTCTCTACCGTCATGGATAACCCTGACCATCCTCTCTACCGTCATGGATAACCCTGACCATCCTCTCTACCATCACGGATAACCCTGACCATCCTCTCTACCATCATGGATAACCCTGACCATCCTCTCTACCGTCACGGATAACCCTGACCATCCTCTCTACCGTCACGGATAACCCTGACCGTCCTCTCTACCGTCACGGATAACCCTGACCGTCCTCTCTACCATCATGGATAACCCTGACCATCCTCTCTACCATCATGGATAACCCTGACCATCCTCTCTACCGTCATGGATAACCCTGACCATCCTCTCTACCATCATGGATGACTCTGACCATCCTCTCTACCATCATGGATAACCATGACCATCATCTCTACCATCACGGATAACCCTGACCATCCTCTCTACCATCATGGATAACCCTGACCATCCTCTCTACCATCATGGATAACCCTGACCATCCTCTCTAACATCACGGATAACCCCGACCATCCTCTCTACCATCATGGATAACCCTGACCGTCCTCTCTACCATCATGGATAACCCTGACCATCCTCTCTACCGTCATGGATAACCCTGACCATCCTCTCTACCGTCATGGATAACCCTGACCATCCTCTCTACCATCATGGATAACCCTGACCATCCTCTCTACCATCACGGATAACCCTGACCATCCTCTCTACCATCATGGATAACCCTGACCATCCTCTCTACCATCATGGATAACCCTGACCATCCTCTCTACCATCACGGATAACCCTGACCATCCTCTCTACCATCACGGATAACCCTGACCATCCTCTCTACCATCATGGATAACCCTGACCATCCTCTCTACCGTCATGGATAACCCTGACCATCCTCTCTACCGTCATGGATAACCCTGACCGTCCTCTCTACCATCATGGATAACCCTGACCGTCCTCTCTACCGTCATGGATAACCCTGACCATCCTCTCTACCGTCATGGATAACCCTGACCATCCTCTCTACCATCACGGATAACCCTGACCATCCTCTCTAACATCACGGATAACCCTGACCGTCCTCTCTACCGTCATGGATAACCCTGACCATCCTCTCTACCGTCATGGATAACCCTGACCATCCTCTCTACCGTCATGGATAACCCTGACCATCCTCTCTACCGTCATGGATAACCCTGACCGACCTCTCTACCGTCATGGATAACCCTGACCATCCTCTCTACCATCATGGATAACCCTGACCATCCTCTCTACCATCATGGATAACCCTGACCATCCTCTCTACCATCATGGATAACCTTGACCGTCCTCTCTACCGTCATGGATAACCCTGACCATCCTCTCCACCATCATGGATAACCCTGACCATCCTCTCTACCATCATGGATAACCCTGACCATCCTCTCTACCATCACGGATAACCCTGACCATCCTCTCTACCATCATGGATAACCCTGACCGTCCTCTCTGCCATCACGGATAACCCTGACCATCCTCTCTACCATCATGGATAACCCTGACCATCCTCTCTACCATCATGGATAATCCTGACCATCCTCTCTACCATCATGGATAACCCTGACCATCCTCTCTACCATCATGGATAACACTGACCATCCTCTCTACCATCACGGATAACCCTGACCATCCTCTCTACCATCATGGATAACCCTGACCATCCTCTCTACCATCATGGATAACCCTGACCGTCCTCTCTGCCATCACGGATAACCCTGACCATCCTCTCTACCATCACGGATAACCCTGACCATCCTCTCTACCCACTTCTGGACAAGCAGCGAAGCTCCTTCTCCAAGAGGCTCAGACAGCTTCGCTCAAAAACCGCCCGGTATGGGAAATCTTTTATCCACAACACATAACACTTTATAATAACTCACAGAATAACAAATAACTGGTTCATGTAATTCATCACTGTTTTTCACTTCATGCTTCTTATGTCACTTTTTTTTACCACCTTTTTCACTTACAGTCTGTCTTGACCTCAATGTTTTGTCACATTATTTCTTCTATTTTATTATTTTAATATTTTTTATTTTCCTTCTTGTATATATACTGTCTATTTCTTTCTTGTTTGCTGCTGTAACACATAAATGTCCCAACTGTGGGATCAATAAAATAGTTCTAATCTAATCTAATCTTGGACCTTAAGACATGCTACAATAATTACATAGAATACAAACATCTTTTAACATGTTCTAAAATCATATTTATTCTTAAATAAGCTGTTGGTTTACATTATGTTCAGACAGCGGACTCCTCCGGGTGTTTTATCTACGATAGTTAAACTGACGTGTGGGATAAGGACGGAACGATATTCCAGTAACACACACCATTAACAGAGCTTCTGTGGAACATTGATCAGAATGAAATGAGACACATGAACTTTTCTCCGTCCCGCTGAGATTCATTATTAGATCATTTAGTTTCTCCAGATGGACGGAGAACAGACGCACAATAAAAACCTTCAGTCACACACATGGAGGGAAAAACAAATCTGTGTGGTCTTGTGTAAATAATCCCTCCTAAAAAAACTCTTTTTAAATCAGATTATTTAACGAGGAGCTCATTCAGACGCCTGGTCATTGTTGTCTGACTGTGATCTTTTCTAAAACCAAACGTCACACAATCAGGACGTTCATATTATTCTATTAGTTCAGGAAACTTTAAACCTAAAAAACTTTCCAAGGGAAAGAAAACAAAACGAGCTGCATAAACTCTTCAGTTTTAAGAAGAAAGAAAACACCAAAGCAGCTGTGGATGCTCCACACTTCAAAGTCTTCCTGAAGGTCTAAAAACTCTCTGATTTACAAACAAATACTATCATATTTCACTCATTAAAATTTATGAAATGTTTCCAGATGCACTGCTTCAGCCAGCAGGTGTTACAGGAAGATTAAAATCAGCAGAATCAAGAACAGACGAGCAGAGTTTTAGTCAACAATAACAACAACGAAATACTTTTGTGGACGAGGCTTTTTTTCATAACGATGACGTAACGATAATGAAATAAATACTGTTCGGTGACTAAAAATGTGGCGAGATGTTAAAGAGTTGATGAGTGCTCTCATCGAGGTGTAAGGAACGTAGACTCAACACGACGCTAAACTCGTTTTCAAACAAACTGACGAATCCTGTTGTAATTTGTCCGTTTAATAAAGATTTTTTCATTCATATATCACCAATCAGAAAATAAAATGGAATGCATTGTTGTGGGAGACGAACGTAAATGTGGACACAAAATAGGTGGGAAGAAAACCACTTATCTCAAACGGCATCTCAAAGCTCATCACCCTGATATTCATTCCAACGTAAGTCATAAGGCCTCTGAGGGTTAGGACTAACCCAAAGTCCTGTTTTGCACAAGTTAAAGCTCGGCAGGGTTGTTTGGTTTTTTTTTTACAAATAACCACCATCATGACGGTCTCACCACAGTGAAGGATGTGAGTTGCTGTCAGAACGTGGAGCTTTTAGAGAATGTTTAACATCTTATTTATGATTCACTGGAGCTGAAAAACATCAATACCACAGCAACCCACATTCTACCCCATACAGAGCCAACTGTTATCTGTTCCACCATACTCTTCTACCTCTGTTCTTCCAAGCTGCTGTTCCAGCAACACCCCACCCAACTCGGTAACAACTAGCAGCTGTACTGAAGCTGATTGGAGCTCCCTCTTGGACTGTTTGGAGCTCCCTCTTGGACTGTTTGGAGCTCCCTCTTGGACTGTTTGGACCTCTCTCTTGGACTGTTTGGAGCTCTCTCTTGGACTGTTTGGAGCTCCCTCTTCTCTTGGACTGTTTGGAGCTCTCTCTTGGACTGATTGGAGCTCCCTCTTGGACTGTTTGGAGCTCCCTCTTCTCTTGGACTGTTTGGAGCTCTCTCTTGGACTGTTTGGAGCTCTCTCTTGGACTGGTTGGACCTCCCTCTTGGACTGTTTGAAGCTCTCTCTTGGACTGTTTGAAGCTCTCTCTTGGACTGATTGGAGCTCCCTCTTGGACTGTTTGAAGCTCTCTCTTGGACTGTTTGAAGCTCTCTCTTGGACTGTTTGAAGCTCTCTCTTGGACTGTTTGGAGCTCTCCCTCTTGGACTGTTTGGAGCTCTCTCTCTTGGACTGTTTGGAGCTCTCTCTTGGACTGTTTGGAGCTCTCTCTTGGACTGTTTGGAGCTCCCTCTTGGACTGTTTGGAGCTCTCTCTCTTGGACTGTTTGGAGCTCTGTCTTGGACTGTTTGGAGCTCCCTCTTGGACTGTTTGGAGCTCTCTCTTGGACTGTTTGGACCTCTCTCTTGGACTGTTTGAAGCTCTCTCTTGGACTGTTTGGAGCTCCCTCTTGGACTTTTTGGAGCTCTCTCTTGGACTGTTTGGAGCTCTATCTTTTGGACTGTTTGGAGCTCTCTCTTGGACTGTTTGGAGCTCTTTCTTGGACTGTTTGGAGCTCTCTCTTCTCTTGGACTGTTTGGAGCTCTCTCTTCTCTTGGACTGTTTGGAGCTCTCTCTTGGGTTGTTTGGAGCTCTCTCTTGGACTGTTTGGAGCTCTCTCTTGGACTGTTTGGAGCTCTCTCTATGACTGTTTGGAGCTCCCTCTTGGACTGTTTGGAGATCTCGGACTGTTTGGAGCTCTGTCTTGGACTGTCTGGAGCTCTCTCTCTTGGATTGTTTGGAGCTCTCTCTTCGACTGTTTGGAGCTCTGTCTTGGACTGTTTGGAGCTCTCTGTTGGACTGTTTGGAGCTCTCTCTTGGACTGTTTGGAGCTCTCTCTTGGACTGTTTGGAGCTCTCTCTTGGACTGTTTGGAGATCTCGGACTGTTTGGAGCTCTCTCTTGGACTGTTTGGAGCTCTCTCTTGGACTATTTGGAGCTCTCTCTTGGACTGTTTGGAGCTCTCTCTTGGACTGTTTGGAGCTCTCTCTTGGACTGTTTGAAGCTCTCTCTCTTGGACTGTTTGAAGCTCTCTCTCTTGGACTGTTTGGAGCTCTCTCTTGGACTGTTTGAAGCTCTCTCTCTTGGACTGTTTGGAGCTCTCTCTTGGACTGTTTGAAGCTCTCTCTCTTGGACTGTTTGGAGCTCTCTCTTGGACTGTTTGGAGCTCTCTCTTGGACTCTTTGAAGCTCTGTCTTGGACTGTTTGGAGCTCTGTCTTGGACTGTTTGGAGCTCTGTCTTGGACTGTTTGGAGCTCTCTCTTGGACTTTTTGAAGCTCACTCTTGGACTGTTTGGAGCTCTTTCTTGGACTGTTTGGAGCCCCCTCTTCTCTTGGACTGTTTGGAGCTCTCTCTTGGACTGTTTGGAGCTCTCTCTTGGACTGTTTGGAGCTTTCTCTTGGACTGTTTTGAGCTCTCTCTTGGACTGTTTGGAGCTCTCTCTTGGACTGTTTGGAGCTCTCTCTTGGACTGTTTGGAGCTCTCTCTTGGACTGTTTTGAGCTCTCTCTTGGACTGTTTGGAGCTCCCTCTTGGACTGTTTGGAGCTCTCTCTTGGACTGTTTGGAGCTCTCTCTTGGACTGTTTGGAGCTCTCTCTTGGACTGTTTGGAGCTCACTCTTGGACTGTTTGGAGCTCTCTCTCTTGGACGGATTCGAGCTCTCTCTTGGACTGTTTGGAGCTCTCTCTTGGACTGTTTGGAGCTCCCTCTTGGACTGTTTGGAGCTCTCTCTTGGACTGTTTGGAGCTCCCTCTTGGACTGTTTGGAGCTCTCTCTTGGACTGTTTGGAGCTCTCTCTTGGACTGTTTGGAGCTATCTCTTGGACTGTTTGGAGCTCTCTCTTGGATTGTTTGGAGCTCTCTCTTGGACTGTTTGGAGCTCTCTCTTGGACTGTTTGGAGCTCTCTCTTGGACTGTTTGGAGCTCTCTCTTGGACTGTTTGGAGCTCCCTCTTGGACTGTTTGGAGCTCCCTCTTGGACTGTTTGGAGCTCCCTCTTGGACTGTTTGGAGCTCCCTCTTGGACTGTTTGGAGCTCTCTCTCTTGGACTGTTTGGAGCTCTCTCTTGGACTGTTTGGAGCTCTCTCTTGGACTGTTTGGAGCTCCCTCTTGGACTGTTTGGAGCTCTCTCTCTTGGACTGTTTGGAGCTCTGTCTTGGACTGTTTGGAGCTCCCTCTTGGACTGTTTGGACCTCTCTCTTGGACTGTTTGAAGCTCTCTCTTGGACTGTTTGGAGCTCCCTCTTGGACTTTTTGGAGCTCTCTCTTGGACTGTTTGGAGCTCTATCTTTTGGACTGTTTGGAGCTCTCTCTTGGACTGTTTGGAGATCTCGGACTGTTTGGAGCTCTTCTCTTGGACTGTTTGGAGCTCTCTCTTGGGCTGTTTGGAGCTCTCTCTTGGACTGTTTGGAGCTCTTTCTTGGACTGTTTGGAGCTCTCTCTTGGACTGTTTGGAGCTCTCTCTTGGACTGTTTGGAGCTCTCTCTCGGACTGTTTGGAGCTCTCTCTTGGACTGTTTGGAGCTCTCTGTTGGACTGTTTGGAGCTCTCTGTTGGACTGTTTGGAGCTCTCTCTTGGACTGTTTGGAGCTCTTTCTTGGACTGTTTGGAGCTCTCTCTTGGACTGTTTGGAGCTCTCTCTCGGACTGTTTGGAGCTCTCTCTTGGACTGTTTGGAGATCTCGGACTGTTTGGAGCTCTCTCTTGGACTGTTTGAAGCTCTCTCTCTTGGACTGTTTGGAGCTCTCTCTTGGACTGTTTGAAGCTCTCTCTCTTGGACTGTTTGAAGCTCTCTCTTGGACTGTTTGGAGCTCCCTCTCTTGGACTGTTTGAAGCTCTCTCTCTTGGACTGTTTGGAGCTCCCTCTTGGACTGTTTGGAGTTGTCTCTTGGACTGTTTGGAGCTCTCTCTTGGACTGTTTGAAGCTCTCTCTCTTGGACTGTTTGGAGCTCTCTCTTGGACTGTTTGAAGCTCTCTCTTGGACTCTTTGGAGCTCCCTCTTCTCTTGGACTGTTTGAACCTCTCTCTTGGACTGTTTGAAGCTCTCTCTTGGACTGTTTGGAGCTCCCTCTTGGACTTTTTGGAGCTCTCTCTTGGACTGTTTGAAGCTCTCTCTCTTGGACTGTTTGGAGCTCTCTCTTGGACTGTTTGAAGCTCTCTCTCTTGAACTGTTTGAAGCTCTCTCTTGGACTGTTTGGAGCTTCCTCTCTTGGACTGTTTGAAGCTCTCTCTCTTGGACTGTTTGGAGCTCCCTCTTGGACTGTTTGGAGCTCTCTGTTGGACTGTTTGGAGCTCTCTCTTGGACTGTTTGGAGCTCTCTCTTGGACTGTTTGGAGCTCTCTCTTGGACTGTTTGAAGCTCTGTCTCTTGGACTGTTTGAAGCTCTCTCTTGGACTCTTTGGAGCTCCCTCTTCTCTTGGACTGTTTGAACCTCTCTCTTGGACTGTTTGAAGCTCTCTCTTGGACTGTTTGGAGCTCCCTCTTGGACTTTTTGGAGCTCTCTCTTGGACTGTTTGGAGCTCTCTCTTGGACTGTTTGAAGCTCTCTCTCTTGGACTGTTTGAAGCTCTCTCTTGGACTGTTTGGAGCTTCCTCTCTTGGACTGTTTGAAGCTCTCTCTCTTGGACTGTTTGGAGCTCCCTCTTGGACTGTTTGGAGCTCTCTCTCGGACTGTTTGAAGCTCTCTCTCTTGGACTGTTTGGAGCTCCCTCTTGGACTGTTTGGAGCTCTCTCTCGGACTGTTTGAAGCTCTCTCTCTTGGACTGTTTTAAGCTCTCTCTTGGACTGTTTGGAGCTTCCTCTCTTGGACTGTTTGAAGCTCTCTCTCTTGGACTGTTTGGAGCTCCCTCTTGGACTGTTTGGAGCTCCCTCTTGGACTGTTTGGAGCTCTCTCTCGGACTGTTTGAAGCTCTCTCTCTTGGACTGTTTGGAGCTCTCTCTTGGATTGTTTGGAGCTCTCTCTTGGACTGTTTGGAGCTCTCTCTTGGACTGTTTGGAGCTCTCTCTTGGACTGTTTGAAGCTCTCTCTCTTGGACTGTTCGGAGCTCTCTCTTGGATTGTTTGGAGCTCTCTCTTGGACTGTTTGGAGCTCTCTCTTGGATTGTTTGGAGCTCTCTCTTGGACTGTTTGGATCTACCAGCAGGGATTAATAAAGTATCTTTATCACAGGTTTATTTCTTTGATCAAAAGTTTTCATCTGAAAACATAAAAGTCTAATTATCTGCTCGTGTTTTACAAATAAAGAACGGGTTTGACACACTGTTTGAAATCTGCGCTTCTCCTGCTGAAGCTCATTCTCTGTTTACAGGAAGCAGGTTTTATTTCTGGACACTCGTCTCTCTGCTTCTCTCTGAGGTTCACTTAAACTTGCTCTTTGACCCAGTTAATGTCCTTTTGACCCAAAGACTTTTAGCGTTTTTCCCAGGACTCGCATGTGAAATATTTTTCCATTTTTGGATCGGCAGGAAAGCCACATCCCGAGTGTTGGTTTGCAGGTTTATTATGGGCTGCTGTCCCGGTGGGTGGGAGAACCAAACAGATGGTCTTCCTATCCGGTCCTGGTCCAGAGAGAGAGACAGAGAGCAGCAGAGCTGCTGTGTGTGGATGCATGACCCAGCTTTCATCCTAATTAAACAGTGTTACATCAGAACTCCTCCAACGGACACGTAGAGGGAACACCATGGGGCGAGCGGGGGAAAGCGTAGGGAGAGAGAGATGGTAAAAAACATGAAGGATAAATCCAGATGGAGGAATCCAAGGATACGTCCGTTTTATGATGAATGAATGCTGAATGAGGGTTTTACATACACTGTACAAACATGGGTGTTTATCCAAACCAGCGTGACTCCTTTTGGGAAACGTTAGCTTCATAAAACACACCCGCAACAATTCTCAGGTGTAAACCAACTTGATCTCCATCCCACCCCAACCACACCTCTAGAACTACAAAAGTTACATTCCGTTCTGTCGTCTTCCAGATATCCAGGGATGGGTCGCAGGGGCAACAGCCTCAGACGGGAAGCCCAGGCTTCTCTCACCCCGGCTGCATCCTCCAGCTCACCTGGAAGGATCCCGAGTTGTTCCACAGCCAGACATAGTCTCTCCGCCAGTTTGGGGTCTGCCCCTTGGTCTCCTCCCGGTGGGACATGCCCGAAACACCTCACCAGCGAGGCGCTCGGGGGGTATCCTGACCAGATGCCCGAACCACCCCATCTGGCTCCTCTCGACCTGGAGGAGGAGCGGCTCGACACTAAGCTCTTCCTGGATGGCAGAGCTCCTCCTCCGATTTCTGAGCCACCCTGCGGAGGTAGCTCATTTTGGCAGCTTGTATCCGTGAGCTCATTCTTTCGGTCACCACCCACAGCTGGTAACCGTAGGTGACCTGTGGTCACCATCTCCAAAAGTGGATCATGGAAATGAAATGAGCTGTTGTTCTGTCGAGATGTGTGACCATGTCGGCAGCTAAACCCATCGATCCTAACGAGGGAATCAAACTCTGTTTAAACTTTAATCCACTTTTGTAAGAACTACATTATCTAGATCAGTTTTAATTGATCCTTTATTGATCTAATTTTTATCATGTTGTTTTTACTGATCCTGACGGTAGCGTGGGTAACCTAACCCTACAGATAAATGTGTTTCTTAGACATTGTCCTGCTGGAATAGAATGATAGAAAACACCAGTTTAATATTATTATAGGTTTCATTCCTTTACTGGTTCATTAATTCATCAGATGATGATACGACTGTAAAATATTATAAAAAAATACCAGTTTACATCAACGTAGAAACACTCGGTAGCTCAACTCGACTGAGTCAAGCCGTAGAGGAGGAAGTGGATTATTAGTTCTGAGCATGTGCAGAAGCACAGCTCATTTTTCTGGGGTTCAGCTCAGTTCTCCAGGGATTGCATCGTGCCAACCTTTTTCACAAAGATGGCTTCAAAAGCTTCGTTTCACTGTCCTCTGTTCACTTCAGCACATGTTCACAAGTCTCCTCTTTTCCTCACGTCGTACTGTTCGTGGACTGAAGTCCGAACAGTCTGTCATCTTTAAAGATCGCTCAGTTTGGGTTGATTCCTGCGTGCACACAGCTGGTGTGTGTTTGAAATGATGGTACTCTGATGTCCTTGTGTATCAAACTGAGGTGTGTGATTAGTTTCCAAGTTCAAAACAAAGATTTAATTTGAGATAAATAATTGTTTTTAAATCAACATGATGATAAAAAATCTGATGTGATGGTGTGACTGATTTAAACGTGGTGCAGCCTTCGTGTCGCAGAGAGAATAAAGAACATTTCTGATGTTCAGAAGCTGGATTTGTAGCTTGGCAACACCTGAATGGATGCAGAGCTACCAGATCAGACAGCGAGCGCTTCTGGATGAACAGAAAGCTGCGTCATCTTCATCCATTCAGAGCTTCACAAACATCTCTTTTACACCAAATGATCTCAGTTTAAAGGCAATTTTACTAAAAAAATGCAATAAAAAATGTTTTTTTGGTCAGAAAACATAAAAATAAAATTGACATTTTCTGCCAATTTTTCAGAACATTAGAGTTTTAGAAGCAAAATGTCACAAAAATGATTTGAAATAAGTAGGAAATTATGGTTTGATTCATTTTTAGCTTAAAAACGAGAGACATAATAATTTTAAGATAAATTATTCACTCACACACACACACACACACACACACACACACACACACACACACACACACACACACACACACACACACACACACACACACACACACACTCATTCCCTAGGGACAATTTCATAGCAGCCAATCAACCTGACATGTATATTTTTGAAGGAAACCAGAGAAAACACACACATACACAGGGAGAACATGTAAACTACACACTGAAACCCCCCCCCTCGCTGCCGGGACTCAAACCCCTGACCTTCTTGCTGTGAGACCATTGTGTAGCTTCATTTAGAAACACGTTATAAATAATGTACCAAATATAATTAAGACCAGTTTTTGATTTCTTATATTTTTGAGTCCAGCAGAGAAAACGTCGAGCGTTTCTTTCCAGTTTGAAATCCTCGGTATGGATTCACTTCTCAGCTTTTTGCACCGAGTGTTGGAACATTTTTCATTTTACTGCAGAGTGATGAAGTAGGCAGAGTTCAGACTTTCTAAAATCCATCCTCCATCTGACAGCTCGCTAACGACATTCCTCTCCAGGACAAATGGAGGGAAAATTCATCCCAAATCTCTGAGGAGATAATCTGAAATGTATCCTGAAAGAAGTCCCTCGTTGTGTTTCACCTCCAGGTAATTTTCACCCACTTAGATGTTCCGTGTGGCTGACGGAGAGACGGTTACATAAAGCAGGACCTGTTCTCACTCTGCATGAGCCCACACACATTAAAGCACAGTGAAATATAGATTAGAAGAAATACACAGATATTAATTCTGACTTCCATCACCGATCCGTCCTGCAGCATGGACACAAAGCCTGAGTTCTCACTAGTATATTTATCATATTAAACAAAAAATCTTAAAATCAATTGGTTTACTGTATAAAACAAGAGATACTTTAAATACAAAATGGTTATATTTATTTACAGTTCCTTGGTTATGACTTATTTTTCATATTGTCCTGAAATTTGGGGGAAAAACTCAGATTGATTCACTGGTTAAATTAAAAGAGTTGGATTTTATGAACAAACAAAACAACTGTTTATTCAGAATAACTGTTTAAAACTACAAGATATGGTAAATATTAGAATATTACAGACTATGTATAAAATTAAAAATAACTTAGTTCCAAAAGGTATACAAAGTTTTTTTTTAAATTTAGAGTTGGTCGTCTTAATTTACAGGAAGTTATATTTTGAACTTTGGTAAAATCAAGATGTGTTTCTGTTGTTGGAGTAAAATTATGGAATGAATTTAAATGATGGTCTTCTATCCTAAAATGTAAACATCATCTTAAATATAAAACTATTAGTGATTATAAGTAAGTTAAAAATAAGAGAGAAAAGATGATAATATAAAGATTATTGTGGTTTTCTGTTTGATTGTAGTGATTGTTTACTTTGTAAATTTAATTTTTCTTTGATTGTTTCAGTTAAATGTATACAGATGAATAAGGAGAGGCACATATAAGCCATTCTTCAGCCTGTTTCCTTTTCTTTGGTCTAATTCCTGAAATCCCTGAACCCCCATGACGGTGTTATCGAGCTGGTGCGTGTGACCGGGTACAGGTTCTGAATGCGCTCTGTACGCCGTGGTGCTGATGTGACTGTGGACCGAGTCTAAATGTGTTCTGTAAGCCGTGGTTGTTTGGTGCATACTGTATTAAGATTTTGTTAAATTTGTGACCAAATGAATAAATCTAAATCTGAAACTAGTGTGTTCTCGAAATGAACTCCAGTACTCAAACCCCCATCCTTCTTGCTGTGCTTTTGACCTTGCTTAGATTTATCAACAAACTCCACTATCTGTAACTGATCACCCAGTAGGTGTTTAAATAACTCTACCTTCAGATGTAGATGGACCGGTCAGCTCTGGTTGGGATGGATCTGAGTAGCTGTGGATCTAATCTTATGTCTTTACGTCCATTGTACTCCTGCTTTGGTCCGTGGCATCACTGAGCAGATAATTAATGTGTTTCATTTCTCAGCTCGCTGCTATCAGCATCTCCAAAACAAATAGAAATCATTTCTGCTGCTTATCTCCACATGCCAATTATCTCTGAATTAGCCACATAAACGGGACAAATAAACAGACGAGGACTTCTAATTACCGAGCTGAGTCTGTAATCCTGCTAAGCCATGGAGAGAGGATGCATTCAGAGAGAAAAGGACTTTTTATTCAAACCGTTTTGAGCTGCATTGGGATGAATCGGGTTGGTTTCAGAGGTAGAATTAATCTGAGGGTGAAATCTAATCATTATTAATGAGTGAAAAAAGAACCAGGAATTACACCGAAAACCTGAATCAGAAACTACAGATACAGAGTGTGTGAGGAAACAAGTACCAACACCTTACCACCTCACCACCAGGATCTACGTTCCTACCCTCACCATGGTAACCAGGATCTACATTCCTACCCTCACCATGGTAACCAGGATCTACATTCCTACCCTCACCATGGTAACCAGGATCTATGTTCCTACCCTCACCATGGTAACCAGGATCTACGTTTCTACCCTCACCATGGTAACCAGGATCTATGTTTCTACCCTCACCATGGTAACCTGGATCTACATTCCTACCCTCACCATGGTAACCAGGATCTACGTTTCTACCCTCACCATGGTAACCAGGATCTACGTTCCTACCCTCACCATGGTAACCAGGATCTACATTCCTACCCTCACCATGGTAACCAGGATCTACGTTCCTACCCTCACCATGGTAACCAGGATCTACATTCCTACCCTCACCATGGTAACCAGGATCTACGTTTCTACCCTCACCATGGTAACCAGGATCTACGTTCCTACCCTCACCATGGTAACCAGGATCTACGTTCCTACCCTCACCATGGTAACCAGGATCTACATTCCTACCCTCACCATGGTAACCAGGATCTACGTTCCTACCCTCACCATGGTAACCAGGATCTACGTTCCTACCCTCACCATGGTAACCAGGATCTATGTTCCTACCCTCACCATGGTAACCAGGATCTACGTTCCTACCCTCACCATGGTAACCAGGATCTACGTTCCTACCTTCACCATGGTAACCAGGATCTACGTTCCTACCCTCACCATGGTAACCAGGATCTACATTCCTACCCTCACCATGGTAACCAGGATCTACATTCCTACCAGCCCTGGAAAAGCAGAAGACAACGGAAGGAACTTCCTCAAAGGAAGTGACTTGTTTAAATGTTTTTAATTCAGCTTGATGTGTGTTCTTAAATCTCAGGGTCGTACCCACACACCCTACTTCCCCCGGACTCCTTAAAGGGCAGTCGGTAGAAACACGGATCCTGTGTATCTGCATAACGGGAGCAGAAAGTCCATCTTTAATTTGCTCATTTGCATGAAATAAATGAGCCCTCGTCTGCTTGAAACGCTCCAACTGACCCCGGACCTTCGTTTTGGAGGCTCTTCCTTTAATTATCTGCACCTACATAACAACATGACATTTACACTAATCCCATATTTAAATAATATTTATATTCACTTTTCAGCTAATTACTGGGAAGCACTGCTAACGAGCCAATCACAAGGCAGAATCTAGTCATGAAGACAATCCAGACTTTCTAATGATTGGTTTCACTGTTTGTAAAATAAAGGAAAACAAAAAAAATGAGGGATTTTTTCAAATTGTTTTATGAATTGAGGGAAGAAAACGAAGCTGAGAGAGGAGTTAACGAGGAAGACGAGGTTTAGATTTATGACCTGGTTTATAAAACTGAATTAAGATGTGATTACCTGAAGGGATTACCTCATCTTCAGATTCTACTCTGTTATTGATTGTTTTTATTCTTCTAAAGTAGACCAGGAGGAGTGAAGAGTGTGCTTAATCAAATGAAAACTGTGGGCTCCACGGTGGCTGGCACAGTGGCATCACCGCAAGAGGGTTGGGGTATGCGTCCCAGAGAGGAGCTGAGCCTTGAAACACTGACCTTTCTATGTTGAGTTTGCATGTTCTCCCTCTGTATGTATCAGTTTTCTCTGTTTTTCTCTCACAAAACATGCATATTCATTTTTAATCACTCTATTGATCCCTCACCGGGAAAATGTGTGTGCTGCACTCCTTACACCGCAGCAGGCTGCCCTTCGACAGCGCCAATGTTGGGAGAAACGGGGGTTAGGTGTCTTCTCCAAGGATCCTCAACGTGCAGCCAGTGGGATGTGAACCCACAAACTTTCGGTTGATTCCCATTCTGCGGGTGAACGCTCTACCGATGAGCCACCGATTAGGTTAATCGATCTGCCCCTAAAAACGATTGTGTGTGTGGATAGTTGTCTGTGTGTGTGGCCCGACACTCTGGTGACCTGCTCAGGGTGTATCCTGTCTCTCGCCTGAAATCAGCCGGGTTAGGCTCCGACAAGCCCCTCGACACCTTTAGGGATGGATAGTTTAGAGGTAAAAAAAAAAAGACCAAATTCTGTGCTTTAGAATCAGACTGTTTCTTTCTTTTTGTGGAAACAGTCTGACCTCACTGCAGTGGGTTCTTTTGTTTCTGGTCTGGACTGGGCATGACGTATGCCATGTTCTCAAATAGTCCGTGTAGTTCGGAAAAACCTGAATAAACTCTATGAACACTTGGTTGGATTATTGATCTCCTTGCATGTCAGAGATGTCATGCCGTCATCTCTGTTCTCTGATTGGTTAGGCCATCCACCCGTCTCTTTAATTTCAAGCTTTGGCCCGCAGTCCCTGACCTAGTTGCTGGAGGATATTTTAATTGCGTGTAGCCGCTAAATGGCACCAGGTGGTTAGGAATGACAAAGATGTTGAGATATAAGTACTCTATAAATGCCCTATTGGGAGAATTTATGTGTCCAGTGGCTCTGAGCAGTCTAAGAGAGAGAGAGCTTCAAACAGCTCCGGAACAACTGCTAGGTGGTGCTGAGTTGGGTGGAGCTGAAGAGCAGCTTGGTGGAACAGCCACTTGATGGACTAGAGCTTCTTTTTGTATGGTAGCTTCTGATTTTGCTCAGAGTTACACTAACGTGCACGCATACCGACATCTTTATCCCGAGGTTAGAAACAGGAAATGAAAAGGATTTCTTTCTCGTTTGTCTCTGCTGCAAGTCAGTGTTTACATGAAGACATGTGGAGCTTCTCAGCTGTTTTGACTCATTAGAAGAACAAACGGGAGGAATTTGTTATGTTCCAGAATAAATCTGTCCCATCCTTATATCTTTTCTGTTTCCCAGAGCTCTAGTTTAAATCAGCCTGCATCTGCTGGGGTGAGATCGGGGTCTGCTTGAATCTTTAGCCGGAGGCAGCCAAACAGGAATCCCACACACTCCATTAGCTAATTACGTGTCTCTGAGTGACTAATGGGAAGTCAGAGGGCGTCGCAGTATGAATACTAACAGGTCCGTCCTACATGGTGACAGAAACTCTGCAGAGAGAGAAACACACCAATAAAAGCAACAGAATCAGGTCAGGAGTGCAGGAAGGAGGATGAAACGTTATGTAATGCTGCATCATGTTCCAGGGAAGACCTCCAAGACTTCCACACATCAATAAATCCGTTTTACTGAAGCGTAATGTTCTCACGGGGGAATTACCAACATCATAAAAAACATCCCTCTCTCACTCTGATGACTGGACCTTCGCTCAGACCGTCTGATCGCCCCAAACTCTCCTTCCAGTCTTTCTTCCTGTAAGATATCTTTTAAAATGGGATTCTATGTGAGATTGAATTTCTGGAGGTTTTCTTCCATTTTTATGTCTGAGTAATTTACAAGCTTTACAGTCTGTAAAGTCACAGTAAAACACAGTTAACAGCATATACGTATATTTTTGAGCGAAAAAAAAGCTCTCGATTTACAAGTCGATCTACGTTCCTACCCTCACCATGGTAACCAGGATCTACATTCCTACACTCACCATGGTAACCAGGATCTACGTTCCTACCCTCACCATGGTAACCAGGATCTACGTTCCTACCCTCACCATGGTAACCAGGATCTACGTTCCTACCCTCACCATGGTAACCAGGATCTACGTTCCTACCCTCACCATGGTAACCAGGATCTACGTTCCTACCCTCACCATGGTAACCAGGATCTACGTTCCTACCCTCACCATGGTAACCAGGATCTACGTTCCTATCCTCACCATGGTAACCAGGATCTACGTTCCCACCCTCACCATGGTAACCAGGATCTACATTCCTACCAGCCCTGGAAAAGCAGAAGACAACGGAAGGAACTTCCTCAAAGGAAGTGGAAGTGACTTGTTTAAATGTTTTTAATTCAGCTTGATGTGTGTTCTTAAATCTCTACATTTTAGTTTCAAACTGAGTAAAAAAAAAAAAAAGCAAAGCACCGAAAAGCAAAGCATGGGATTTACAAGTCAATCTACGTTCCTACCCTCACCATGGTAACCAGGATCTATGTTCCTACCCTCACCATGGTAACCAGGATCTACATTCCTACCCTCACCATGGTAACCAGGATCTACATTCCTACCCTCACCATGGTAACCAGGATCTATGTTCCCACCCTCTCCATGGTAACCAGGATCTACGTTCCTACCCTCACCATGGTAACCAGGATCTACGTTCCTACCCTCACCATGGTAACCAGGATCTACGTTCCTACCCTCACCAACCTGCTGAGGATGGTGACTGAGAGAACAAGATCCCGTAGCCAAGCAGTCAAAATGAGCTTTTTTTCGCAGGGGGTTGCGGGGGGGGAGGGGCTGAGTATTGGTATCTCGCAGAGGTAAGATGAGAAGTTCTGTCATCGGGGAGGAGCTTACAGCTCCTTACTACGTCTCACAGCTGGATAGGTAACTTCTCAGGATCCTTCCAGGTGAGCTGGAGGATGTGGCCGAGGTGAATCTTGGACTTCACCTGGATTTTTGGATTTGAAGGGAATCTTGGGCTTCCCAGTTCTACCTGACATTAAGTGTTGAAACTTTTTCTGGTGAACATCACATTCCTGAGCTTCCAAAAGGCACCATGTTTATGATTACGTACTATAAGATAAGAATTATTCCTCCACAAAAAAACAAACTTTACTGTTTGTTCGTCTTAATGCAAACCAGCATGGACAAGTCTTTTTTCTGAGGTAATAAGAGGTTCTTTGCTTCCATCTGAAGGATGTTCGCTGCGGCTCGATGATGCTTTAATAGCATCTGTGAGAAAAGAGCTGCTCATTATTCAGGACCGATAAGGGAGAAAATAAACAACCCTGAATTTCATTTGAGCTCCATGGCCGAGCAGATGGGGAGTCTCACAGAAAAGCTTCTCTGCTGCTGGAATTAAATCCACTTTGGAGGGAAAATCTCTTCTAGCTCTGTTTCAATTTGGTTCAGAACAAAAAAGATCCATAAAACTATTAAATCGCCTTTCAAATCAGACCTTAAGTGTGATGATTGACGTTCAACCAGAGTGAAGCATCATCCCGGAATTTAAACAAACTGTGTTTGATTTGGAAATAAACGAGTTTCCACACAGTTAAAGTAGTTCCACCCTGGTGACTTTATTAGAAAGACTGAGAGAAAATAAACTAGTGGAGGATATGGAAATGGTTGCCATGGTGATTCACCTTCAGCAGAAACTTCCCTGAACTTCCAGAGATGTTATTATGGAAACTTTGAAGCTAATCATGGCTGTAAATTTAGATTCCTCCCAATTTGACCATTCATCTGATTATATGAAGTTAGATTTTTACTGGGTTAATTATCTGAGCTCTCGAAAGCAAAGCTCTCGATTTACAAGTCGATCCACATTCCTACCCTCACCATGGTAACCAGCTGTGGGTGGTGACCGAAAGAATGAGATCGCGGGTACAAACGGCCGAAATGAGCTTCCTCCGCAGGGTGGCTGGGCTCTCACTCAGAGATCAGGTGAGGAGCTCTGCCATCCTGGAGGAGCTCGGTGTCGAGCCACTCCTCCTCCAGGTCGAGAGGAGCCAGATGGGGTGGTTCAGGCATCTGGTCAGGATGCCCCCCGAGCGCCTCGCGGGCGAGGTGTTTTGGGCACGTCCCTCCGGGAGGAGACTAAGGGGCAGACCCCGGACCTGCTGGAGAGACTATGTCTCACAGCTGGCCGGGGAACGACTTGAGATCCTTCCGGGTGAGCTAGAGGATGCAGCCGGGGAGAGAGAGGCCTGGGCTGCCCGTTTGAGGCTGTTGCCTTCGCGACCCGACCCCGGAACAAGTGGAAGATGACGGAACGGAACGGAATTATCTGAGCAGGTCGGACCGCAGCTCACATTTTTCATTGTGGACATGAACTGTTTGAGGCAGGAGGCTCGGGTCCATTAGGACCAAAAACCTCACCCTATAATAACAGTCCTGACTCAGATCCTCTGCTGTTGGATTTAGAACTCTTTCTCTGAGCAGCTTAATACCAACAAACATTCCTGGTACGTAAACTACGTTCACATACCGTATTTTCCGCATTATAAGGCGCTACAGTAAAGGCTGGGGTTACGTTATGCATTCACTAAATGGTGCTGCGCTAAAAGGAATGTTAAAAAAAAAAACAGTCAAACTTTATCAACAATTACAAAATAAAATGAATAAACAGCTGTTTTATTATTTTTTAGTATTTTTGTGACACAGTTTATCTTCCATTGGAGATAAACTCTGTTTAGTCTTCTTTACTTGGCGCAGCACATCCTCTTGCTTCCTCCACTTCCTCACCATTGATTCATTGATGTTAAACTCTCTCGCTGCGGCTCTACGTGTTCTACTGCGTGACCGATCGCCTTGAGTTTAAACTCTGCGGTGTAACAGTGTCTCTTGGTAGGAGCCATTTCTGGGTCTTTACACAAACACACAAATGGAAATAGGTGCGTTTGAGATGACACAGGCAGACGCAGTTCTGATCGGCGCAGATCGGTGCGCAATGCATGCCGGTTAGGTTTTGCGACACCTGTTGTAGCTCAATATTAATCCATATATAAGGCGCTTTGGGTTAAAAGGCGCATCGTGGACTTTAGAGAAAATTTAAGGTTTTTAGGTGCACCTTATAGTGCGGAAAATACGGTACTCTGATACATCACATACAAATAAACTTTTTTTCTCCCGTTCTGGGGAAATCAAGTTGTATAGTCTGAAAGAAAGTTTTCATCAAGAAAATCAGTTCCATCATCCAGCTTTTGAGAAGTCAGATGGCTGCTGGGATGACTGACCTACAGAATCTCTCAGTTCTGCAGCACAGAGAACGAAGCCTTTTGTCCTGGTTCTCCTTGCCCGCCACCAGAGGATTCAAACCTTATCCTGAACACCTGGGTGATTTGCCTGGTAACAATCCGTTATGCATCATCAGCCTGCTGTCTATTTAAGGGCTTTCACCCCAGACTTTCTAGTCGGGTCACACCATCCCTTCCAGCCAGGTTTCCCTTGTTGCCAGACCATGAAACACATCCAGAACAATAACCACTTGCCATGCCACTAAAACTTTATGGGTTTTTTTCACAGCCATGTTGGACTGCCATTCACAAATGAACCATGTTTTCTGTCCTGTGATTGGGTCCTTCTTCCACCTGCACACCGCCTCATGATTCCTCTCACTGTGATGCTTCTTTGAGAGGTCAGTCTCATTCAGGTGGTGGTATCCTCTATCATGCTCCTCGTTCCCCTTCCCATCAGAGTCTTTCTACACATCAGTTTGTTTAACCAGTTCTCGTCCTTCACAGAAGGCTGCTTCCCAGAGAGCAGCAAAGACCAAAGACCCCAACTGACTGGTAGAAAGTCATTAACATCTCACTAGAGACATTAAATGTCTTACTCAAAATGAAAGACGAAAGAAAGACATGAAGATGTTTGGTGTGACCAATCAATATCCACTCTGGCAAAGTTCACCCACACTCAGCCAATGCCAAGTCAAAGGGTCTGCTAGGCCAAGGCAGAACTCTTTGAATGCTTCACCACCGCTGCTTCAGCAGCATTCCTCTGGCGACGACTAAACTCTGCGCAAACTTTGGTGGAGCAGTTTTTTATGAGCGTTGCAGAAACAGTGCCAGGTGTTGAAGCAGCGATCCACTAACAAAACGGCTTTGGTTTGCTGTTCCTATAGAGGTGTCAGAACGGGACGAAGTAACCAAACCACTTGCTACAGCTGAACCAACACTAAAGCAACGCTAGCTTCAGCGGTGCACCACTAAGCCAACCCGTGTTTTTATTTTTCCCTCCATTATGTGTGCGGTGACGAGCATTGTCAAAATGTGGCGTCCCTTCCTAACGTACAAGCAAAGCTTCAGCAACCTTCGGGCACTGTGACGGGGCCATTAAGACTAATTAGCCTGACTTGACCAGTTCAGTTTGTGGTGGAGGTCATTCCTACATATCTGAAGGAAGGAACAACCTTGATGTTTCATCTAACCCTATCTCCTGCATCCTCTTCAGTCACACCAACTATCTTCATGTCTTCCTTCACTGTATCCATGACCCTCCTCTTTGGTCTTCCTCTAGTCCTCTTTCCTGGTGGTTCCAAACCCAGCATCCTTCTTCTGATGTACTCTCTCTCTCTCCTCTGCACATGTCCAAACCATCTCAGTCTGACCTCTCTGACTTTAAAACCTCTAACATGTGCTGTTCCTCTGATCCTGTCCATCCTGGTCACTCCTAGAGCTCCTCAGCATCTTCATCTCTGCTACAAACATCTCTGTTTCCTGTCTTTTCCTCAGTGTCACTGTCTCTAGACCAATCAGCATGGCCGCTCTCACCACACTGTCCCTAGACCAATCAGCATGGCCGCTCTCACCACACTGTCCCTAGACCAATCAGCATGGCCGCTCTCACCACACTGTCTCTAGACCAATCAGCATGGCCGCTCTCACCACACTGTCTCTAGACCAATCAGCATGGCCGCTCTCACCACACTGTCTCTAGACCAATCAGCATGGCCGCTCTCACCACACTGTCTCTAGACCAATCAGCACGGCCGCTCTCACCACACTATCTCTAGACCAATCAACATGGCCGCTCTCACCACACTGTCTCTAGACCAATCAGCACGGCCGCTCTCACCACACTGTCTCTAGACCAATCAGCATGGCCGCTCTCACCACACTGTCTCTAGACCAATCAGCACGGCCGCTCTCACCACACTGTCTCTAGACCAATCAGCATGGCCGCTCTCACCACACTGTCTCTAGACCAATCAGCATGGCCGCTCTCACCACACTGTCTCTAGACCAATCAGCATGGCCGCTCTCACCACACTGTCTCTAGACCAATCAGCATGGCCGCTCTCACCACACTGTCTCTAGACCAATCAGCATGGCCGCTCTCACCACACTGTCTCTAGACCAATCAGCATGGCCGCTCTCACCACACTGTCTCTAGACCAATCAGCATGGCCGCTCTCACCACACTATCTCTAGACCAATCAGCATGGCCGCTCTCACCACACTGTCTCTAGACCAATCAGCATGGCCGCTCTCACCACACTGTCTCTAGACCAATCAGCATGGCCGCTCTCACCACACTGTTTCTAGACCAATCAGCATGGCCGCTCTCACCACACTGTCTCTAGACCAATCAGCATGGCCGCTCTCACCACACTGTCTCTAGACCAATCAGCATGGCCGCTCTCACCACGGTTTTGTACACTTTTCCTTTCATTTTATCTGAAACTCTTCTGTCACACATCACACCTGATACTTTTCTCCACCCGTTCCAGCCTGCTTGAATACGCTTCTTCACCTCTTTTCCACACTCTCCATTGTTCTGGACTGTTGATCCTAGATACTTAAAATCTTCCACCTTCTTTATCTCTTCTCCCTGTTACCTCACTTTTCCATTTGGATCCCTCTCATTCACACACATGTACTCTGTTTTACTCTGACTAATCTTCAAACTTCCACCTCTCCAGCTTTTACCATTCACCAAACAGGACACAACTATTGTGTCATCTAAATATTTCTCACAGGGACCCGTAGTCAGCGGTAGACCGTAGACCAGCTCTGATGTTCGACATCAAAATTTCTGACACCGTCCTCTCAGCCTGACATACTGAGGTCGCTCTGTTAGGAAACTGTAAAATAAAACCAGGGCACCTTTTATTCTCAGCCAGTCGACTGAGGAGCTTATAGATTTCTACTGAAATATTCACTCATTCTCTGGAACTTCAGATCAAGTTTGAGTTTATAAATCTTTGAAAGCATGAATATTTAACAACCGTCAGACTGCAAAAGTTCTTTTTAAAACAGACAAAATAGAGAAATGTGAAAATACATTTGAGGAGCTGCTTGTGTTGCTGCTGGTTATTTAATCCCATAATACCAACACCAGCTCAGTCCTCCTTCACACCTTTAACAACAGTTCCTTTTACAGTTTGCCTGGAAGCTTTTTCTGAAAAAATCAGCACAACAAGCTGATGATGGATTTCCTTCTGCCTGCGTTTCAGACTCAGTGATCGGAGCACATTATTCAGTAAACAAAAAAAAAGAAGCAGAGACGCCTGAGCTGCCTGCAAACACATCAGGTACAAGGTCATGTTCACCAGCCTGTAGAATAAGAACATCCATCCATTCATCTGACTCCCGAGCTGCTGAGTTTGGGTTTTTATCGGATGAGTACTGCATGCCATAAATGGTAAACAGACTCTACTTATAGACAGTGATCCGTCTTTACAACACGGTTTACTTTTCACGATTTCGCTACTTCACGGAACACCATTGTGTTCTGCATTCTGATTGGCTAGAAAGCCACTCGCTTCTTTTCTACCCGTGCATCAATAACGTTGCAGTTAATATGTACACGCAAGTAAAACAGCTTGCCAAATTTACATCACGTACGTGCAAATTCTCTTGCAATTTCCGTTCCGTCATCTTCCGCTTGTTCCGGGGTCGGGTCGCGGGGGCAACAGCCGCAAACGGGCAGCCCAGGCCTCAGTCTCCCCGGCTGCATCCTCCAGCTCACCTGGAAGGATCCCAAGTCGTTCCCCGGCCAGCTGTGAGACATAGTCTCTCCAGCAGGTCCGGGGTCTGCCTCTTGGTCTCCTCCCGGTGGGACGTGCCCAAAACACCTCGCCCGCGAAGCACTTGGGGGGCATCCTGACCAGATGCCCGAACCACCCCATCTGGCTCTTCTTGACCTGGAGGAGGAGGAGCGGCTTGACACCGAGCTCCTCCCGGATGGCAGAGCTCCTCACCCGATCTCTGAGTGAGAGCCCAGCCACCCTGTGGAGGAAGCTCATTTCGGCCGCTTGTACCCGCGATCTCATTCTTTCGGTCACCACCCACAGCTGGTTACCATGGTGAGGGTAGGAACTTAGATCCTGGTTACCATGGTGAGGGTAGGAACGTAGATCGACTTGTAAATCGAGAGCTTTGCTTTTCGGCTTGCAATTTCGAGTTTCTCTAAAACCCTTAATGTCAACAAAACGCTCAGGATGAAGGACTTACACTTAGTCGCTTAGCAACCATGGTGAAAATGGCCGCTGAACTTTAGGGAGTAGCTCAAGAATGTGACCCATCGATGAGCCGTTCATTACAGTTCTCCAACATTACGATGGTGGCATGTCGGTGTATAAGAAGAAAAAAGAGCGACAACTGCCTATCACCGAACAAACACACCTGCACCGCGGGCTTCTAAAGAAGAAAACCCTACAGGGGGCGATCAAGATGCAGCGGCTCAGTCTGAAGAGCAATGACATACACCTGAGTCACTATTTGTCCGACTGTCCTTTGGATTTGTTTCATAATCATTTTTGATTTTCTCCCGTTTAATCCAATCCCTCGGGTCGCGGTGGGCGGTGCGGTGGGCGGTGCGGTGGGCGGTGCGGTGGGCGGTGCGAAAAACAAGAGTATTCTGTTATGCTTTTCTACCTGTGTTTGTTCTCAAAGTGTTTTACATCGTAGCTCACGTTCACACACACAGTGATACCTGATGGTGGAAGCGACATGCAAGCAGCAAACCACCATCAAGAGACATTTGGGGTTTGGTATCTTGCTCAGTGGCATGAACACTATTCAACCATCCTTCTAGAATCAGAATCTACTTTAATGATCCCACACAGGGTAAATTTATGTGTCACAGCAACAACTTCCTATCTGCTAAGTGAGTCGTTGTAGAGCCCGATCACGTACGGAAAGAAAGACCTCCGGTAACGAGATGTTCTCGAGCGGAGCTGTCTGAGCCTCTTGGAGAAGGAGCTCCGTTGTTCGTCCAGGAGTGGGTAGAGAGGATGGTCATGATTGTCCATGATGGATAAAAGTTTGTTCAGTGACCTCCTCTCTACCACTGCCTCAAGTGAGTCCTGTTTGCTGCCAATGACAGAGCCAGCCAGTCTGATTAGTTTATTCAGTCTGTTGGCGTCACTGGCTGCGATGCTGCTCCCCCAGCAGATGACGGAGAAGAACAAGGTGCTGGCCACCACAGACTGGTAGAAGGTCTCCAGGATCTTGCTGCACACATTAAATTCTACCCACTGAGCCTTCCTTCCAACCATAAAGATCGGTTCACCGTGTAGAGGCCACCAGTCTGTCACAGAGCCAGTAAAAGAGTGAGAAGACCAAACATGTTGAAACCAAAAATATTCATTAGGCCAGACCAAGGTTTGCAGTTGGTCTGGCCTAATGACTTTGGTTGTCGTTAAAACATTGCCGATTGGCACCGATGGATTTCAGGCATCATGGTTCTGATTCTGCTGCTGGATTAGGGCACCAATCATAGCAAGTCTCTCAGCCTCAGCAGGTGATTTGGTTTTACTATGAATAGAGGAAAATTCAAAATGGGTTGCTGGTCCATTTCTCCTAAATACTGGTCCTGCTCCAACATCTCTCTAACAATGCCATACCAAAGTTTATAGCTGACAAACCCCCAAACCTTGATTCTGACACGGTTCCAGTGGCGCCATGTCCGCTTGTAAAATGCTTACAACCGCTCCACTGAAAATTGTGCAACGTTTTGGCGCTGCCACTGCAACGTTGGTGAAGCTGCGGTGGCCAAGTGTTCAAGATTGCTACGTTAGCCTTGCTGAGCAAAGCATTCACAAACTTGCGTCTGGCGGTGCCAAACGTTGACTGAGCATTCGTGGAGTGGAGGTGAACAATTGACCAGTTCTCACGACGTGCAAAATTTTGTGCAGCTCCTTGAGAAATGCCAGTGGTGGCAAAGCGGTGGCCAAGCGTTTGCGGCGTTGCTTTAACAGGAACCAACTTTTGTTAAACAGTGATGAACGGTTACGTCAGAACTCCATGGCATTGCAGCAATTTCGGGCGGTGTGACCGGACCTTAAAGAATCCATTGTATTTAAACTGCGCTTTTCAGGACTTTCAAAGACGCTTCACATATGCATTACAAGGTACTGGTAAGCTACTGTTGTACCCACAGCTGCCCTGGGGCAGACTGACAGAAGTGAGGCTGCCCCTCTGACCATCACCAACCAATCACACACACCATTCAGACTAGGCAATGTGGATGAAGTGTTTTGCCCAGGGGCACAATGGTAATTTAATCTCAACGTCCGTCCCACCATGGCACCTGGGGTTTCAGCGGTCTCCCATCCATGTACAGCCCAAGTCCAGCATGCTCAGCTTCTGAGGTCTGACGGGATCAGGCTTTAACAGGCTGGTACGGCCTCTTGTTTTAACGACCTACCTTTAAAAGTCTTTTTACACACTTACTGTATAAAGCCTGTGATCTTAGGCTGTAAATAATGCATATATTTTTCTATCTATTTTATCTCTTCTTTCTTTCTGTACCTGTGCGTTTGTATATTCCAATTTTCGCATTGTGAGCCCAGTAAAGATTTTCTTGATTGAAAGTTAGATTAAATTAATATGATTTTATAGCAACATTTTTTCAGCTAAATAATCACAACTTATCTTCATAAAATGTTTGTAAACAATCCAAATCTGGTAAAAACCCAAAGACTCCACCCACCAGCAAAGATCAAAAATATAAAACCATCTTTGTTAATCTTTCTGCCAACCATAAAACTTCCCCACTGGAAGCGTAAATGCAGCAGAATTCTGCTGTTGCTATCCAGCGGGCAGACTGAGTTAAAAATGGAGCTGAAGCTTCGTAATGAGACGTCAGAGGAGAGACGGAGACTCTAATCTGTTACACAGTGTGTTTGTTTTTATGTTAAAGTAACAGAAAGCAGCTTACCTGCAGGTCAGCAAGGAGGTGGGCAGGTTCATGTGGGAGAGACAGAGAGAGAGAAAGAGAGAGATTAGATTCTAGAACACACTCAGAAAAAAAACACATCAAATGTTTCATCAAAAACATTTGATCCTCTTCACACACACTCAGAAAAACCTCAACATGTTCCTTCTTTCAGTAATGCAGGGACGATGTATCCAGTTAAAATCTCAGTAACACAAACTACAAACAGATTTAAATTTAAAAACATTGGAATGGGGCGGCACTGTGACCTCACAACAAGACGGTCAGGAGTTTAAGTTCCAGAGTGGGGTGAGGGTTCAATCACTGCTCTTTCTGTGTGGAGTTTTCATGTTCTTTCAATTTTAGGTTGAATGGCCACATAAAAATTGCCCCTAGGAACAAATGTGTGTGTGGATGGTTGTGTGTGTGTGTGGCCGTGCAACAGACTGGCCTTTTAATCAATATCATTCATTCATCTTCTGAACCAGTTATCCCTGGTGGGGGTTGTGGGGTGACTGAACCCATCCAGACTGATTTTAGGCGAGAGGCAGAATACACCCGAAAAGACACCAGTTTGTCTGAGAGGGACAGGAACATAGATCCTGGTTACCATGGTGAGGGTAGGAACATAGATCCTGGTTACCATGGTGAGGGTAGGAATGTCGATCCTGGTTACCATGGTGAGGGTAGGAACGTAGATCCTGGTTACCATGGTGAGGGTAGGAGCATAGATCCTGGTTACCATGGTGAGGGTAGGAACATAGATCCTGGTTACCATGGTGAGGGTAGGAATGTCGATCCTGGTTACCATGGTGAGGGTAGGAACGTAGATCCTGGTTACCATGGTGAGGGTAGGAATGTAGATCCTGGTTACCATGGTGAGGGTAGGAACGTAGATCCTGGTTACCATGGTGAGGGTAGGAACATAGATCCTGGTTACCATGGTGAGGGTAGGAATGTCGATCCTGGTTACCATGGTGAGGGTAGGAATGTAGATCCTGGTTACCATGGTGAGGGTAGGAACGTAGATCCTGGTTACCATGGTGAGGGTAGGAACATAGATCCTGGTTACCATGGTGAGGGTAGGAATGTCGATCCTGGTTACCATGGTGAGGGTAGGAACGTAGATCCTGGTTACCATGGTGAGGGTAGGAACGTAGATCCTGGTTACCATGGTGAGGGTAGGAACGTAGATCCTGGTTACCATGGTGAGGGTAGGAATGTAGATCCTGGTTACCATGGTGAGGGTAGGAACGTAGATCCTGGTTACCATGGTGAGGGTAGGAACGTAGATCCTGGTTACCATGGTGAGAATAGGAACGTAGATCCTGGTTACAATGGTGAGGGTAGGAACGTAGATCCTGGTTACAATGGTGAGGGTAGGAACGTAGATCCTGGTTACCATGGTGAGGGTAGGAACGTAGATCCTGGTTACCATGGTGAGGGTAGGAACGTAGATCCTGGTTACCATGGTGAGGGTAGGAACGTAGATCCTGGATACCACGGTGAGGGTAGGAACGTAGATCCTGGTTACCATGGTGAGGGTAGGAACGTAGATCCTGGTTACCATGGTGAGGGTAGGAACGTAGATCCTGGTTACCATGGTGAGGGTAGGAACGTAGATCCTGGTTACCATGGTGAGGGTAGGAACGTAGATCCTGGTTACCATGGTGAGGGTAGGAACGTAGATCCTGGTTACCATGGTGAGGGTAGGAACGTAGATCCTGCTACGGCACATGCCTGTGACCACATCAGTGATAAGCGGTTCAGAAACGTGATATCGTCCGTTAAACACAAACACATTTAGATTTACAGAGAACTTTTCTGTGTTAGAAATTAATTTATAATTAATTAGAAGTTCATTTTTACTGAAGATCAAACAGGTTTCTGTGTTTGTTCCCACTTTTAATTATTTCATCTTTTTAATTTCAATGAAAATGATTTTTAATAATGTTTGGAGCAAAAAAAAAAAAAAAAAAAAAAGCTCTCGACAGAACTTTTGGAAAAAATGAAACTTTTTTAATAATAAATAAATCTTCTGTTTTGCAGCAAAAAAAAAAAAGGACCAAATTAATTTTAATATAAAAGATTCTTTAATTTTAACAAAGAAAAATGAACTTTCAAATTTTTTTGATTTATTAAAATATGCATCTCATTTCTTTAAAAGTGTGTATGAAATCATCCAATCACAGCCCTCCGTCTGGTTACATAACCCACCCCCCACCTGTCAATCTAACTGATGATGAAGAGGAGGTGATCTTCATCATCTCTCATTTGTTTACATTAAATCTGATTCAACAAAAAAATCATCTAAAATCACGTTGGAAATCCTCAAAAGTAAGATGTACTTCCTCCTAAACCTGCTGGACGTACTTCCTCCTAAACCTGCTGGACGTACTTCCTCCTAAACCTGCTGGACGTACTTCCTCCTAAACCTGCTGGATGTACTTCCTCCTAAACCTGCTGGACGTACTTCCTCCTAAACCTGCTGGACGTACTTCCTCCTAAACCTGCTGGATGTACTTCCTCCTAAACCTGCTGGATGTACTTCCTCCTAAACCTGCTGGATGTACTTCCTCCTAAACCTGCTGGATGTACTTCCTCCTAAACCTGCTGGATGTACTTCCTCCTAAACCTGCTGGACGTACTTCCTCCTAAACCTGCTGGACGTACTTCCTCCTAAACCTGCAGGACGTACTTCCTCCTAAACCTGCTGGACGTACTTCCTCCTAAACCTGCTGGACGTACTTCCTCCTAAACCTGCAGGACGTACTTCCTCCTAAACCTGCTGGACGTACTTCCTCCTGCACATTGTGGACGTTCATGGTTTCATTGAGGCAGCTCGGTCACGATGACCCTAAATTTAAATCTGGGATGTAAAAGGTTGAAAAGAGAGAGGTGGTCCTGTGCGAACGTGACAGGCTGTCTGCATCCAGCCGGATTTCCTGCAATGCTGATGTCAACAGATGTTCACTTGGATGGCAGACTGTCAGAACGAAGCTCGCACAAAGAAACCTCACATCCAATTATCTCCCAGAAAAATCCTAGATTTATTCAGCAGAAGCTGAAGGAGACACGAGGGAAAGCAGGGGTGAGTGGTGATGACGGGGTGGATCAGAAGGTCATACTGACCAGGTCTAAACCAAACATGAACCTCTGAGTGGGAAGGCTTTCTAATGAGACTCCATCTCAAGATACTGAGTCATGAAAACACAGAAAAAACTTTTAAAAAATTAAAACTAAAGTTCAAATCTGAAGGTGTGAAGAAAACAGTCCTCCAGCACAGAAACAGATTAATGAGAAAAGAACCAGAGGCGAGCCGGAAGGGCTTTCAAAGCCATTTCTACAGTTTTTTTTTTCCACTGAACAGTGTATGTCAGGAGACGGTGGCTCGGTGGTGGTATCCAGGTCAGACTCCATTGTTTCAAGAGAGAAAAGGATACCAACAAATCTGCATGTGTATTTGAAGTTTAAGAGGTGAGCTCGGGTTGAGATGGAGATAAAGCTGTGCCTAAGATTTGTTGCAGGTGTGATTTAAATGATGTGAAAGGACTTTGGGAAGTTTTGACGTGTCATTTGTACCGCATGGAAATGGAGCGAACTGCTTACTCACCATGTGAACGTGTAAAGTTCTAAACAAAGTCTTCAAAGAGCTTTGGGATGACCTGTCTGTGATACACCCTGTCTGGATGAATCCCATCCGCTCCCTGCTACACACACGTAAAATATGTTGGTTACCCAGCAGTAATCTCAGTCCAGCTTTTCTGGAATGAAAGGGAAAGTGTAGAAAACCGTGGTGAGAGCGGCCATGCTGATTGGTCTAGAGACAGTGTGGTGAGAGCGGCCATGCTAATTGGTCTAGAGACAGTGTGGTGAGAGCGGCCATGCTGATTGGTCTAGAGACAGTGTGGTGAGAGCGGCCATGCTAATTGGTCTAGAGACAGTGTGGTGAGAGCGGCCATACTGATTGGTCTAGAGACAGTGTGGTGAGAGCGGCCATGCTAATTGGTCTAGAGACAGTGTGGTGAGAGCGGCCATGCTGATTGGTCTAGAGACAGTGTGGTGAGAGCGGCCATGCTAATTGGTCTAGAGACAGTGTGGTGAGAGCGGCCATACTGATTGGTCTAGAGACAGTGTGGTGAGAGCGGCCATGGTGATTGGTCTAGAGACAGTGTGGTGAGAGCGGCCATGCTAATTGGTCTAGAGACAGTGTGGTGAGAGCGGCCATACTGATTGGTCTAGAGACAGTGTGGTGAGAGCGGCCATGCTAATTGGTCTAGAGACAGTGTGGTGAGAGCGGCCATGCTAATTGGTCTAGAGACAGTGTGGTGAGAGCGGCCATACTGATTGGTCTTGAGACAGTGTGGTGAGAGCGGCCATGCTGATTGGTTTAGAGACAGTGTGGTGAGAGCGGCCATGCTGATTGGTCTAGAGACAGTGTGGTGAGAGCGGCCATGCTGATTGGTCTAGAGACAGTGTGGTGAGAGCGGCCATGGTGATTGGTCTAGAGACAGTGTGGTGAGAGCGACCATGCTGATTGGTCTGGAGACAGTGTGGTGAGAGCGGCCATGCTGATTGGTCTAGAGACAGTGTGGTCAGAGCGGCCATGCTGATTGGTCTAGAGACAGTGTGGTGAGAGCGGCCATGCTGATTGGTCTAGAGACAGTGTGGTGAGAGCGGCCATGCTGATTGGTCTAGAGACAGTGTGGTCAGAGCGGCCATGCTGATTGGTCTAGAGACAGTGTCACTGATTCAAAGACAGGAAGCAGAGATGTTTGTATCAGAGATGAAGATGCTGAGGATCTCTCTGGGAGTGACCAGGATGGACAGGATCAGAGGAACAGCACATGTTAGAGGTTTTAAAGTCAGAGAGGTCAGACTGAGATGGTTTGGACATGTGCAGAGGAGAGAGAGAGAGTACATCAGAAGAAGGATGCTGGGTTTGGAACCACCAGGAAAGAGGACTAGAGGAAGACCTTGAAAAAGAACGATGTAAGTACGAGAACGTCCTGGTTTTGATTATTGTTGTTCTTACTATACTGGTTGTGTTTCTCTCTGGTTTACTGTGTACCAATCAAAAATAAGACTGGACTCTATCCCCTCTTCTGTGTGAAGCCTCCTCCTCTGTTCCCCCTACAGCTGTACTCGCTGCTCTGAGACAATGACGGCCAGACCTCACCAAACCCCACACGCTGACAAAACAATTTCCACTCACTGCTGATGAGAGACTTTGTCACATTTTCATCCCACTGTGTGAGCTCTGAGAGAGTGAGAGATGGAGCTTTGAACGAGGGTCCGTTTAAAGTGGGACGGAAACAGAGTCAAACGTGGGAATAAATCCATCTTCCTCTCTGTTTTTTACTGTCTGACAATCATTTATTTATCTTTAATTTATTAATCTTTCCTCTTGCTAACGAGGGTCTAATCACAACAGAAGTTTTCTCCTTCATCCTGCTTCCTGTTTATCCCGCTCGGTGTGAAACTCAGGTCATGACACGTACGATCACTACCAGTGGCCTGAAGGTAATAATGCTGCTCACATGGGTTATTGATCCAAACATTCCGATCGATACGCCGTGTGCTGCAGCGCTTGCTGGGTCAATGATATGGTCCACAGAACGGCAGTGAACGATGAGCTTCATCTGCTCATCGACTCTGTTGGACCACAATGAAATGAGCAGGGGTAAACATCCGGGACCTCGTTTCTAAATCATGTTAAAATCCCTGCGAACGCAGATTTATAAAGATGACAGAGAGTACGGACAAAGGGGTAACACGGTCGTCCTGCCGCTGCTAAGATGCTGAGGATCTCTCTGGGAGTGACCAGGATGGACAGGATCAGAGGAACAGCACATGTTAGAGGTTTTAAAGTCAGAGGCGACTTCCAGTCCGAGGATGAACACTCTACCACTGAGCTACCATTTCCCCTCTCTCGTCTCACCTGACTTGTCTTATGAAATTAGTTTTCCTAAGTTTGTAAACACAGGCTTTAAAATGAGCAAACCTGTTATTTAAACATGAGATCTACCCAAGTCTTTAAAACATGGCCACAGAACATTCCAGAGATTCTTCGGGGTGGGTTTTGGGTTTGATGGATTAATTATTTCCTCTTTATGACACATAAAACGTTTCCTCCATCCCGTCAGAACATTTGCTCAGAACCATCAGTGTGACATTTCAGCCTTAAAGTGTCTAAAAGCTTCTGAGAACAAAAACAAACCCATCGGTTCAAACGTCCCCATCTCCAAGACCCTCCCCGCCCATCGTCTTTATCCTTCTACGTGATCCATCATGGTGGACACGTTGTGATTTTTATCTGACGTTCTGTTTCTGAGTGTCTAACTAATGCATCCATCTGAATCTTCCTGCTCTGATTAATTAGTGAACATCTGCCCCTCTTCTATATCTGCTTCGTGTGGTTGGAGGTAAAGCACGTCTGATTAATCCATCACTCTCTGAAAGATCAGATAGACGTTGGGTCACTTTGATTCAGCCGTGTTCAAACCAACGGTACGTTTATATCACCGTTCATCTGCTGCCACGGTGAGTCTTTAAGAGGCTCGGTGTGTGTTATTTTTAGATCTTATGTCTCTTGAACCAGAACCAGGAATGTCTTAGAGCTTCAATAGCGATTCAGAAAAGATTTTTCTGCCACAAACCTTTTATATTGTTTATAAAAACGAAAGAAGAGAACAGATAGTTTTGGAGGCTTATTAACTGTCAATACCATTTTCACTTTGGAGATGAGCTTTTCAAATTAAATTGAACAAAGTAAAGAACTGCGAGCTGCATGGGATCGGACAAGCGGGACTTAGCATTAATTAGGAGAGAGACGGATGAATGTTATCTATAAATATTCCGAGTTTTTAGGAGTACAAAGTTCTGTTCCATCGTCTTCCGCTTATCCGAGGCCAGGTTGTGGAGGCAGTAGCCTCAGATGGGAAACTCAGGCTTCTCTCACCCTAGCTGCATCATCTAGCACCGCCCCCTCCCGATCCCAGACTCATAAGTGCGACTGCTGGTGTTTGAGGACAACAGTTAGGATGTGAAGGATGTGGAACTTTTAGAGACAGTTTAAGATCTTATTAAGATTCACTGGAGCTGAAAAACATCGTTACCACGGTAACCCAGATTCCACCCAGAGCAGAGCCGACTGCCGTGTGTTCCATCACTGGCTGTTCCAGCTCCACCCCGCTCAACTCGGCACCACCCAATGGGTGTTCTGAAGCTAGTTGGAGCTCTCTCTTGGACTGCTTGGAGATACCAGGCACGCACACACGCATGCACACACACACACACACAGTTTCTCTCTCTCTCCGCCACAACTATAAATACTGCCCTTCCTGTCGCCTGCTCGATGCAAACCCCCTACACCATAAAGTGCACAATCTGACAATAAGAGTGCCACTGCCAACTACTGTTGTGTCCATCTTTCTGTCTCTAGAGACAATGGAGTCTACACGAGGCGCTCCTACTGTCGAGAGCAACCCCTAGCACCCAGCGCTGGGCTTATAATCCCGGTTGTAAGCTCGACAATTTAAAACACAGGGTCAGGCCTGGGCTTATAAGTCATAGCAGTTGTTCCTTGTGTTGAGTCTGCACGAGACAGTGAAGCTCGGCGCAGACTCGACACTTGTCTGCAGGCCTGGGCAGGCGGTATGGAGATCCTGGAGTCCCTAGTGCCAGGTCATTTTTAAAAATTACAAAAATTCAAAAAATTTTGTGAAAAATTGCACAAATTCTCAAAAATTTAGAAAATTTGTGAAAATTCTGAAAATTTTGGGTAAATATGCAAAATAACATAGTTTGCAAAAAAAATTTAAATTTTTGCAAAATTTCTCAAAACTGTTGCAAAATTCTCTAAATTTTGTGTAAATTCTCAAAAAAATTTCCAGGGTCACAACCCCTCCTCCGTATCTCACCAGTCTCCTCACGGGGCACGACCACCTATTTCAGAAGCACTGGATTAATATGTACATATTTTAAAATATTTATGTAAACACTCGGGTATTTTTAGGACACCAAACCAGCATGACTCCCAGTAAACTCTCTGAGGTTGCCTGATGCTGACCCGGGTTTTTTGGAACAGAACCAGCACATTGATCATGAGTTCCATCAGCAGTCAATCTGTTTGGAACGCAGCCCGGTGGACTTCCTGTGTTTACGTTTGGTGATGTAATGCTGGATGTTGGCGAGGTTAAACCGGGTTGGAGGACTCAGCCCCGATACCAACATGTCGTACAAGAGTTTAGACATGATTTAATCTGCTTCACGCTGTAGATTACCGACTGTAACATAAAGTTTATGATAAAATCAACAGAGTGTGATCCTCACGTGGACGTCCATGTGAAAACGTTTCCTAGCAACCAAACTAAAATAGTTCCCATTAACGATGACCTGGTTCCCAAAAGTTAGAGAAAAAACTTTTTAAAAGACACAAAATGTTTCATCTGAAACCTGCAGAAAGTGTGTGTGGGGTTTCTCTGGTTCAACACACACCTACAACGAGTGTGTTAACATCTCTGGCTGGTTGCCTCGTTTGTCTCCATGACGACCCAGTGACCCCACTACTATAAGACTTGTGGCATAACGTCGTTAATTATTAATCTTTAACAAATTAACCTGCAAAGAAATAAAATCCTGTCTGAAAAACTGAACCACAGACTTCCTGGTGTTTAAACGAGTGTTCCATCGAAACGTGAGGCTCTGTCGAAATGAGCGAGAGCTAAACCCATCGATCCAAAAGAGGGGAACAAACTGTTTAAACTTTATTTCAGGGTCAGTTTTAGTTTTGTTGTTGTTGTTATCTTTGCGTTTCATTCATTCATTTGATCTGTTTTTAGATTCTAAATAATACGAGTGATGTCTTTAGCTTTTCACTGTCCACCGTTTGCGGTCCAAGCCACCTCAAGCTTGCAACTTTGTGGTTTCCCGTTCTGTTTGTTCCATCGTCTTCCGCTTACCTGGGGCCAGGTCACAGGGGCCAAGAAAAGAAACCCAGGCCTCTCTCACCCCGGCTGCATCCTCCAGCTCACCCGGAAGAATCCCGAGTTGTTCCCCAGCCAGCTGTGAGACATAGTCTCTCCAGCAGGTCCGGGGTCTGCCTCTTGGTCTCCTCCCAGTGGGACGTGTCCGAAACACCTCATCAGCGAGGTGCTTGGGGGGCATCCTGACCAGGTGCCCGAACCACCCCATCCAGGCTTCTCACGACCTGGAGGAGGAGCGATTCGACGCCAAGCTCCTCCCCTGATCTCTGAGTCAAAGCCCGGCCACCATGAGAAGAAAGCTTAATTCGGCCGCTTGTATCTGCAATCTCATTCTTTCGGTAACCACACACACTGGTTACCATGGTGAGGGTAGGAACGTAGATCCTGGTTACCACGGTGAGGGTAGGAACGTAGATTCCTGGTTACCGTGGTGAGGGTAGGAATGTGGATCCTGGTTACCATGGTGAGGGTAGGAACGTAGATCCTGGTTACCATGTTGAGGGTAGGAACGTAGATCTTGGTTACCATGGTGAGGGTAGGAACGTAGATCCTGGTTACCATGGTGAGGGTAGGAACGTAGATCCTGGTTACCATGGTGAGGTTAGGAACGTAGATCCTGGTTACCATGGTGAGGGTAGGAACGTAGATCCTGGTTACCATGGTGAGGGTAGGAACATAGATCCTGGTTACCATGGTGAGGGTAGGAACATAGATCCTGGTTACCATGGTGAGGTTAGGAACGTAGATCCTGGTTACCATGGTGAGGGTAGGAACGTAGATCCTGGTTACCATGGTGAGGGTAGGAACATAGATCCTGGTTACCATGGTGAGGGTAGGAACATAGATCCTGGTTACCATGGTGAGGTTAGGAACGTAGATCCTGGTTACCATGGTGAGGGTAGGAACGTAGATCCTGGTTACCATGGTGAGGGTAGGAATGTAGATCCTGGTTACCATGGTGATGGTAGGATCGTAGATTGACTCCATCTCTTCTTTAAATCATTTACTTTCACATATATCTTGTTTTTTGTGTAAATCTGATGTATTTATAGATCAGTGACCAAAGCGACTCGTCTACGTTCGTTCATATTAAAACATCTTTATTTCAACCTTCATGTCGCTCGGGGACCAATTAAAACGTTTTCTTAAAGGTTGGGTTGGTTGCTATGGTTACTGTGTAAAATGATAATTATTAAAAAGAAAACAAAAAGTAATTAAATGATTCTAACAAAGTTTGTTTCCTTACATTTGACCTTAAGTGCCCCCGCTTTTACTGGTCCCATCCGTGCGGTTTATGAAGTTACACGTGGTTCTTCAGCAGCTCTACAATCTCCTTTTCTAAAGGATGCTGCTGTGCTTCCTCCTGCACAGAAAGCCGAACTGCTCTCCATCACAGCCAGGTCACACTGCAGGAGATAAGCTGAGCTCACAGATAAAGGAGGGCTCAGATTACAGATACCGTGAGCCTGACCGCTTTCTTAGAGACGCTACATAATCTCTGTCCAGCTGAACCAGAACCAGAACCAAGCCTGTCAGAGGGATGGCCCTCTAAAGCTACAGAAAGAAGAAAAAAAACAGAAAGAAAAAAAAACAAAAAGAAAAAGCTCTCGATTTACAAGTCGATCTACGTTCCTACCCTCACCATGGTAACCAGGATCTACGTTCCTACCCTCACCATGGTAACCAGGATCTACGTTCCTACCCTCACCATGGTAACCAGGATCTACGTTCCTACCCTCACCTATGGTCACCAGCTGTGGGTGGTGACCGAAAGAATGAGATCGCAGGTACAAGCGGCCGAAATCAGCTTCCTCTGCAGGGTGGCTGGGCTCTCACTCCGAGATCGGGTGAGGAGCTCTGCCATCCGGGAGGAGCTCGGTGCCGAGCCACTCCTCCTCCAGGTCGAGAGGAGCCAGATGGGGTGGGTCGGGCATCTGGTCAGGAGGCCCCCCAAGCGCCTCGCGGATGAGGTGGCACGTCCCACCGGGAGGAGACCAACGGGCAGACCCCGGACCCGCTGGAGAGACTATGTCTCACTGCTGGCTGGGGAACGACTTGGGATCCTTCCGGGTGAGCTGGAGGATGCAGCCGGGGTAAGAGAGGCCTGGGCTGCCCGCTTGAGGCTGTTGCCCCGTGACCCGCCCCCTGAACAAGCGGAAGATGATGGAACGGAATGGAGCAGGGATATGCTCTGGAACTCTCCGCGACCCTATAGGGGATAAGCAGTTCAGAAAAATCGCCTTTAGAACCAGAACCAGGCTTCAAAAAAAATATTTAGTAAAAATGAGAAAAATCTTGATTTTATTATATTTTTGTTTTTTCTAATGACCAGTTTTGATTGGATTTTTTTTGTCTTCTGACCGTTTATCTCTGATAGGGTGGGGGTTCCGGAGCCTATTTCGGCTGATTTCAGGCGAGAGGCAGGACACACCCCGAAAAGATTGCCAGCCTGTTGTGGAGCCACACACACGGACAACCATCCACACACACACACACACACACACACTCATTCCTGGGGGCAATTTTATATCAGCAAATCAACCTAACACGTATGTTTTTGGAGGAAACTAGAGAAAACTCACACATTACACGGGGAGAACATACAAACTACACACAGAAGATGGTGGACTGGTGGTGTCGAGCTTTTAGTGTCAGTTTAAGATTCACTGGAGCTGAAAACAGAATTGCCACGGTAACCAGCATTCCGCCCAACACAGAGCCAACTGTCATGTGCTCCGCCAAGCAGCTGTTACAACTCCTACCCACCCATCTCAGCACCACCTAGCAGGTGTTCTGAAGCAGTTTGGAGCTCTCTCTCTTGGACTGGTTGGAGCCACTGGACACAAACGTGTCTGTAAAAACAGAATTATCAATAAAAAGAAACCCAGATTGTGTCATTTGTTTGGTTGTTTTGTTTTGTTTTTTTACTGTATTTGTAATTGTTTTTTATATTAAGCTATACGAATAAAATGGGCTTGATTTTGAACTCCTGCAGTGAGAGGGTAAGGTTGGGTTAGCATCATGTTTACCACACACACGGTGAGAGCAGGACAAACAGCATCTGCAGAACCTCAGGCACATCCAGAGCAGAGGTTTTTATTCTATTCAAGTCGCGTTCCTGCACCCCGGGTGGGGTGGAGGATATTTATAGAGCTGGAATATAGTGTCTTACATGTGGATTAGAAGTCTCTGAGCCACACTGGAGCTCACCACAGGATAACATCATCTGCATAAATCAGGCAGATCCTCCATGAATAATTTGGTTCATATGGTGAAAATATTAAGTAGAATTCTGGTTTTGTTGCAGACACTAGAGAAGGAGGCTCTAAGTACAGAGATAACTTGGCTCTGATTGGTCGATAGTGTGCACGGCTGCATAATGTTCACGAATTATCCAAAGGCAGTTTTCCTTTCTCATAATAAAAGGTTGATTTGATATTTAAAGGGGAAACGTCACAATTTTATAAAATGTTAGAAGTTGTTTGTAACAATAATATGTTTTATTTATTTAGGACGCTGCATCGATCCGTCGTGGTAAAGAAAGAGCTGAGCCGAAAAGCAAAGCTCTGGATTTACAAGTCGATCCACGTTCCTACCCTCACCATGGTAACCAGGATCTATGTTCCTACCCTCACCATGGTAACCAGGATCTACGCTCCTACCCTCACCATGGTAACCAGGATCTATGTTCCTACCCTCACCATGGTAACCAGGATCTACGTTCCTACCCTCACCATGGTAACCAGGATCTACGTTCCTACCCTCACCATGGTAACCAGGATCTACGCTCCTACCCTCACCATGGTAACCAGGATCGACATTCTACCCTCACCATGGTAACCAGGATCTACGTTCCTAACCTCACCATGGTAACCAGGATCTACGTTCCTACCCTCACCATGGTAACCAAAGAGCTACATTCGCACCCTCACCATGGTAACCAGGACCTACATTCCCACCCTCACCATGGTAACCAGGATCTACGTTCCTACGCTCACCATGGTAACCAGGATCTACGTTCCTACCCTCCTCATGGTAACCAGGATCTACGTTCTACCCTCACCATGGTAACCAGGATCTACATTCCTACCCTCACCATGGTAACCAGGATCTACGTTCCTACCCTCACCATGGTAACCAGGATCTATGTTCCTACCCTCACCATGGTAACCAGGATGTACGTTCCTACCCTCACCATGGTAACCAGGATGTACGTTCCTACCCTCACCATCGTAACCAGGATGTACGTTCCTACCCTCACCATGGTAACCAAAGAGCTACATTCCCACCCTCACCATGGTAACCAGGATCTACGTTCCTACGCTCACCATGGTAACCAGGATCTACGTTCCTACCCTCACCATGGTAACCAAAGAGCTACATTCCCACCCTCACCATGGTAACCAGGATCTACATTCCTACCCTCACCATGGTAACCAGGATCTACGTTCCTACGCTCACCATGGTAACCAGGATCTACGTTCCTACGCTCACCGTGGTAATCAGGATCTACGTTCCTACCCTCACCATGGTAACCAGGATCTATGTTCTACCCTCACCATGGTAACCAGGACCTACGTTCCTACGCTCACCATGGTAACCAGGATCTACGTTCCTACCGTCCTCATGGTAACCAGGATCTACGTTCTACCCTCACCATGGTAACCAGGATCTACATTCCTACCCTCACCATGGTAACCAGGATCTACGTTCCTACGCTCACCATGGTAACCAGGATCTACGTTCCTACCCGCACCATGGTAACCAGCTGTGAGTGGTCACCGGAAGAATGAGATCGCGGATACAAACGGCTGCGATGAGCTTCCTCCGCAGGGTGGCTGGGCTCTCACTCAGTGATCGGGTGAGGACTTTTGCCATCCGGGAGGAGCTTGGTGTCGAGCTGCTCCTCCTTCAGGTCGAGTCTCTTTACAACTACAGAACTACAAACATGGCGGACAGACGCTTGTGTTCTTGTCACGCTGTCATCTCTGTTTTCTGATTGGGTAGGACATTTTTCCCATTGCTGCACGCGTAAGATAATCCCTGAAATCTCTGACCTAGTAGCTGAGGGGAAAATGGAATTTAGCAGAGGCACTAGTTGGCACCAGCCTGGCGAAGCCTCGTTGGAATGAAGGTGAACAGTAGTTGGTAGCGTCACCCTGGCGATGTACATGACTTCTACAGTCACAGCTGAAACTGCATTGAGCTTGGTGCATGTGAACATGCTGGTGTTTGCAGCAAACCAGTAAATAATGCTGGGAGGAAACCAGCCCTCAGCAGGGACAGAGAGTCCCTGCTCTGACTGCTTTGCACCTAGCGGCTTGTTTGCTGCCAGGAGAAATAAGCAAGGCAGTAAACAGCGGGTGCCAGCGGGCAGCCCTGCAGGGAGGGCTTATTTTCCTGCGTCCTGTCAACACGTGTTAAACTCTGAGTAGCAATGACAGGACGGCCACAAGTGTGTGGATGATGAAAGATGGAGGAAACGAGGGACGGGTTTCACCGTTTTTATTATTCTAACTTATATATAATAAAGAATATAAAGCTAATGAAAAACAAACTGTTTTAAAAAACAAGATATTTGTTCTTTTTTTTTAAAAAAACCTTCATGAGAAAGTTTCATGCATGCACGTTTGACTCTTTTGCAAACCGTCCATTATTCAGATACTTTGTTCTGTACAGAAATCCTTCCTGTCCTCCTCTTACATTTCTTTTTAAACATGTGACAGAGAGTTTAAGTATCTGGGTGTCTCGTTCAAAGCGGGGGGAAAGATCGAGAGGGAGATTGATAGACGATCGGGGCGACGTCAGCAATAACTATGACGCTGCATCGGTAGATCGTGATGAAGAAGGAGATGAGCCGGAGGATGCAGCCGGGGTGAGAGAAGCCTGGATTTCCCGTCTGAGGCTGTTACCCCCGTCACCCAGCCACCCGATTGGTGGAAGACGACGGAACAAAAAAATGCATGACTCGTGATGGCAGCAGGTTTGTGTAATGCTCCAAATTTTTGTTGGACTTTTTGAGTGTTTATCCCATTTTTAAGAGCTGACCTCCTTCATCAGTGAGGAACGTGGTGGAGTCTTCATGAACGTGTGGAGATGTTCAGAAGGAATGAAGACAGGATCTTCTGAGTGACATCATCAGTGATTCACTATGGAACTAAAGATGGTGGACTGCTGGTGTTGTTCCACCACAGTGAAGGATCAACATGTGGAGCTTTTAGAGACAGTTTAACATCTTATTAGGATTCACGGTGGGTTTCAAACATTGTTGCCACTGTCACCCACTTTCCAGCGGGTGCTGAACCAACTGTTGCATGTTCCAACAAGCTGCTGCTCCCCTTATAACCCAACTCAGAACCACCTAGCAGCTGTTCAGAAGCTGTTTGGAGCTCCTTCTAGGACTGCTTAGAGCTACCAGACACACACATTTCCCCAGTGGGAGATTATCACTGTATCTGTGGGTCCTTATCTGTATAAAAGCACTTGAAAAAAAAAGTTTAGTCGGTTCTGTTCCATCGTCTTCCACTTATCTGGGTCGGGGAGGCAACATCCTCAGACGGGAAGCGCAGGCTCCTCTCACCCCAGCTGCATCCTACATCTCACCCGGAAGGATCCCAAGTTGTTCCCCAGCCAGCTGTGAGACATAGTCTCTCCAGCGAGTCTGGGGTCTGCGTCTTGGTCTCCTCCTGGTGGGACGTGCCTGAAAGACCTCACCAGCGAGGTGCTCCAGAGGCATCCCGACCAGATGCCCGAACGAAGGTTGAACCTTAGAATATCCAAAACGTTTCATCTCCTCTCAGTTTGCTTCTTGTGGAGCCTACTATGCAGTAAAGCAGCTGCTGCTTCCCGAACCGTCTGCATCACCTCCATACCTGGAGATTCATGTGGTGTGTTCAGCATAGTGAGCAACCAGAAACCACAGACAGGACAAACCATGATGAGGAGCAGAATCCCTGCCTCAGTAACCCCACAGGAGGGGGTCAGTGAACCTTTATGGAGTAAATAATTAGACCGTCCCGCCTGTGAATGTTTGGGTTTAATGGTGTGAAACAGAGGATGGGAGGAAAGGAGACCAGGGTCAGGGTTAGTTCGTTAGGCAGAGATGAAGAAAAAAAAAAAACACTTCTTTGAACTCATCAGGATTCTGTACAATTTTTCTGAGTCAAATTTCATTGATTTACAAACGTCTTTATTTTCTGCTTCTGCCAAAAAACAAGAATAATTAATGACAAAAAAAAGTTGGTACCAAGGCGTTAAACAAACGCCACACACTATACCTAAGACTGTGTTCACTGGCTGGATGACTGTGGGCTCAACCTCTTAAAAATCTAAACAGTTTATTCACTGAACAAAAGTTTTATTCTTCTTCTTATTTTAATATATTTTTAATAAAGACTCATGTTAGGTGGTGTTGGGTGGAGACAGCAGCTCGGTGGTTAGAGCGTTCCTGCACGGACCGGAAGTTCGCGGTTCGCGTCCCACAGAGAGCACGTCTAGGGTCCTTGGAGAAGACACCTAACCCCGCTTCTCCCACCATTGGCACCGTTGAAGGGCAGCCTGCTGCGGTGTAAGGAGTGCAGCACGGTGAGGGATGAAGAGAGTAATTCATTTATTTATGTTAAAGCATTTATTACCAACCCTTTAAAGCCCTTCCCTCGGATGACCTTTCATTATTGCCTTTTAAACACTTTTCTTTTTTAAATGCATTTAAAGTTTTATTTTTATTTTCTATTTATTATTTATGCTTTTCCTCCGGCGCTCAGTAGGCCCGTGCAAATAAACTTCAAACCAAAACACAAACTCTATCTGTAAACCCGAACCCTAAACACCAAAACTAACCCAAGACCCTAACCCTAAAACGTACTCTAAACACCAATCCTACACCCCAACCCCAACTCCAACCCTAAACACATACCCTAGCCCTTCACAAAAACACTAACCCTAAACCCTAAACACCAAACCTAACCCTAGACCCTAACCTTAAACCCAAAGCTCAACCCCAACCTTAGCCCCAAACCCCAAACGTAACCCAAAATCCTAAACACAAAACCTAACACAAAACCTAACCCAAGACCCTAACCCTAAAATCCAACACAAACCCTAAACATCGACCCTAAGACTAAACCGCAACTCTAACCCTAAATCGCAACCCTAACCTAACACACAAACCCTAAATCCTTACGCTAATCCTAAACCCTAAGCCTAACAATAAACCCTAACCATAGACCCTAACTGTAACCCTAAAGACCAACCCTAACCCTAAACCAATTTGTCCCTTATCTGACCCGTTAGATAAGATAAGGGCTACCACGCCCTTTAAAGGTTTAACAAAAGCAACCATGTTTATTTGCATATGCAATGAGATGAAAATTATTACTCCATGACAACACAACAGTCCCTCTTTAAATATTGGTTATTATTACATGACATAAATGATGTTTTTATATGTATAACTGCACACTAGTACCACAGAAAGTTCTTAGTCTCTGATCCTGTTCACTGACCATGGCAATAAACGTATTTCTAAGAGTGACAAAATGGCGAAAGTAGCGACTACTTTTTATAAAAGTAACAAAGTAAAAGTACAGATAATTGCATAAAAAAGTAGTGAGTAAAAGTAAAAAGTAGACAAAAAATAATTACTTTGTTAAAGTAAAGATAATAAGATTTCCTACTTGAGTAAAGTAACAAAGTAGTTTTACTTCACTACTTGACACCTATGGTTATGTGTGTGTTACACACAGAGAACATGAAACTGGGACTGTGCCTTTTAATATGGTGCGCTTTTTGGTTGTGAAAATACGGTCTCTCAAAAGATGCAAATATTCTATCTTAGATACAAAAAGATCATAAAGTCAAGACATTCATGAGTTGTTTGATCTGAATCCTAGTTATCTTCTACACCCCCTACTTTTGGTGCCAACTCAGGCATTTAATTCTTGCCCATCGTCTACATGAGTAGAATCAGCATGACCTGGTTTTAATTATGCTGATCTTGTCTCGACCAGCTAGAAAAACATTTTTAAGTTGGTAAAAACTTTGCTCTGCTTCCTTCATCGTGTCTGTACTTCTCTCCAGAACACCAGCTTGATGTAGAAGCAGTGGAGTGAGTCTCACATCGAGGCACCGTTCCCCGGATCTATAAACGAGCTTGTCATGTCACATTTCATCTGCATCCTGGATGTTCTTTTAAAGAAATTTAAAAGTGCGTGGGATGATTTGAATGCAATTCCCGAGCAACACTTTAGCCAAACAAACCTCACACACTCAGCAGTCAGAGCAGTGCAGAGATGAACTAAAGAAGCTCCTCTCTGTTTTCTTACTCCTCAGACTAATTTAGTTATAAATACTAGACTTGTGTCTCTTTTTTAAACTAGTTTATGAGGATAAAGTGACATATTCCCAAACTAGATCTCAGAATAGTCGTTTCTCATTAGTAGGGTCCCAATTACTTAAGAAAAGCTGACGCATGAACATTTTTTAAACCTGCTGAATCCTCACAGATTTGAAGTTTTTCTTGTTCGTTAAGTTTTTATGTTGGAGTTTATTTTCTTTTTGGTGTAATTAAAGTGGAGATTTTAAGAATTTAGTGATGAGAACGTTTTTAGCTTTTTCACTGAGGTACAAATAAATGGAGGATTAATACTGAGAACCGAACGTTGGTTCACGAGTGGGGGGAGGATGGAGCGGGAGATCGACAGGCGGATCGGTGCAGCGTCAGCAATAACCAGGACGCTGCACCAGTCCGTCGTGGTAAAGAGAGAGCTGAGGCAAAAAGCAAAGCTTTTGATTCACAAGTCGATCAGTGTTCCTACCCTCACCGTGGTAACCAGTATCTACGTTCCTACCCTCACCATGGTAACCAGGATCTACATTCCTACCCTCACCGTGGTAACCAGGATCTATGTTCATACCCTCACCATGGTAACCAGGATCTACGTTCCTACCCTCACCATGGTAACCAGGATCTACGTTCATACCCTCACCATGGTAACCAGGATCTACGTTCCTACCCTCACCATGGTAACCAGGATCTACGTTCCTACCCTCACCATGGTAACCAGGATCTACGTTCATACCCTCACCATGGTAACCAGGATCTACGTTCCTACCCTCACCATGGTAACCAGGATCTACGTTCCTACCCTCACCATGGTAACCAGGATCTACGTTCCTACCCTCACCATGGTAACCAGAATCTACGTTCCTACCCTCACCATGGTAACCAGGATCTACATTCCTACCCTCACCGTGGTAACCAGGATCTACGTTCATACCCTCACCATGGTAACCAGGATCTACATTCCTACCCTCACCGTGGTAACCAGGATCTACGTTCATACCCTCACCATGGTAACCAGGATCTACGTTCCTACCCTCACCATGGTAACCAGGATCTACGTTCCTACCCTCACCATGGTAACCAGAATCTACGTTCCTACCCTCACCATGGTAACCAGAATCTACGTTCCTACCCTCACCATGGTAACCAGGATCTACGTTCCTACCCTCACCATGGTAACCAGAATCTACGTTCCTACCCTCACCATGGTAACCAGGATCTACGTTCCTACCCTCACCATGGTAACCAGGATCTACGTTCCTACCCTCACCATGGTAACCAGGATCTACATTCCTACCCTCACCATGGTAACCAGAATCTACGTTCCTACCCTCACCATGGTAACCAGGATTTACGTTCCTACCCTCACCATGGTAACCAGGATCTACGTTCCTACTCCCACCATGTTCACCAGCTGTGGGTGGTGACCAAAAGAATGAGATCGTGGATACAAGCGGCTGCAATGAGCTTCCTCCACAGAGTGGTCAGGATGCCCCCCGAGCGCCTCGCTGGTGAGGTGTTTTGGGCACGTCCCACCGGGAGGAGACCAAGAGGCAGACCCCGGACCCGCTGGAGAGACTATGTCTCACAGCTGGACAGGGAACACCTCAGGATCCTTCCGGGTGAGCTGGAGGATGCAGCTGGAGTGAGAGAACCCTGGACTTCCCGTCTGAGACTGTTACCCTGAGACTGAGTCCCAGATGAGCAGAATGGATCAGAATTAAGTGTAAGTTTTTTACTGCTCTTATGTTCCTGTTAGCTAACCCAGACACCTGGCTTGATTTAGGACTAAAATGTGTCTTGAATAGATTCATAAAAACATGTTAGGGTTAAGTAACGGGTTGACCCGTCATGGAGGAATTTTAAACCTCTTTCCCTCTTCGTTTAATTTTATTTTTATTGTCTTATTTTTCTGACATTGACTGAGAAAAGAAGAAAAAAAAAAGAATAAAACCAACTAAGAATCTTATTGATTTTTCTGCAGGTGGATTCTTTCTTCGTGAGAAGGAATCCTCTGCAGACACGTCAGAGAGGAAACATCGCTTCCCAGAGGTCTGATGAGGTCTGATGATGCTCAAATAAAAACAGAAACCAGAACAATAAAAAAAAAAAAAAGCTCCTACTTGTTTTTTATAATCACTAACTATATCGGTGACGAATGATTAAAGTGTATGTGGGCCCGCGCGCGGGGGCGTCAGAGCCTATCCCGGCTGATTTCAGGCGAGAGGCAGCGTACACCCTGCACATGTTAACAGTCTGTTGTGAGGCCACACACACTGACAACCACGCACGCACACACACACACACACACACACACACACACACACACACACACACAAACACACTCATTCCTAGGGGTAATTTCGTAGCAGCCAATCAACCTAACATGTATGTTTTTGGAGGAAACCAGAGAAAACCCACACATACACAGGTAGAACATGCAAACTACACACAGAGTTGTTGTTCTCAAACACCAGCAGTCCACCATCTTTAGTTCCGTAGTGAAGCCGGGTATGTTCAGACAGGAAGCACTGATGATGTCACTGATGATGTCACTCAGAAGATCCTGTCTTCATTCCTTCTGAACATCTCCACACGTCCATGAAGACTCCACATGAAGGAGCTCAGCTCCACACGTCCATGAAGACTCCACATGAAGGAGCTCAGCTCCACACGTCCATGAAGACTCCACATGAAGGAGCTCAGCTCCACACGTCCATGAAGACTCCACATGAAGGAGCTCAGCTCCACACGTCCATGAAGACTCCACATGGAGGAGCTCAGCTCCACACGTCCATGAAGACTCCACATGAATGAGCTCAGCTCCACACGTCCATGAAGACTCCACATGAATGAGCTCAGCTCCACACGTCCATGAAGATTCCACATGAAGGAGCTCAGCTCCACACGTCCATGAAGACTCCACATGAATGAGCTCAGCTCCACACGTCCATGAAGATTCCACATGAAGGAGCTCAGCTCCACACGTCCATGAAGACTCCACATGAAGGAGCTCAGCTCCACACGTCCATGAAGACTCCACATGAAGGAGCTCAGCTCCACACGTCCATGAAGACTCTACATGAAGGAGCTCAGCTCCACACGTCCATGAAGACTCCACATGAAGGAGCTCAGCTCCACACGTCCATGAAGACTCCACATGAAGGAGCTCAGCTCCACACGTCCATGAAGACTCCACATGAAGGAGCTCAGCTCCACACGTCCATGAAGACTCCACCTTCCTCACTGATGAAGGACATCATCTCTTAAACTCACAAAAATGTGGAGAGCGACATGGACCTGCTGCCATCACGAGTAGCGCGTTGTTAAGTGAAAATATTTAAAAAAAAAAAAAAAACAACCTTCAACCTTTATGACTTTAATCCCAGAATCCCAATCAGATTTGTAGTTGGTACTTAGTCACTGTAATAATAGAAATAAATGTATTCAGGGACGGATCCCGCGGAGGGCGTGGGTGGGCACACCCTCCCCTTTCGGCCCAAAAATAAAGATGAAGAAAGTAAAGGGGAATAGTCTTACATTACCAGCGAATGGGCACCAAAATGCAGGGAAAAACACTCTTATTGTTTTGGGGTTTTTTTTTTTTTTTGGGAGGTAGGGGGGTATACTGGCTTTGTCGATGACATGCCCCCCACTTTAGAAAATCGTGGACCTGTCCCTGGTATTATTAAAATCTTTTCAGTGGTTTGGAAGAGGAAGTGTTACAGAAGCACTGACGTGCGAATTCCTCCTCTAGCAGTAAAACTTTCTCTCTCGTTCTTATTGTGATTTTCGATGAATTCTTCTTCTTTAATTATTTCCCTCCAGGATTAGATGGAAGAAACTGACTTGCCCAATTCATCTAACCCTGTCTCTTGCACATCTTTGGTTCATATCCTCCTTCACTGTATCCATGAACCTCCTCTTTGGTCTTCCTCTAGTCCTCTTTACTGGTGGTTCCAAACCCAGCATCCTTCTTCTGATGTACTCTCTCTCTCTCCTCTGCACATGTCCAAACCATCTCAGTCTGACCTCTCTGACTTTAAAACCTCTAACATGTGCTGTTCCTCTGATCCTGTCCATCCTGGTCACTCCCAGAGAGATCCTCAGCATCTTCATCTCTGATACAAACATCTCTGTTTCCTGTCTTTTCCTCAGTGACACTGTCTCTAGACATTTTATATAAATTTTTGGGGTACAAACAGGAAATAAACAGTTTGGCTCCAGCAGAAGCAGGTTGAAAGGAGGGATAAAAATGTTCTGATGTGACAAACGTGTCTTTAATCTGCTGCGGATGCAGTCGCAGACGACAGGAAATCAGCAGGTTTTCCATCGCTGATGAAAGCAGGATGGTGACGGGAATGTCAGCTTTCGTTCCTACACGGCCTCTTCATCAACCACAAAATGTTTGACAACACGCATCTTCCCAACAAAAGCTTCAGGCGTAAATAAAGGTGGCGGGATGTCGGGGGTATGCCTCCTCCCTCCGCTCCCATCGCTCTGCTGTTATACAAAAACTGTTTTATTCAAAAGCTGCTAAACTGGGGACGACATGTCTATCAGGAGAGATGATGTAAACACTGGAAATACTCTGAAACGTTCTAGAAGAGAACTCGTAAACAAGCTGTTTTTATGGAGGAAACAGAAACTGGGGAAAGTTTGGAGCACCCACGGGTGATTTACATACTTGCAGGGATGAATCTAATGTTTTTCATTCAATCATTCAATCATTTTAATCCTCTGTTTCTCTGAACTATTAAACTGTTCTGTTCCGTCGTCTTCTGCTTATCTGGGGATGGGTTGTGGGGGTAACAACCTCAGTCAGGAAACCCAGGCTTCTCTCACCTTGGCTTCATCCTCCAGCTCACCCAGCAGGATCCCGAGGTGTTCCCTCTCCAGCTGGGAGACATAGTCTCTCCAGCATGTCCAGAGTCTGCCTTTTGGTCTCCACTCTATGGGACATGCCTGAAACACCACACCAGGGAGCCGCTCGCGGGGCATCATGACCAGATGCCCGAACCACCCCATCTGGCTTCTCTCGACCTGGAGGAGGACCGGCTCGACACAAAGGTCCTCCAAGATGGCAGAGCTTCTCACCCGATCTCTGAGTAAGAGCCCAGCCACCCTGCACTAGAAGCTCATTTCGGCCGCTTGTATCCACAATCTCATTCTTTCGGTCACCACCAAAAGCTGGTTACCATGGTGAGGGTAGGAACGTAGATCCTGGTTACTGTGGTGAGGGTAGGAACATAGATCCTGGTTACCATGGTGAGGGTAGGAACGTAGATCCTGGTTACCATAGTGAGGGTAGGAACGTAGATCCTGGTTACCATGGTGAGGGTAGGAACGTAGATCCTGGTTACCATAGTGAGGGTAGGAACGTAGATCCTGGTTACCATGGTGAGGGTAGGAACGTAGTCCTGGTTACCATGGTGAGGGTAGGAACATAGATCCTGGTTACCACGGTGAGGGTAGGAACGTAGATCCTGGTTACCATGGTGAGGGTAGGAACGTAGATCCTGGTTACCATAGTGAGGGTAGGAACGTAGATCCTGGTTACCACGGTGAGGGTAGGAACGTAGATCCTGGTTACCATGGTGAGGGTAGGAACGTAGATCCTGGTTACCGTGGTGAGGGTAGGAACGTAGATCCTGGTTACCATAGTGAGGGTAGGAACGTAGATCCTGGTTACTGTGGTGAGGGTAGGAACGTAGATCCTGGTTACTGTGGTGAGTGTAGGAACGTAGATCCTGGTTACCATGGTGAGGGTAGGAACGTAGATCCTGGTTACTGTGGTGAGGGTAGGAACATAGATCCTGGTTACCGTGGTGAGGGTAGGAACATAGATCCTGGTTACCATGGTGAGGGTAGGAACGTAGATCCTGGTTACTGTGGTGAGGGTAGGAACGTAGATCCTGGTTACCGTGGTGAGGGTAGGAACGTAGATCCTGGTTACCATGGTGAGGGTAGGAACGTAGATCCTGGTTACTGTGGTGAGGGTAGGAACATAGATCCTGGTTACCATGGTGAGGGTAGGAACATAGATCCTGGTTACTGTGGTGAGGGTAGGAACGTAGATCCTGGTTACCATGGTGAGGGTAGGAACGTAGATCCTGGTTACTGTGGTGAGGGTAGGAACGTAGATCCTGGTTACCATGGTGAGGGTAGGAACATAGATCCTGGTTACCATGGTGAGGGTAGAAACATAGATCCTGGTTACTGTGGTGAGGGTAGGAACGTAGATCCTGGTTACTGTGGTGAGGGTAGGAACATAGATCCTGGTTACTGTGGTGAGGGTAGGAACGTAGATCCTGGTTACCATGGTGAGGGTAGGAACATAGATCCTGGTTACTGTGGTGAGGGTAGGAACGTAGATCCTGGTTACCATGGTGAGGGTAGGAACATAGATCCTGGTTACCATGGTGAGGGTAGAAACATAGATCCTGGTTACCATGGTGAGGGTAGGAACGTAGATCCTGGTTACCATGGTGAGGGTAGGAACATAGATCCTGGTTACCATGGTGAGGGTAAAAACGTAAATCGACTTGTAAATTGAGAGCTTTGCTTTTCGAGTCAGCTCATTTTTTAACCACGACGGACCAATGGTAAAAAAACTGTTGTATATTTATTTAAGCCATGCTCACAAAAACAGGGGGCGGCGTTGATTTTGGAAAAACCATGTGACCGTCGCTAGAATTTTAAAAAATCTAGTCCATGCCAGAAGATCGTGTGATAGCTGATTGATAAAAACCAGCACTAAAAAAACGATCGACCATTGGTCAATTTAAGAACTGTAGGGGATGACACTTAACAGACGATCAGTCGTTAATCAACCAATTTTGAGCGATTACAGACACTTCGTCGTCTGGTCGGCGATATTCAAGTCACAGTTTCAGACTATAAAGTTCTTCAAGGCCCGTTCTGCTGGTTCACTCTGCATAAAGTCAACGGTAATGAAACATCGACAGCATCGACTACAAGAATGGAAAAAATGTTTTATCAGCAAAAACATGTGGAGAAAAACAAATAAATTTAATGCCTGTTTTACTGTTAACGTCATTTTCAAAATGGTTTCAAATAAGTTGAACAAAGTAAAGAACTCTGAGCAGCCTATGATAGGACAGTAATAGTTTTATGTGAAAGAGAACCGCGTCGTGTTGAAGGAAGAAGAAACCTTCCACGTGGGAACTTTATCTACTTGAACAAGTCTGAACCCGTCACACACCTCACCACACACACACACATCACCCCACACACACACACACACACACACATCACCACACACACACACATCACCACACACACACACATCACCACACACACACACACATCACCACACACACACACACATCACCACACACACCTCACCACACACACACACATCACCACACACACACACATCACCACACACACACACACACACCTCACCCCACACACACACATCACCCCTCACACACACCTCACCCCACACACACACACATCACCCCTCACACGCACCTCACCCCACACACACATCACAACACACACACCTCAGAACGTCTGTGTTTACACCAACACATCCACACAAAGGAGCAACAGAGAAACCCCCTGATTGATGCAGTGGGATTAGTTTTACTGCAGTAATCTGTAATAATCCCTAAGTCTGTATATCAGGGGGAACAGTGGGGTCCTCCGGTCATTTTAATCCCATAGTGACCCCCGTGCCCATGATTCCTTGTTTCCTTCTGATCAACAACTTTGGACATTTTAGGTCTGTTTACGTCTCATAATCTTATAAAAAAGATTATGATATAAAACTCTGAAGTTTATTTAATTGTTTTTATTTTTATGACCTCAGGAGGTAAACACAAACGTAGCGTAGGTTCATAAGGGTTACGTCCCTACAGGTCTCAAAGAGAACCCGTTCAACTGGGTCGGGAGTATTGTCAGATAAAGAGGAGCAGGTTCAAACTCGCACCTGAAACTACAAACTGAATGCTTTACTATCTGAGTCTAAAACATTCTGTGAAAGATTTAACAAACATCAGAGCTGCACGTCAAACACGTTTAATTACAAACTCATCAAACGAGCACATCTGGCTAACTCATCCCTGCTGCTCGTCCGTCCGTCTGTCCATCTGATAAATGGAATGAAACCCTTTGTCCCTATCAGACCTTTTGCTGGTTTGGGAGAGATAGGGTTAACCAAGCCTGGAAAGCCCAAGTCTATGTAAAGATGAGTTTATTAACTCAGGGTTTTATGTAGATGACACCACTCAAACTTTGTCCTCAAATAAACAGGACAGTCTCAGGCCTTCCACTCACTGTATTTTGTGTGTGTGTGTGTGTGTGTGTGTGTGTGTGTGTGTGTGTGTGTGTGTGTGTGTGTGTGTGTGTGTGTGTGTGTGCATACCCGCTCTGATTGCAGAATCCTTCAATCAGAGCGAAGACACGCCCGAACAGCCGCTTCAGGAAACCCTTCGGTTACATTAAACCTGCTTCCAGTACGGTACTCCCTAACTTCAAATCACGTTTTATTTCTGGCAGTGCATCGAGGTCACTTTCAGGATACGGATGTTTATTATTTGCACTTTATGGACAGAATCGAGAAATTAAGCATTAAAAAACACACACAGCTGTATTTTTACTTTCACTTCTCTGGATAAATTTCTTACGACACAAATAATAATTTCCCAGCTGATCTAATATTAAAAATTAAACTAAAAAATTAGTCCAAAATTTTACTGTTGAAAGGTTTTCGTCACGTGTAATTTGCATGTTTTTTTATACATGATTTTTTTCTTAAATAAGGAATAAAACAAACTTAAGAAATTACAGGTGGTTGAAAGAATCATTTTTTAATAATTATTTATAAATTACGCATTAAAACAATGATTGGAAAGATTTTTTGGTTTTGCGCTGAACTGTGAGGTAGATATAAATGAGTAAATATCTCTATTTTAATATCAATTTTTAAATTGTGACTGTTCTTAAGCATCTCCTGACAGTCTGTGAGAGCATATCATCAAGCACTTTGGGGTCAATTGTCGCATACACGCAAGGCGCACGGTGCGAGGTAAGCGTCAGGCTCTTCAGGGGAAGGATGGCTCCGTGGGTAGGGCGACCGCTCCGTAACCGGAAGGTCGCAGGTTCGATCCCCCGCCCAGAGTCCATGCCGAGGTGTCCTTGAGCAAGACACCGAACCCCCAGTTGCTTCTGATGATAGTGGTCTGCGCCTTGCATGGTAGCTCCCATCATCAGGAATAAATGTTGTGTGTGTGAATGATTGTATGGAGTGAATGAATAATGCATATCTATATGTAAAGCGTCTTTGAGTGTCTAGAAAAGCGCTATATAAGTTCAATGCATTATTATTATTCAGGGCCTTTAAACACTGTCAGATTTGACTGCAAACCTTGCAGTTCTTCTTTACGCTTTTGATGCCGTAGATTCACTCTCACATGTACTGGGAGGTGGCTGCCGTGTGGCTGCTCTTTTGTCCACCTAATTTTTATCAAAACAAGTCCTCTTAGTTAGTAAATGTAGCTGAAAATTCTACTTTGTGCATGTTAATTGATTTTGTGTGGCTGTTTTAAATTGAATTGAAAATCCAAGCAGCCGAAATGAGCTTCCTCTGCAGGGTGGCAGGGCTCTCACACAGAGATCGGGTGAGGAGCTCTGCCATCCGGGAGGAGCTTGGTGTCGAGCCGCTCCTCCTCCAGGTCTACTAGAGGAGCCAGATGGGATGGTTCGGGCATCTGGTCAGAATACAACCCGAGCGGCTCGCTGGTGAGGTGTTTCGGGCAATTCCCACCAGGAGGAGCCCAAAAGGCAGACCTCGCACCCGCTGGAGAGACTATGTCTCACAGCTGGCTGGGGAATGACTCAGGATCCTTCCGGGTGAGCTAGAGGATGCAGCTGGGGTGAGAGAAGCCTGGGTTTCCCATATGAGGCTTTTGCCTCGCAGCCCGACCCAGGATAAGCGGAAAGATGACGGAACGGAATGAAAATACACTTTATTAATCCCCGGGTGGAAATTTGATGGTTCAGTGCAAACATCTCGATGCCCTCGCCCTTCCAGTGGTCCTTCCAGTGGTCCTTCCAGTGGTCCTTCCAGTGGTTCTTCCAGTGGTCCTTCCAGTGGTCATTCCAGTGGTCCTTCCAGTGGTCCTTCCAATGGTCCTTCCAGTGGTCCTTCCAGTGGTTCTTCCAGTGGTCCTTCCAGTGGTCATTCCAGTGGTTCTTCCCGGTCCACTGACACATGTGAAAGCTGGCGTCTGAACAGCTGCTAGTCCGTAATGAATCCACGAAGTCTGGCTTCAATGAAGCACACCAATGTGGCCCCTTCACATTCCTGCTGGGTCAGAACGAGCATCCCCGGTTCCTCCATTTTGCCAACGAGTGACCGGATGTTACCCATGAGAACCGCAGGGACACTGGGCTCAAAGCGCCTCCTTTCAGATCGCATGCTTCTCAGTCCTGTTGGGACTGCACCGACTCCTCTTGCCACGCTGTATCTGGCTCCAAGAGCTGGCAGCTGGTCGTGCACGCAAACAAAGCGGGACGACTCGATGACCAACAAAACACGCCAACAAAAAAAACATCTACCGTAATTTCACGACCATTAGGCGCACCGTACGAAAAGGCGCAGTCTCAGTCACACACCGCCTTACAACAACACACACAAGCATGCAAATGTGTGTATTAAAAATAGATCAGGAGCAAAACTGAATTTGGTTGTGTTTTATTTAAGTAATAACGATACTAAACAAACACATTACCGGTAATAGTCTTTATTCAAATCCGTCAAAGTCCTCATCCTCTGTTTCAGAGCAGGTCCACTTCGCTCCTCGCTGTCAAAGTCACTGTCTGTACTGTGCGGCTCCTCAGAAAGGATACCAGCTTTTGAGAAAGCTGGGATAACAGTACCAGCAGACACGTTAGTCCAAGCATCTACAATCCATTGGCAAACTGTAGCGTAACTCGCCCGGCGCTGCCTTCCACCCTTCGTGAAACTGTGGTCTCCTTTTGAAGATTCATTCACATGCGTTTTCTTTTAGGTCCGCCTTTTCTCACACACAATGCGCACCGCTCATTTTGAAGAAAATCTAAGACGTTTATTTGCGCCTTATAGCCATGAAATTACGGTACCTCAAAAACAGCCGTCTGAAGTAAACAATGCAGTTAAAAATGACGTTAAAGTCACATCTCTAGAACGGGACACGATGCAAAAAAATGGACAGAAACCGAGTGAAAAAATAGATTTTTTGGGTCTATTTTGACTTTTATTTTAGCTTCATTTTAAAACTATTGTCTATTAAACATGAAAGAATTCTATATTTTGTAAGTGTTGGCACGCTGTATGTGGTTACAATACGAGGACCTGTAGTCCCTGTCTCCTTCCATTGGCCAGGCCTCGATGGTCACTGGGCTTAGGCTCCCTGGATGGCGTTCTTCTCTTTAGCTTGTAGTCTTATAGACCCGCATGCCACGTTTCAGAGGAAGTATGTTTGATTCCAAATGAAGGAACTCTTTTTAGAGCTTTTAATCATCCCATCAGAAACATGAGGAACAGATTGGAAGAGGCTCAGTGGTCATGTTACTGATGTAATAATCTGAGTTCGAGGCTGAAACAAATCAAGAAAAACTTAATCTGATTAAACAGCATAAACTGGGAATACCAACAGAGTTTATAGAACCATGAAAGACTAACTGAACCCTTTTTAACTTTACATCTGATCATGCTCACCCTTTCCTTGTGTGTCTCATCATCACCTGGATTTAATAATAATAATGCATTGTATTTATACAGCGATTTTCAGGACTCTCAAAGACGCTTCACATATGGATTATTCATTCCATCCATACCAGGTACTGGTACGCTACTGTTGTACCCACAGCTGCCCTGGGGCAAACTGACAGAAGCGAGGCTGCCCCTCTGACCATCACCAACCAATCGCACACACACCATTCAGACTAGGCAACATGGGTGAAGTGTCTTGCCCAGGGACACAACGGCAATTTAATTTTTACGGCCGTCCCACCGTGGAACCTGGGGTTCCAGTGGTCTCCCATCCAAGTACTGCCCAGGCCCAGCATGCTTAGCTTCTGAGGTCTGACGGGATCAGGCATTGACAGGCTGGTAGGGCCATTTAAGCCCTATCCCGTTTCTGCCCGGTGTTGATCCGTCTTTTTCGATGTGTTTTGTCTTGCTGTTGCTGTAATTCTTCTATAGCAGTCCTGCCTGCCAACCTGCTCAGTTCTCGCCACTTCAGGAGCCTCATTTGAGCAAGAAACGTGTCTCTTTGGCTGAACAAAATATTTTTTCTCAAATCAATGACATTTGATTACAAAACGCAAAACTCTACCACCCCATCTGGCTCCTCTCGACCTGGAGGAGGAGCGGCTCGACACCGAGCTCCTCCCAGATGGCAGAGCTCCTCACCTGATCTCTGAGTTAGAACACAGCCACCCTGTGGAGGGAGCTCATTTCGGCCGCTTGTATCCGCGATCTCATTTTTTCAGTCACCACCGACAGCTGGTGACCATAGGTGAGGGTAGGAACGTAGATCCTGGTTACCATGGTGAGGGTAGGAATGTAGATCCTGGTTACCATGGTGAGGGTAGGAATGTAGATCTTGGTTACCATGGTGAGGGTTGGAACGTAGATCCTGGTTACCATGGTGAGGGTAGGAACGTAGATCCTGGTTACCATGGTGAGGGTAGGAACGTAGATCCTGGTTACCATGGTGAGGGTAGGAACGTAGATCCTGGTTACCATGGTGAGCGTAGGAACGTAGATCCTGGTTACCATGGTGAGGGTAGGAACGTAGATCGACCTGTAAATTGAGAGCTTTGCTTTTTGGCTAAGCTCTTTCTTTACCACGACAGGCCGATGTGTTGCTGACATTAATCTCAGAAATTTCTAATTCTTTTCCAAAAATTATCAACATAATTAACATGATGTGATTCATTGTGGTTTTACTCCAGTTTTTTTTTTTTTATCATTCATAAAGAGTTGTGCCAGTGTGAGATAAGTATGTGATGATATGACTGTAATAAGCTGTGGGGGAGGTCAGAGCGATGACTATTAGAACTACTGCTTAGAAAATGAAAATGATCCCAGCACTCTGCAGAGTGGTGGAGCTAGGGGACGACTCTGATGAGTCACCAACTTACATCTATTTCAGAATCTAAATATATATACATATATTTGCATTGATAAAGAGGATGTGTGCTGTAGATCCGGGCCATATGTCTTAAAAATACAATCTTACCATCTGATGATACAAGATTATCACCAGACCAGCTGGAAACAAAGACATTTAGCTGCTGCTAGATCAGACATGGGCAAACCACGGCCCGCAGGCCACATGCAGCCCGTTAAACATTTTAATCCGGCCAGCCGAACTTAAAAAATTTAAATATATAAACCTTGTTAATGTTTTATTTTTCTGTTATTCTGATGTTTCATCACTAGTTGGGGCGCTCTAGATACAACAACACTGCTCTCATTAAAATGTGTGTGTCTCCGTGATGCCCACAAAATAAACAGTGTGTACAGATATGGAAAGCCATCGGGGCCCAAATACACACACGTAAACAAGCGTGTTAGATGTTAAAACAAACAAAATGTTACATCAAGCGCTTAGATTTTAAACCTAGCGCCGCTAGATTTAAAATTTAACACTCTTGATGTAACATTTAACGTTCCGTCATCTTCCACTTGTTCCGGGGTCGGGTCGCAGGGGTAACACCCTCAAACGGGAAGCCCAGGCCTCTCTCACCCCAGCTGCATCCTTCAGCTCAATCGGAAGGATCCCGAGTAATACCCCGGCCAGCTGTGAGACATAGTCTCTCAGGCAGGTCCAGGGTCTGCCCGTTGGTCTCCTCCCGGTGGAAGGTGCCCAAAACACCTCGCCCGGGATGCGCTCGGGGGGCATCCTGACCAGATGCCCGAACCACCCAATCTGGCTCCTCTCGACCTGCAGGAGGAGCGGCTCAACACCGAGCTCCTCCCGGATGGCAGAGCTCCTCACCCGATCTCTGAGTGAGAGCCCAGCCACCATGCGGAGGAAGCTCATTTCGGCCGCTTGTACCCGCAATCTCATTCTTTCAGTCACCACCCACAGCTGGTTACCATGGTGAGGGTAGGAACGTAGATCCTGGTTACCATGGTGAGGGTAGGAACGTAGATCCTGGTTACCATGGTGAGGGTAGGAGCGTAGATCCCGGTTACCATGGTGAGGGTAGGAACGTAGATCCTGGTTACCATGGTGAGGGTAGGAACGTAGATCCCGGTTACCATGGTGAGGGTAGGAACGTAGATCCCGGTTACCATGGTGAGGGTAGGAACGTAGATCCTGGTTACCATGGTGAGGGTAGGAATGTAGATCCTGGTTACCATGGTGAGGGTAGGAACGTAGATCCTGGTTACCATGGTGAGGGTAGAAGCGTAGATTCTGGTTACCATGGTGAGGGTAGGAACGTAGATCCTGGTTACCATAGTGAGGGTAGGAATGTAGATCCTGGTTACCATGGTGAGGGTAGGAACGTAGATCCTGGTTACCATGGTGAGGGTAGGAACGTAGATTCCGGTTACCATGGTGAGGGTAGGAACGTAGATCCCGGTTACCATGGTGAGGGTAGGAACGTAGATCCTGGTTACCATGGTGAGGGTAGGAACGTAGATCCTGGTTACCATGGTGAGGGTAGGAACGTAGATCCTGGTTACCATGGGGAGGGTAGGAGCGTAGATCCTGGTTACCATGGGGAGGGTAGGAACGTAGATCCCGGTTACCATGGTGAGGGTAGGAACGTAGATCCTGGTTACCATAGTGAGGGTAGGAACGTAGATCCTGGTTACCATGGTGAGGGTAGGAACGTAGATCCTGGTTACCATGGTGAGGGTAGGAACGTAGATCCTGGTTGCCATGGTGAGGGTAGGAACGTAGATCCCGGTTACCATGGTGAGGGTAGGAACGTAGATCCCGGTTACCATGGTGAGGGTACGAACGTAGATCCCGGTTACCATGGTGAGGGTAGGAACGTAGATCCTGGTTACCATGGTGAGGGTAGGAACGTAGATCCTGGTTACCATGGTGAGGGTAGGAACGTAGATCCTGGTTACCATGGTGAGGGTACGAACGAAGATCCCAGTTACCATGGTGAGGGTAGGAACGTAGATCGACTTGTATATCGAGAGCTTTGCTTTTTGGCTCAGCTCTTTCTTCTTGGGGCAGGACCCTGTCCCTGACCCGCATGGGGCATTCCACCCTTTTCCGATACACGCACGTAAACAAGCGTGTTAGATGTTAAAACAAACAAAATGTTACATCAAGCGCTTAGATTTCAAACCTAGATTTGAAATTTAACGCTCTTGATGTAACATTTATTTATTGCTTGTTTAAAATCTAGCATCATTCTATCGTCTAATCTAGAGGTTACCAAAGCATGCCATCCATCTGATCCTGTTCCAGCCCCCTGGTCAAATGTTAGACCTCAAAGTGGCCCACTGACCAAAAAGTGTTTCCACTTCTGGGTTAACTCCTCTTTAGGGGCGGGGTTAAACTCTGGTTAGTTTATATAAAACCAGTTCTCAGGGTCTTTCTTTCAGATTTAAAATGATTTCCAGATGGAAACTTAAACGTCTCGCTCATCGAACACACCGTCCTGAAGAGACATTGAAACCTTTTCTACGATGAATCACGACTGGGTAAAAGAGGGATTACACAGATTTATTCTAGGACGGCAAAAAAAAACCAGACAAAATATGCCCCTGGGGTCACATTTGACCCCCTGGCATTGCACAGCGCGCCCCACTATTTGAAAAGCATTGGGGTAGACACAGATGTGTGTTTAATCTTGAGTCGTTTTAAAACTTCAGATTGAAGAGATGAAATATTTTCATTTCTTCTCAGACCACAAAATGAAAATGATTAGATGGTAAAGATCTTGTCGGTTTTAGTTGGACGTCCTCTCTGAACTAATTACCCAGAATTCTTACGTAACAGATGTAGCAGAAATACAGATCCATGTGAGAGGAGCGGACTCCCTCCCAGTAACGCTCTCATGTCCAACAGCGCTCAGGAAAACAACATATTTGCCAGCTGATCAACAGCTTGGCTCGTGATGAAAGTCACAGCCGAGTTGTTTTCCCACACACCTCACTTTCTGCTTGGTCACATTAGCTGAAGGGACTGTGTCACACTGAGACGACAGCGGAGAGAAAAGAATGGGATCCGACAGAAAGACACGACAAAAACAAAGGAAACACAGAGAGGGACAGACAGTGGTACTGCCAATGATGTGGATGCAGAAGAAGGGAAGGACGGAAGGTTGGATTGATAGTAGATGGTAGATGGTGTCCAACACACAGCAGGACGACTGTTTTTAGGAAGAAGTGAATACATTACTCCTGTGTTAGCTTCACTTCACTGAATCCCAGTTTGTTTTTAAACCCCATCCTGCAGCTTTAAGATCTTCAGTTTGTATCTCCAGATAGCATGGTTTGATCTCCTTTTTCAGATACAGAACTACAAACATGGCCGACAGACACTTATGTTCATGTCACGCCATCATCTCTGTTCTCTGATTGGGTAGGACGTTTTCCCATCACTGCAATTGTAAGATAATGCAGTAACATTCAATCCCTGACCTATTTGCTGAATAAGATTTCATTTTGTGGATGCGCTCAGCGGCGCCAGCTATGCGTGAAGTTTGGGCTGTGGGAGCAGAAACCCTGTCCGATTTGGTCCGACCGTCAGAGGTTTGTTATTACGCGTTAGAACCATGTTTCCAAGTTCCTGCTCGCAGCCTCCATCTTTCTGCAGTCTGAAACTTCTTTAGAGAAAACGATTCATTAGATCAGAGAAGGAGGACCTGCATGTTGAGCAGTATGTGTGCGTATGTGTAGGAGGAAGGTGTTAGAGCTCCATGTGCACGACAGTCTGGTCCAATCAGCTTTCATACACACAGATTTTGAAATCACGTTTCACATCCACACAGATATATAACTAATGATTAATATCTCATTTGATCTTAGGATTCATTCGGTGGGATGACTTTTGAAAACCCATTTTATCGCCCGCTGAGGTCGACTCGATGGATGGCATCGGATTAAATGGGGTGTCGTGTTTTCACAGGGTGGTAATTCTCATCTCATATGTTGATAAACATTTTATCTTTGTCAGCTTGCTTCAGAATCAAAGAAATCAATCTGCTAAATGTTCCTAATTAGATTCATTTTAGTGAAAACACAATATTTTTTCTTGTAATTAATCAGGTTTTATTCCTGCAGGGGGTGGAGTGTCCCCTGCGGGTAGGGGCAGGGTCCGGCTTCAAATGGAGGAGTTTAAATATCTTGGGGTCTTGTTTACCGTGCGGGAAGAATGGAGCGGGAGATTGGCAGACGGATCGGTGCACCGTCTGTAATAATTAAGATGCTGCATCAGTCCATCATGGTGAAAAAAAGAGCCGAGCCAAAAACCAAAGCTCTGGATTTACAATTAGATGTACATTCCTACCGTCACCATGGTAACCAGGATCTACGTTCCTACCCTCACCATGGTAACCAGGATCTATGTTCCTACCCTCACCATGGTAACCAGGATCTACGTTCCTACCCTCACCGTGGTAACCAGGATCTATGTTCCTACCCTCACCATGGTAACCAGGATCTACGTTCCTACCCTCACCATGGTAACCAGGATCTACGTTCCTACCCTCACCGTGGTAACCAGGATCTACGTTCCTACCCTCATCATGGTAACCAGGATCTACGTTCCTACCCTCACCATGGTAACCAGGATCTACGTTCCTACCCTCACCATGGTAACCAGGATCTACGTTCCTACCCTCATCATGGTAACCAGGATCTACGTTCCTACCCTCATCATGGTAACCAGGATCTACGTTCCTACCCTCACCATGGTAACCAGGATCTACGTTCCTACCCTCATCATGGTAACCAGGATCTACGTTCCTACCCTCACCGAGCTAACCAGGATCTATGTTCCTACCCTCACCATGGCAACCAGGATCTACGTTCCTACCCTCACCATGGTAAGCAGGATCTACATTCCTACCCTCACCACGGTAACCAGGATCTACGTTCCTACCCTCACCATGGTAACCAGGACCTACGTTGCTACCCTCACCATGGTAACCAGGATCTACGTTCCTACCCTCATCATGATAAATGTGGGTGGTGACTGAAAGAACAAGATTGCGGATACAAGCGGCCAAAATGAGCTTCCTCTGCAGGTTGGCTGGGCTTTCTCTCAGAGATAGAGGGAGGAGCTCTTCCATCCAAGAGGAGCTCGGAGTAGAGCCGTTGCTCTTCCGGGTCAAGAGAAGCCAGGTGGGGTGTTTCAGGCATCTGGTTGGTTTGTCTGCCGAATGACTCGTTGGTGACGTGTTTCGGGCACGTCCCACCAGGAGGAGACCCAGAGGCAGACCCCGGAGAGAGACAATGTCTCACAGCTGTACAGGGAACACCTCAGGATCCTTCCAGATGAACTGGAGGATGCAGCCAGCGTGAGAGAAGCCTGGGCTTCTCGTAGCTGTTGCTCCGACGACCCATCCTCAGACAAGCAGAAGACAAAGGAACAGAACTTTTATTCCTGTGACTACCATCTGCAACATGACAAGCTGGTCTAAAACCTAGACTATAATGTTCTAACATTCTAAAGTGTTTTTGGGTTTTATTCTTGTTTGTTGAATAAATGTAACAACTTTTTTTTAACCAACGTCAATAAAAACATTCAAATAAATCCCGTCAGAATGTGCACTATTTGTAAAGCTTAGTTTGTATGATTTTCTGTTTAAACACACTGAGATTTAATTACATTTATAATTACATGTAAACTCAATAAAAAATAATTGAAAAACAGCAGGGATGAGACGTTTCAGGGCTCGAGTGAGACATCCAGAAGGACAGAGAAGGCCGGCCTGCTGTTTATAAAATATGTCTAACTCTGGTCCAGGAGAGACTCTCCAGGGGAGTCTCATGATGTCCTGATGGTTTTCCATGTGTCCCTGCGTCCACACACCTCATCCAGCTTTTTGAGTCATTGTGCCAAATCGCACATTTTTTTATTCCACTTTATGTGCGTCAGCGCTACCGAAGCAGTAACAGAATAAAAACTGTAAGCCCACCTGAGGTTTGAATCCTGGTAGTTTAACATTTAGAAATCATTTATCCTAAAACTGACTTTTGTGGATATTTTTTTAATTAACTGTCTGTTTGAAGCACCATGGTGAGCTGCTGAACATCAGGTTAGGAATACTGATCAGTATCATTTGGGTCTGAATCAAAAACTAACCAAAAACCTGCAGGAATGTGACATTTAACGTCTTCATCTTCTGAACCGCTTATCCTTAAAGGGATTGCTGGGAACTACTGGAGCCTATTCCTGCTGATTTAAAGTGGGAGCCAGGATACACCCTGAACAGGTGACCGGTCTGTTGCAGGACACACACATATACAAACATCTACAAACACATTAATTCCTAAGGGCTATTTTATAACAGCCAATCAACCTAACATGTAGTATGTTTTTGGAGGAAACCAGAGAAAACCCATACATACACAAGAGAACATGCAAACTACACACAGAAAGACCAGTGATTCATTCCTCGCCCCCACTTCAGGACTCAAACACCCAACCTTCTTGCTGAGTGGCCACCGTGCTAAATGCTGTGCCACCATGCAGCCGGGGTCACGGTCTCTTTTTAAACACCATTGATCCTTTCAGTTTCCTTCCACCGGCGCCTGTTCCTGCTCCATTCCTCCAAATGGCTGTTCCAGCTCCCAACTCTGCACCATCGAGCAGCTGCTCTTAGACTACTTGGAGCTACCAGACACACAAATTTCCCCAACAGAGGATTAATAAAGTGTCTGTATGAAGGATCAGAGCGAGAGGACTGCTCAGTGAGGACGATGTGGGACAGGTAGGACTGCTCAGTGAGGACGATGTGGGACAGGTAGGACTGCTGAGTGAGGACGATGTGGGACAGGTAGGACTGCTCAGTGAGGACGATGTGGGACAGGTAGGACTGCTGAGTGAGGACGATGTGGGACAGGTAGGACTGCTGAGTGAGGGCGATGTGGGACAGGTAGGACTGCTCAGTGAGGATGATGTGGGACAGGTAGGACTGCTCAGTGAGGATGATGTGGGACAGGTAGGACTGCTGAGTGAGGGCGATGTGGGACAGGTAGGACTGCTCAGTGAGCGTGATGTGGGACAGGTAGGACTGCTCAGTGAGGGCGATGTGGGACAGGTAGGACTGCTCAGTGAGGGCGATGTGGGACAGGTAGGACTGCTCAGTGAGGACGATGTGGGACAGGTAGGACTGCTCAGTGAGGACGATGTGGGACAGGTAGGACTGCTCAGTGAGCGTCATGTGGGACAGGTAGGACTGCTGAGTGAGGACGATGTGAACGTGTTCTTACCGCTGGAGTTCTTCCCGCAGATGAGGTGCTGCGTGGGCTGCAGGAGACCCCAAATCTCAGAGTCTCCACCGATGGCCAGTTCCAGTGTCTCCACAGTGAGTCTTGGTGGTCCTGCGTCCCTGTCCAGGAGGGGGCTGCGCAGCGCGCGTCCGTACACCTCCCTGAAGAGGGTCTCCGTGCAGGCTGCCAGGTAGATAGCCGCGTGTTCGTGGATCCTTAGCGCGATGCGGCTGTCCTGCATCCACCTGAAGAACTTTCCCACGGAGAGGATGAGGCCGCAGCGCGTGGACTTCCCCCCCGCAGTGCTCATGTTGTAGAGGGAGAGCGCGCGCACAGCGCTGGTCAGACAGTCCACAGACAGGGTCCAGGAGAAGACCACCCTCACCGCGCTCTGGATCTCATGCTTGCTGCACTTTGCGGAGCGCAAACTCAGCCGCTGCGCCTCGCGAGCCACACGCAGCAGCGCGCGGCTGCAGAGCACGGAGAGGTGCGCCAGGACCTCCGGAGCGGGGTCTCCCTCTCTGCAGAGAAGCCCCTCCAGTTCCCCCATGCTCCAGGGCAGCTCCCCCAGCTCAGGCAGTCTGGGACTGTCCAGCGTGTCCTCCAGCACGGTGTGCACCGTGTCCAGGCTGTTCTGCCTGCTGTGCATGGATCCGGTCAGATGCCACCTGCTGCCCCCCTGCAGGGGGGGATCCGAGCAGCACAGCGACACGCTGGAAGACCTGACCGAGTCCGCAGCGCCACCATAACCCGAATCAAGCGTGAGATCCTCCAGCGTCCTGGTGGCGGTTTTACAGGAGTCGGACATCGCTGCTGCGCCGCATGCTGCAGAGCCAAGACCAGGACCAGGACCAGGACCAGAGCTTCTCCTGGACACAGAGCACCACAGCAAGCCTACTCCTGTTAGATCTCCTCCTGGGTTTCCTCCTCCTGGTTCTCCTTCTCCTAGATCTCCTCCTCCTGCTGGATCTCCTCCGGTCCACAACTCTAGCTGCGTGACAGCGCAGCGTGTAGCGAGAGGAGGAGGGAGATTCACAGCTGCCCCTCCTGGTGGATGTCAGACAAATTGCAGGATTTTCTTCCATAATTTTTACATTTTAAACAGTGGTTTTTTGTTTGTTTTTTAAATCTGACTTAAGAAATGTAATTAAGTTACTTTACAAATGACTTCGTTCTAAAAGTAATGGAGCTGGTACTTCGTTACATTGTTATAAAAGTAATTAGTTACAAATTAAATGGAGTCTCTGTTTTTTTATGTGTCAGGACTTTCTGAGAAGTTCCAGAGAATCTTCAGACATGACGTCCATGTTTGTTTAACTCTGTCAAAACGTTACGACGGGAACAAGTGAATGCTGGGCGTCACGGTGGTGCTGTGGTTAGGTTGGTGGTCTGACAGCAAGAAGGACGGGGCTTGAGTCCCGGAGAGGGGACGAAGCTTGAAACACTGGTCTTTCTGTGTGTAGTTTGCATGTTCTCCCTGCGTATATGTGGGTTTTTCTCTGGTTTCCCCAAAAACATACATGTTTGATTAATGGACCACTACAAATGGCTCCTACGAATGTACGTGTGTGTTTGCGTGTGTGTGTTTGGGTGTGTGTGGATGATTGTGTGTATGTGTGTGTGTGTGTGTGTGTGTGTGTGTGTGTGTGTGTGTGTGTGTGTGTGTGTGTGTGGCTCAACAACACACTGGTGACCTGTTTGGGATGTATCCTGCTTCTCGCCTGAAAGGGGCCTGGATAGGCTCCGTCACTCCTGGGATGTTTGGTTCACAAAATGAACGTAAACGTTACAACAGAAACCAGAGCATCCTAAAGAGATGATGCAGAAAAAAAGAGCAGGAGAAAGCTGGAAAAAAAAAACAAAAAACAAACAAAAAAAAACACTATGTTGGTGAAACCAGTTTAAACCAGCACAGAAGAGAATCCTCAAGGGGTCCCAGTCAGCCGTACACCTGCATCTAAAATCCGCCAAACACACATTCGAGGAAAATGAGGTGAAAAAGAACCAAGAAAGAAAGAAAAGCTTCATTGAAAGCAATAATCTTTATCGTCCTGCTGAAGAATTTTATCATGAATGAACTGAAACACTTTTCTGTTTATCCGGGGCGGTGTCGAGGGGGAAACTCCTGGATGGCAGAACTCCTTACCCGATCTCTGAGTGCGAGCCCGGCCACCCTGTGGAGGAAGGTCATTTTGGCCCCTTGTATCCGCGATCTCATTCTTTCGATCACCACCCACAGCTGGTTACCATGGTGAGGGTAGGAATGTAGATCCTGGTTACCATGGTGAGGGTAGGAACGTAGATCCTGGTTACCATGGTGAGGGTAGGAACGTAGATCCTGGTTACCATGGTGAGGGTAGGAACATAGATCCTGGTTACCATGGTGAGGGTAGGAACGTAGATCCTGGTTACCACGGTGAGGGTAGGAATGTTGATCCTGATTACCACGGTGAGGGTAGGAACGTAGAACCCTGGTTACCACGGTGAGGGTAGGAACGTAGATCCTGGTTACCATGGTGAGGGTAGGAATGTAGATCCTGGTTACCATGGTGAGGGTAGGAACGTAGATCCTGGTTACCATGGTGAGGGTAGGAACGTAGATCCTGGTTACCACGGTGAGTGTAGGAACGTAGATCCTGGTTACCACGGTGAGGGTAGGAACGTAGATCCTGGTTACCACGGTGAGGGTAGGAACGTAGATCCTGGTTACCATGGTGAGGGTAGGAACGTAGATCCTGGTTACCACGGTGAGTGTAGGAACGTAGATCCTGGTTACCATGGTGAGGGTAGGAATGTAGATCCTGGTTACCATGGTGAGGGTAGGAACGTAGATCCTGGTTACCATGAGGGTAGGAACGTAGATCCTGGTTACCATGGTGAGGGTAGGAACGTACATCCCGGTTACCATGGTGAGGGTAGGAACGTAGATCCTGGTTACCATGGTGAGGGTAGGAACGTAGATCCTGGTTACCATGGTGAGGGTAGGAACGTAGATCCTGGTTACCACGGTGAGTGTAGGAACGTAGATCCTGGTTACCATGGTGAGGGTAGGAACGTAGATCCTGGTTACCATGGTGAGGGTAGGAACGTAGATCCTGGTTACCATGAGGGTAGGAACGTAGATCCTGGTTACCATGGTGAGGGTAGGAACGTACATCCCGGTTACCATGGTGAGGGTAGGAACGTAGATCCTGGTTACTATGGTGAGGGTAGGAACGTAGATCCTGGTTACCACGGTGAGTGTAGGAACGTAGATCCTGGTTACCACGGTGAGTGTAGGAACGTAGATCCTGGTTACCACGGTGAGGGTAGGAACGTAGATCCTGGTTACCACGGTGAGGGTAGGAACGTAGATCCTGGTTACCATGGTGAGGGTAGGAACGTAGATCCTGGTTACCATGGTGAGGGTAGGAACGTAGATACTGGTTACCATGGTGAGGGTAGGAATGTAGATCCTGGTTACCATGGTGAGGGTAGGAACGTACATCCTGGTTACCATGGTGAGGGTAGGAATGTAGATCCTGGTTACCATGGTGAGGGTAGGAACGTAGATCCTGGTTACCATGGTGAGGGTAGGAACATACATCCTGGTTACCATGGTGAGGGTAGGAACGTAGATCCTGGTTACCACGGTGAGTGTAGGAACGTAGATCCTGGTTACCATGGTGAGGGTAGGAACGTACATCCCGGTTACCATGGTGAGGGTAGGAACGTAGATCCTGGTTACCACGGTGAGTGTAGGAACGTAGATCCTGGTTACCACGGTGAGGGTAGGAACGTAGATCCTGGTTACCATGGTGAGGGTAGGAACGTAGATCCTGGTTACCATGGTGAGGGTAGGAATGTAGATCCTGGTTACCATGGTGAGGGTAGGAACGTAGATCCTGGTTACCATGGTGAGGGTAGGAACGTACATCCTGGTTACCATGGTGAGGGTAGGAACGTAGATCCTGGTTACCACGGTGAGTGTAGGAACGTAGATCCTGGTTACCACGGTGAGGGTAGGAACGTACATCCCGGTTACCATGATGAGGGTAGAAACGTAAATCATCTTGTAAATCAGCTCTCTCTTCACCACGACTCACCGATGCAGTGTCCTAGCTATTGCTGACGCTGCACCGGTCCGTCTGTCGATCCTGCTCCATCCTTCTCCCACTCGTAAACAAGACTCCGAGATACTTAAACTCCTCCCCTTGGGCAAAACCCTGCCCCTGACCTGCAGGGGACATTCCACTCTTCTCGGGTTGAGGACCATGGGCTCAGATTTGGAGGCGCTGATTCCCACACCCGGAGTCAAATCGGCCCCGTGAGCTGGAGATCACGGTGAAGCCAACAGGACCACATCATCCACAAAAAGCAGAGATCTGATCCTGAGGTCAACAAACTGGACCCCTCCACGTCTGGTCCCTCAACCTGCTGTCCTGCTCACCTGTTAACTGGTTAAAACAGGCTATGCCCCACCTTCACCACCAGCATGTCAGAAACCACACTGCTCCTCTTCAAACCCAGACGGACCCTCTCCAACAGATCCTCCCAGACAGGTTGAGGAGTGGGTTTAATTATTAATCTGACTGTTTTCTCCTCTCGTTGATGTCTGGCTGACCACCTCCTGCTCCTCAGGTGAGACTCCTGGAGGTGGACAGCTGTCTAACTGCCCCTGAAGAAGAGCTGGTTGCCAAGCAACAGTAAAGTTATCCTGGTGATGGATGGAGGGGTTTCTGGAGCAGGACCTTCACTCTGTTTATCAAATAAAAACATCTCTGATTAAAATCTGTTCATTTAAGTTTATCAAAGAGTTATTTTGATCATTTTAAATGCAATATTTATCATAATTATTTCTTTCTGTCGAAATGAATAAATAATTCATTCATGAATATTCATGTTTAAAATGATAAAAACAAATATTAAACCAGATTATTCTCCTGTTCCTTGTTGGAAATGTCACACTGCCCTCTGCTGTTGAAATAATGGCATCACAATGCTTCCCTGATTTTCTTCTTTCATAATTAAATCATTTTATATAATATTCTAGTGACGTATTGTTTGTTTACAACCAATAAAAACAGATGAGGGAATATTTTAGAAAGTGTAATAAAAAAATTAACATAATTACCAAGTGATTATCTGAGTGCCAAGCAACGACCTTTAATTTAATATTCTTTAAAGTTACTGTTATTATTTTAAATATAAGAACATCTTGAATCAACCAGGGGTCTGATCACCAGGGTCCCCGTGCTTGGCTGCCACCCATCTCCTCCTTCACCCAACCCCTATCACCCTCCCTGTAGGTGGAGACCCCAATGGAATGGCGGCCCACGTCGCCTGTTTGGGCCGAGCCCGGTCAGACCCCATGGATAAAAGCCCGGCCACCAGGTGCTCGCTCTTGTGCCCCACCCTCGGGCCTGGCTCCAAGGAGGGGTGGGGGTGGGCGGGCATGCTTGATCTCTTCATAGGGTTGTTTGAGCCACGCTTTGTCTGGCCCCTTACCTAGGACTTGTATGCCTTGGGTGACCCTACCAGGGGCATTAAGCCCCGGACAACATAGCTCCTAGAACAGGGGTGGGCAAACTTTTTGGTTCACGGACCACATTGAGTTCTAACATTTGACCAGGGGGCTGGAACAGGATCAGATGGATGGCATGCTTTGGTACCCTCTAGATTAGACCGATAGAATGATGCTAGATTTTAAACAAGCGCTAAATGTTACATTAGAGCGTTAAATTTAAAATCTAGTGGCGCTAGGTTTGAAATCTAACCGCTTGATGTAACATTTTGTTTGTTTTAACATCTAACACGCTTGTTTACGTGCGTGTATTGGCCCCGATGGCTTTCCATATTTGTGCACACTTTATTTTGACAGCATGCGCATCACGGAGACACACATTTCAATGGGAGCAGTGTTGTTGTACTTTTGGCCCCATCTAGTGACAAAACATCAGAATTGCTGAATAAATAAAACATTACCAAGGTTTATTTATTTAATGTTTTCAAGTTTGGCAGGCCGGATTTAAACGTTTAAGGGGCCGCATAAGGCCCGCGGGCCGTTGTTTGCCCATGCGAACCCCTCTACCACGATAAGGTGGCGGCTCAAGGAGGAGTCTGGATTATGTCATTCATCACTTTATGTCACTTTTTTTTACCTCCTGAAGCACGTTCTGTCCTGTTTGGTAAATTTTTTTTCACATAGCTTGTTTGATTCCTTACTAAAGAATTATTTTAACATTATTCATTCTATTTTATTATTTAACTTGTTTTATTATTATTATTATTATTATCCTTTTTGTAAAAAAAAAAGTACTCACTCTTTTTTACAGGTCACTGTGCTGCTGTAACACATAAATATCCCACGTGTGGATCAATAAAGTCATTCTGATTCTTCTGTTTACAAAAAATTTAAAACGATTTTCTAAATGCTTTTTTTAGATGATTTTTATACCAGTTTTATTTTTCTTATTGATTAAGTTTAAAAAAGTTGTTTTGATAAATAGACAAATAAACAGAGAAATGCTTTGCATTTTGTTCCAAAACCGAGCCGAAAAAAACCTGAACCGTGACTTTAAAACACAATAAAATATGTGGGTTATTTATGGTCACCAGCTGTGGGTGATGACTGAAAGAATGAGATCGCAGGTACAAGCGGCTGAAATGAGCTTCCTCTGCAGGGTGGCTGAGCTCTCACTCAGAGATCGGGTGAGGAGCTCTACCATCCGGGAGGAGCTCGGTGTCGAGCCGCTCCCCCTCCAGGTCGAGAGGAGCCAGATGGGGTGGTTCGGGCATCTGGTCAGGATGCCCCCCGAGCGCCTCGCGGGCGAGGTGTTTTGGGCACGTCCCACCGGGAGGCGACCAAGGGGCAGACCCCGGACCTGCTGGAGAGACTATGTCTCACAGCTGGCCGGGGAACGACTTGGGATCCTTCCAGGTGAGATGGAGGATGCAGCCGGGGAGAGAGAAGCCTGGGCTGCCCGTTTGAGGCTGTTGCCCCCGCGACCCGACCCCGGAACAAGCGGAAGATGACGGAACGGAACAGTTATTTTATCTGAAAGGGTTCAAGAGTAGGCAGCACGGTGGCACAGTGGGTAGCACAGTGGCCTCACAGCAAGAAGGTCATGGGCTTGAGTCCCGGGTGGGGATGAGGGTTGGAACACTGTCCTTTCAGTGTGGAGTTTGCATGTTCTCCCTGTGTCTGCGTGGGTTTCCTCCCACCCTCCAAAGACATGCATGCTAGCTGACTGGCTGGAGCCAAACTGCCCCTAGGAGTGAGTGTGTGTGTGGATGGTTGTATGTGTGTGGCCCCACGACAGACTGGCGACCTGTTCGGGGTGTACCCTGCCCTTTGCTTTAAATTGGACGGGATGGGCTCCGGCACCCCCGTAACCCCATAAGGGACAGACGGATAAGAAGATGACTGACTGATGAGGGTTCAAGAGTCTGTCTGCAAAGTTTAAATAAATAAATGAACATGTGCACAAATATATCCATCAACAGCTAACTTAAAAACAACAACAAACAAACACAAATCCCCCCAAAACAATCAAACGTTATGTTATAAAGAGTAATAATAAATAAACAGATTATTTTATTATAAAGTTAATAATAAACAAACAGATTAGTTTATTATAAAGTTAATAATAAACAAACAGATTATTTTGTGTAATAAATAGATTCTTTTGTTTAATAAATAGATTATTTTGTTATAAGTCGTACTGATGCACAAACAGATGTTATAACCCACTCGTGAACACGTTGTAAAAACGTGACAGTCCCTAAAAGGCGTGGCTCAGTTCTCTTCGTATTTCCACGCTGGCAGACATGTTACTGTTTTACCCGCATTTTGATCCCATTTTTCTCGTTTTTTCAGCTTAAACTCCAGACAAACAGAGAAAAAGAATCTGCAGAAGATTTAAAAGATAAGTAGTTTATTAAGTCATTTTAGGAGGAAATATTTCATCTTTTTTTTTTAACATAGTGCTGCTTTTAAAGCAGAAAAGATGTTCCTGAGATAATTAATTTTTTTTTAATTCACACTTAAAATCCTTCTGAATTTTTTTTTTATTCCTCCGTGTTTTGTTTTATGTTTATTTGTTTATAATTTAAATGATAAAAACAAGTAATACAACATCGCGCTCTGTTTTCCGCTGGGTCCTAACACCGCTGGTCCACAGGATGGAGACCCTCCTGTTAGAACAGGGATAAAAACTCTGACCAAAAAAAAAACATTTTCTTCTTTTAAAATCCTTCCTGAGAAATATTAGTGATGCCCATCAACACCGTCCACTGGTTCAGGAAAGGTCTGCGTCTCCATGACAACCCATCCCTCAGAGAGTCCCTGGAAGGGGCGCACACAGTGCGCTGCATATACATCCTGGACCCCTGGTTTGCAGGGAGCTCCAATGTGGGGATCAACAGGTGGAGGTGAGACTCACACACTGACGGCTTTCAGACATTTATTAATCTGGACAGTCTTTTTTTTATTAACGGGAAAAAGCAGGTTTTATATGTGTTTAATATTTTATTTATAGATGAACACTTAGAATCAGTTTTAGTTTTTTTAAAAAAATTTTGGTCACATTTAACATAAACAAAATTTATTTTTTTTAGACGAGACTGAAAAAGCAGAAGTTTTATTGATCCCCCCTAAACCTCCCTACAACTAAATACAGATGTTTATGAATGAAGATGGCACATATTTAAACTCCATCAAACTGCATGCATGTTCTATGTTTGATTCATTCTTTAATTGTTCCGTTCCGTCATCTTCCGCTTGTTCCGGGGTCGGGTCGCGGAGGCAACAGCCTCAAACGGGCAGCCCAGGCCTCTCTCTCCCCGGCTGCATCCTCCATCTCACCTGGAAGGATCCCAAGTCGTTCCCCGGCCAGCTGTGAGACATAGTCTCTCCAGCGGGTCCGGGGTCTGCCCCTTGGTCTCCTCCCGGTGGGACGTGCCCAAAACACCTCGCCTGCGAGGCGCTCGAGGGGCATCCTGACCAGATGCCCGAACCACCCCATCTGGCTCCTCTCGACCTGGAGGAGGAGCGGCTCGACACCGAGCTCCTCTCTTATGGCAGAGCTCCTCACCGGGTGGCTGAGTGAGAACCCAGCCACCCTGCGGAGGAAGCTCATTTCGGCCGCTTGTACCCACGATCTCATTCTTTCGGACACCACCCACAGCTGGTTACCATGGTGAGGGTAGGAACGTAGATCCTTGCTACCATGGTGAGGGTAGGAACGTAGATCCTGGTTACCATGGTGAGGGTAGGAACGTAGATCCTGGTTACCATGGTGAGGGTGGTAACGTAGATCCTGGTTACCATGGTGAGGGTAGGAACGTAGATCCTGGTTACCATGGTGAGGGTGGTAACGTAGATCCTGGTTACCATGGTGAGGGTAGGAATGTAGATCCTGGTTACCATGGTGAGGGTTGGAACGTAGATCCTGGTTACCATGGTGAGGGTAGGAACGTAGATCCTGGTTACCATGGTGAGGGTAGGAACGTAGATCCTGGTTACCATGGTGAGGGTAGGAACGTAGATCCTGGTTACCATGGTGAGGGTAGGAATGTAGATCCTGGTTACCATGGTGAGGGTAGGAGCGTAGATCCTGGTTACCATGGTGAGGGTAGGAACGTAGATCGACTTGTAAATCGAGAGCTTTGTTTTTCGGCTCAGCTCTCTCTTTACCACGAAGGACCGATGCAGCGTCCTAGTTATTGCTGATGCCGCACCGATCCGCCTGTTGATCTCCTGCTCCATCCTTCCCCTACTCGTGATCAAGACCCCGAGATACTTAAACTCCTCCACTTGGGGCAGGACCCTGTCCCTGACCCACAGGGGGCATTCCACCCTTTTCCGGGCGAGGACCCTGGTCTCGGATTTGGAGCTAAGTCCTCCCATCCCATCCTTTAATTGTAATTGTACGTTTGAAAATTTTGGGTTTGTTTTTATTTATGGGTTGTTAGAATGGAGGTCCGTTAGTGTGGAGGATGGACATGGTGGGGTGGGTGCTGGGGTGTTGGGTTTTACCCTGCTCTTTCCCGTTCTGTGTTTCTATTGGGTTTTCAGAAATGTTATGTTTGTGATTTCTTATGATAAAAATTGAAAGTAAAAAGTTGAAAAAAAAAATACAGACAAAACACAATCAAATTAAACTACAACAAATTTAATTTTCAGCCTTAAATTTCCATCAATAACTTAATCAAAAAGACTTTTATTTTGAAGGTCAGTGAACAAGATTCAGAGACTATGGAATTTGTTGAAATACTAATGTGCAAAAAAATAATAAACATAGTAATAAAAATAGAAAATTAAATTATGGTAAAAAATAAAAAACAAAATTAATCATACTAATTTAACAAAATTAACTCAGAACAAGATGTAAACGGTAGTACAGAGAGTAAAGTGACTAAGAGATGAGGGATGTTATAAAGAGTTCATGAGTCCAACGGCAGAAGGGAAGAAGCTGTTTTTGAGGTGGGAGTTTTAGGTCCAAATGGACTGGAGGAAAGTGGCTCAAAAAGTCCACGTCCAGGGTGGGAAGGGTCAGCTGCTCTCCGACCTGCACGCCCCCGAGTCCCAGAGACGTGCAGGTCATGGAGCGATCGAAGGCTGCAGCCAATCACCTGCAGTCTGTGTTCGTCTCTGGTTTTCCAGGTTCCTTCTTCAGAGTCTTGAAGATCTGGATTCGAGCCTCCGGAAACTAAACTCCCGTCTGTTTGTGATCCGAGGACAACCCACTGATGTCTTTCCCCGACTCTTCAAGGTAACCCCCCCCCTCCCACATGTCCATCCTCCTCACTAACGGACCTTTGTCCTGTAGGAGTGGAACATCAGCCGTCTGTCCTACGAATACGACTCGGAGCCATTTGGAAAGGAGCGGGACGCCGCCATCAGGAAGCTGGCGTCTGAGGCGGGTGTGGAGGTCATAGTTCGGATCTCACACACCCTTTACGACCTGGACAGGTACGTTTTATATCAGCTCTAACATTTGACCAACGGGCCGGACCAGGAGCAGATGGAAAAATACAGAAAACAGAAAATAAAGAAAAACATCACAACAAAGTCTCTGACTTTAAAAATAAAAAACACTTTATTTTAAAGCACTGAAGACTTTAATCCTTCAATCATTTTCTTTCTCACTGGCCTTTTTTTGTTTGTTTGTTTTTCAAAAACCGGTAGGAGATGCAAACGTACTCGTCGCGCTCCTTCTATTCAGTTTGTTTTTCTGGTGCAAAAAGTTTGGGTGGAGACGGTGGCCGCGTGGTTAACGCATACGCCCGCGGACCGGAAGGTCGCGGGTTCGTGTCCCACGGAGAGCACGTCTAGGGTCCTTGGAGAAGACACCTAACCCCCGCTTCTCCCACCATTGGCGCCGTTGAAGGGCAGCCTGCTGCGGTGTAAGGAGTGCAGCGAACAAATTTTCCCAGTGAGGGATGAATAGAGTAATTCAAAATAAACAAAATAAAAAAAAATAAAAAAAAACGACCAGTGCAAAGACGAAACAGATGCAGCAGATCAGTCTGTGGAGGGCATTATTTTTTTCCTGCACGCACTGTTTATTTCGACAACGTGCGCATCATGAACACACACATTTTAACGGGAGCAGTGATGTTGGTCTCCAGCACATTAAAGTCTGGAGTTAGTTTTTTTCAGAATGAATCTGAGGTGTAGGTCTGGTAAGTTGGATCTTTGGTTAGCTTTGTTTATGTCGCTGAAGGTCTGTTCACGAACACGGCGGTCGGGCCAAACAAAGCCAACATCGTCTGCGCTTTCTGCCAGAGATTTGGGAATCATTAAGTTTCAGAGAGCTGAACTTCTCTGTAAGATTTGGTCAAACGATGAAGCGCAAACGTAGTAATCCCCCTACACGTCACCTCAAACAAAGACAGTGAGGAAAAATTAAAATGCAGGGAGATAAAACATTAACAAGGTTTATTTAATTAACTTTTTTCAAGTTCGGCGGGCCGGATTAAACGGCCTGTAGTTTGCCCATGCCTGGGTGTACCAAATTCTACCCACACCGTACCGTGCTGTACTGTACCATGCTGTACTGTATCATGCTGTACTGTACCATGCTGTACTGTATCATGCTGTACTGTACCGTGCTGTACTGTATCATGCTGTACTGTACCATGCTGTACTGTATCATGCTGTACTGTATCATGCTGTACTGTACCATGCTGTACTGTACCGTGCTGTACTGTACCATGCTGTACTGTACCGTGCTGTACTGTATCATGCTGTACTGTATCATGCTGTACTGTACCATGCTGTACTGTATCATGCTGTACTGTACCATGCTGTACTGTATCATGCTGTACCGTATCGTGCTGTGCTGTACCATGCTGTACTGTATCATGCTGTACTGTATCATGCTGTACTGTACCATGCTGTACTGTACCATGCTGTACCGTACCATGCTGTACTGTATCATGCTGTACCGTATCATGCTGTACTGTATCATGCTGTACCGTATCATGCTGTACTGTATCATGCTGTACTGTACCATGCTGTACTGTATCGTGCTGTACCGTATCATGCTGTACTGTATCGTGCTGTACCGTATCATGCTGTACTGTATCATGCTGTACTGTACCATCTTGTACTGTATCGTGCTGTACTGTATCGTGCTGTACTGTATCATGCTGTACTGTATCATGCTGTACTGTACCATGCTGTACTGTACCATCTTGTACTGTATCGTGCTGTACTGTATCGTGCTGTACTGTATCATGCTGTACTGTATCATGCTGTACTGTACCATGCTGTACTGTATCGTGCTGTACCGTATCATGCTGTACTGTATCATGCTGTACTGTACCATGCTGTACTGTATCGTGCTGTACTGTATCGTGCTGTACTGTATCGTGCTGTACCGTATCATGCTGTACTGTATCGTGCTGTACCGTATCATGCTGTACTGTATCATGCTGTACTGTACCATGCTGTACTGTATCATGCTGTACTGTACCATGCTGTACTGTATCATGCTGTACTGTATCATGCTGTACTGTACCATGCTGTACTGTACCATGCTGTACTGTACCATGCTGTACTGTATCGTGCTGTACTGTATCATGCTGTACTGTATCATGCTGTACTGTACCATGCTGTACTGTATCATGCTGTACTGTACCATGCTGTACTGTACCATGCTGTACCGTATCATGCTGTACTGTATCATGCTGTACTGTATCATGCTGTACTGTACCATGCTGTACTGTACCGTGCTGTACTGTATCATGCTGTACTGTATCATGCTGTACTGTATCATGCTGTACTGTACCATGCTGTACTGTATCATGCTGTACCGTATCATGCTGTACTGTATCATGCTGTACTGTACCATGCTGTACTGTATCATGCTGTACTGTATCATGCTGTACCGTATCATGCTGTACTGTATCATGCTGTACTGTATCATGCTGTACTGTACCGTGCTGTACTGTATCATGCTGTACTGTATCATGCTGTACCGTACCATGCTGTACTGTACCATGCTGTACTGTACCATGCTGTACTTTACCATGCTGTACTGTACCATGCTGTACTGTATCGTGCTGTACTGTACCATGCTGTACTGTATCATGCTGTGCTGTACCATGCTGTACTGTACCATGCTGTACTGTACCATGCTGTACTGTATCATGCTGTACTGTACCATGCTGTACTGTATCGTGCTGTACTGTACCATGCTGTACTGTATCATGCTGTGCTGTACCATGCTGTACTGTACCATGCTGTACTGTACCATGCTGTACTGTATCATGCTGTACTGTACCATGCTGTACTGTATCATGCTGTACTGTACCATGCTGTACTGTATCATGCTGTGCTGTACCGTGCTGTACTGTACCATGCTGTACTGTACCATGCTGTACTGTACCATGCTGTACTGTATCATGCTGTACTGTACCATGCTGTGCTGTACCATGCTTTACTGTATCGTGCTGTACCGTATCATGCTGTACTGTATCATGCTGTACTGTATCATGCTGTACCGTATCATGCTGTACTGTACCATGCTGTACTGTATCATGCTGTACTGTATCATGCTGTACCGTATCATGCTGTACTGTATCATGCTGTACTGTACCGTGCTGTACTGTATCATGCTGTACTGTATCATGCTGTACCGTACCATGCTGTACTGTACCATGCTGTACTGTACCATGCTGTACTGTATCATGCTGTACTGTATCATGCTGTACTGTACCATGCTGTACCTTATCGTGCTGTGCTGTACTGTACCATGCTGTACTGTATCATGCTGTGCTGTATCATGCTGTACTGTACCATGCTGTACTGTATCATGCTGTACTGTATCATGCTGTACTGTACCATGCTGTACTGTACCATGCTGTACTGTATCATGCTGTGCTGTACCATGCTGTACTGTACCATGCTGTACTGTATCATGCTGTGCTGTACCATGCTGTACTGTATCATGCTGTACTGTATCATGCTGTACTGTACCATGCTGTACTGTACCATGCTGTACTGTATCATGCTGTGCTGTACCATGCTGTACTGTACCATGCTGTACTGTACCATGCTGTACTGTATCATGCTGTGCTGTACCATGCTGTACTGTATCATGCTGTACTGTACCATGCTGTACTGTATCATGCTGTACTGTATCATGCTGTACTGTATCGTGCTGTACTGTACCATGCTGTACTGTACCGTGCTGTACTGTACCATGCTGTACTTTACCATGCTGTACTGTATCATGCTGTACTGTACCATGCTGTGCTGTACCATGCTGTACTGTACCATGCTGTGCTGTACCATGCTGTACTGTATCATGCTGTACTGTATCGTGCTGTACTGTACCATGCTGTACTGTACCATGCTGTACTGTATCATGCTGTACTGTATCATGCTGTACTGTATCGTGCTGTACTGTACCATGCTGTACTGTACCATGCTGTACTGTATCGTGCTGTACTGTACCATGCTGTACTGTATCATGCTGTGCTGTACCATGCTGTACTGTACCATGCTGTACTGTATCATGCTGTACCGTATCGTGCTGTACTGTATCATGCTGTACTGTATCATGCTGTACCGTATCATGCTGTACTGTACCATGCTGTACTGTATCATGCTGTACTGTATCATGCTGTACTGTATCATGCTGTACTGTATCATGCTGTACTGTACCATGCTGTACTGTATCATGCTGTACTGTACCATGCTGTACTGTACCATGCTGTACTGTATCATGCTGTACTGTATCATGCTGTACTGTACCATGCTGTACCGTACCATGCTGTACTGTATCATGCTGTACTGTACCATGCTGTACTGTAACATGCTGTACTGTATCATGCTGTACTGTATCATGCTGTACTGTATCATGCTGTACTGTACCGTGCTGTACTGTACCGTGCTGTACTGTACCATGCTGTACTTTACCATGCTGTACTGTATCATGCTGTACTGTATCATGCTGTGCTGTACCATGCTGTACTGTACCATGCTGTGCTGTACCATGCTGTACTGTACCATGCTGTGCTGTACCATGCTGTACTGTATCATGCTGTACTGTATCATGCTGTACTGTACCATGCTGTACTGTACCATGCTGTGCTGTACCATGCTTTACTGTATCGTGCTGTACCGTATCATGCTGTACTGTATCATGCTGTACTGTATCATGCTGTACCGTATCATGCTGTACTGTACCATGCTGTACTGTATCATGCTGTACTGTATCATGCTGTACCGTATCATGCTGTACTGTATCATGCTGTACTGTACCGTGCTGTACTGTATCATGCTGTACTGTATCATGCTGTACCGTACCATGCTGTACTGTATCATGCTGTACTGTATCATGCTGTACTGTACCATGCTGTACTGTATCATGCTGTACTGTATCATGCTGTACTGTACCATGCTGTACTGTACCATGCTGTACTGTATCATGCTGTACTGTACCATGCTGTACTGTATCATGCTGTACTGTACCATGCTGTACTGTACCATGCTGTACTGTACCGTGCTGTACTGTACCGTGCTGTACTGTACCATGCTGTACTGTACCGTGCTGTACTGTACCGTGCTGTACTGTACCATGCTGTACTTTACCATGCTGTACTGTATCATGCTGTACTGTACCATGCTGTGCTGTACCATGCTGTACTGTACCATGCTGTGCTGTACCATGCTGTACTGTACCATGCTGTGCTGTACCATGCTGTACTGTATCATGCTGTACTGTATCATGCTGTACTGTACCATGCTGTACTGTACCATGCTGTGCTGTACCATGCTTTACTGTATCGTGCTGTACCGTATCATGCTGTACTGTATCATGCTGTACTGTATCATGCTGTACCGTATCATGCTGTACTGTACCATGCTGTACTGTATCATGCTGTACTGTATCATGCTGTACCGTATCATGCTGTACTGTATCATGCTGTACTGTACCGTGCTGTACTGTATCATGCTGTACTGTATCATGCTGTACCGTACCATGCTGTACTGTACCATGCTGTACTGTACCATGCTGTACTGTATCATGCTGTACTGTATCATGCTGTACTGTACCATGCTGTACCTTATCGTGCTGTGCTGTACTGTACCATGCTGTACTGTATCATGCTGTACTGTATCATGCTGTACTGTACCATGCTGTACTGTACCATGCTGTACTGTATCATGCTGTACTGTACCATGCTGTACTGTACCATGCTGTACTGTATCATGCTGTACTGTATCATGCTGTACTGTATCATGCTGTACCGTATCATGCTGTACTGTATCATGCTGTACTGTACCGTGCTGTACTGTATCATGCTGTACTGTATCATGCTGTACTGTACCATGCTGTACTGTACCATGCTGTACTGTACCATGCTGTACTGTATCATGCTGTACCGTATCATGCTGTACTGTATCATGCTGTACTGTACCATGCTGTACTGTATCATGCTGTACTGTACCATGCTGTACTGTATCATGCTGTACTGTATCATGCTGTACCGTATCATGCTGTACTGTATCATGCTGTACTGTACCATGCTGTACTGTATCATGCTGTACTGTATCATGCTGTACCGTATCATGCTGTACTGTATCATGCTGTACCGTACCATGCTGTACTGTACCATGCTGTACTGTATCATGCTGTACTGTACCATGCTGTACTGTACCATGCTGTACTGTACCATGCTGTACTGTACCGCGCTGTACCGTACCGTGCAGAGTTTAGCTCCTATGCCTTCTGACCTGGTCTTCTCTGCAGGATCATCGATCTGAACGGGGGTCAGTCCCCGCTCACCTACAAGCGCTTCCAGTCTTTAATCAGCCACATGGAGGCTGTGGAGATTCCTGCCGAGTCCATCACAGCCGAGCTGATGGGCAGCACGCCGCTGTCTGAGGACCACGATGAGAAGTTTGGCGTCCCTTCTCTGGAGGAGCTGGGTGAGTTCAGGCCGGGTGCACGAGACCAGAGGTTTTAATAAAGGGTCTAACCTGGTCTGAAGAACCAGGTTTAACCACGGGCTTCGTTTATAGAGAGGGATTACGCTCAAATGTGTGTGTACGTCGAATTCTATACAAACTCAGCGATCAGGAAAGATGTGGGAGTGTGTGGACGTTTTGGACAGAAGTGAAGTGAGGACAGTGAAATGAAGCATTTGAAGCAGAGAAGAAACAGAAAACACATAAATTCAGATTTTCAATCCTTTATTAATTCCCTGTGGGAAAATTTGTGTGTCCAGCAGCTCCAAGCAGTCCAAGTAAGAGCTCCAACCGGCTTCAGACAGTTACTAGGTGGTGCCGAGTTGGGTGAGGTGAAGCTGGAACACCCACTTGTTGGAATAGAGTTCAGTTCAGACAGGAATCACTCTGATGTCATTCAGAAGATCCTGTCTTGATTCCTTCTGATTCACTGCAGCACGTCCATGAAGACCCCACATTCCTTGTTGATGTCATGCAGCTGCCGCTCCACCATGTTTCACACCCTGCACATAAAGATAATTAATAATCACCGACATGCTGTGAATTAAGTTCAGAAGCACCTGGACCACCTCCAGTGGAAGGCATGGAGTCCTTTATGTCTTTGTTCTTGCTACACGTTCGGAACGTTTCTTTCTTAATTCACCAACAGATCAATATGTCTAACACAGCGTTGCCATGGTGACCACCTTCCAATTCAATTCAATTTTATTTGTTTAGCCCAAAATCACAGAATGTCCGTCTCAATGGGCTTCATAAGAAAAAGAGGAATGTATGAAAAACACAAAAACACAACAAGAAAAATAACTAACAAATACTAACTAAACAAGACTAGCACATTAATGCACTTAGACTCTCCTTCTCGGTGAGGAAAAACTCCTAAAAAACCCATCAGTGGGGAAAAAATAAGAAACCTCATGGGGATCCACGTGAAGGAGAGATCCCTCCCCCGGGATGAGCGTTGTTTAAATATTAGCTTATTCTACTCTACAGCTAAATATGTAAAGAAGTCAATAGATGTTCTTCATCCTGATGGAAACACGGGAGACTCCTCAGCCCGGAGATGTCCAGGATGAGGATGAGTAGATGTTCTTCATCCTGATGGAAACACGGGGGACTCCTCAGCCCGGAGATGTCCAGTACGGGGATGAGTAGATGTTCTTCATCCTGATGGAAACACGGGAGACTCCTCAGCCCGGAGATGTCCAGTACGGGGATGAGTAGATGTTCTTCATCCTGATGGAAACACGGGGCCTCAGCCCGGAGATGTCCAGGATGAGGATGAGTAGATGTTCTTCATCCTGATGGAAACACGGGGGACTCCTCAGCCCGGAGATGTCCAGGATGAGGATGAGTAGATGTTCTTCATCCTGATGGAAACACGGGGGACTCCTCAGCCTAGCGATGCCCACGGCGGGGATGAGTAGATGGATTTCATCCTGATGGAGCGGGGATGATGAAGCGCGGAGGTCTCCTCGGTGTGGCCATGCCCAGGACAGGAACGCAGAGTCCTGAATGGGGCTCTCTCCCAGAGAGGAGGGAGAGAGAATTGTATTGTACCAACTAGCAGTGTAATTCTAAATAAACAGACATTAGAGAACAATGAATGAGACAGAAAGCCAGGTCTCTCTCACTTGTGGACGACGGGTACACCAGGGCTGTAAAACGACACCTCACCATTGTTTATGAGTGTTTACAGGAGACGCTGGCTCCTTAGAATACGATTACAGATGCATCACATCATGATACATGTGCTGAGTTCTAGAAGGTTGGGGTAGGATGAAGATCTAGATTTGTTGCAGGTTTCTTTGCGTGGTGTAAGAACCCTCGTAGTGCTGAAGGAAGACGCTGCTGTATGTAGTAAATGAAGCCCCTGGTCTGATGAAGTTTATAAGGTCTAATGAAATGATGATGGTTCCTACGGGCTTCGACACTGAAGGTTTACCCTCGGCCGTGTGGCCTGGAGGAGAGACTGAAGCTCTGACTCGCCTGGAGAGGCACCTGGAGAGGAAGGTGAGTCCTTCTGTACTGCCACACCTCACACTTCCCTTCTTTACACACCTATCCCTCCTCTCCAGGCCTGGGTGGCGAACTTTGAGCGTCCCAGAATGAATGCCAACTCTCTACTGGCTAGCCCAACAGGGCTCAGCCCGTACCTGCGCTTCGGATGTCTGTCCTGCAGACTCTTCTACTTTAAACTCACCGATCTCTTCAGGAAGGCAAGTGAATTCATCAGGATTTTTGTTTCCATAAAACCACACGTTTCATCCCCATAGTCAACCCTCGCACTCTGCTTCTTTTTTTTTTTTTTCCAAAAAGTTAACCTAACATATCTGTCTGCAAAATATGTGTAAATGCTGTGTGTCGCACCTGTATGCTAAAGGGAGGCGGCCCCGCCCCCTCTCTCCTCTCATGACTCAGCGACTCGGGGCCAGGAAACAAAAGAAAAAAAAAAAACGCAAGTCGGTAAAAGTAGAGAGAGAAGGAAAAAAGAGAGTAACCGTGTGGCTGGACTTTGAGGCTGTTAAATATAGGGGTAACACTACAAATTAAAAAATCACCCCAAAGAAAAACTTGAGAAACGGAGGAGAAAACCCTGAACCCTTCTGTTTCCCAGAGGCAGCGCTCATTAACAGAGACGTGAAAGAACAACAAAATCATCTTTAACATTAGTTAACATTTGTTTATAACTGGTCACTTCTATGGATCTACCAACCTGTGTTTATACATATACTTGGTCATACTACATATATGACCCAAACCCTTGATGCAAAAATAGTCATTTAAAAAATTTAAATATCGGTATCGATATCGGTATCGGTATCGGTATCGGCGATATTGGTCTGGTGTTTACTTGGTATCGGATCAATACCAAAACTTGCGGTATCGCACACCCCTATCTGACAGAGGAATGAATGATCGGCTGGTGGAGTCTTTACGCATTGAAGCTGAGGCACAGACTGGGTAATGCCAGGAGACGTGATCGGAGGCAGGCAGCAGATCAGGTTACAATGGAGATCAGGGAAAGCCAGTACAGTCCAGGTTGGTAACAGACAGGAGTTCAGGATTCCAGGACTGAGTCAGCTTGTGACAAATGATGATCGGACAGGGGCCGGACGAGTGCCGGGGGTTTAAATAGAAGAGGGGATTGGACACAGGTGTGGCAGGAGAGAGGTATGGTGGAAAAATACCAGCTCTAATCCAGTCCATGACGAAAGATGTTTGAAAGAAATAAACATCAGCTACGTTTGAATAAAGGAGGTGTGTGTTCTGCAGGTGAAGAAGAACAGCTCCCCTCCTCTCTCGCTTTACGGTCAGCTCCTCTGGAGGGAGTTCTTCTACACGGCCGCCACCAACAACCCCTGCTTCGATAAGATGGAGAGCAACCCCATCTGCATGCAGATCCCCTGGGACCGGAACCCCGAGGCGCTGGCCAAATGGGCGGAAGGCCAGACGGGGTTCCCCTGGATCGACGCCATCATGACGCAGCTGAGGCAGGAGGGTTGGATTCACCACCTGGCGCGGCACGCCGTGGCCTGCTTCCTGACCAGAGGAGACCCGTGGGTGAGCTGGGAGGAGGGTGTGAAGGTGAGCGGTGGTCAGACAGGGTGGGGTTACTTCCAGGAAGGTGTGTGACTGACCGTGGTTGTTCCAGGTGTTCGAGGAGCTGCTGCTGGACGCGGACTGGAGCGTGAACGCGGGCAGCTGGATGTGGTTATCCTGCAGCTCCTTCTTTCAGCAGTTCTTCCACTGTTAATGCCCCGTGGGCTTCGGACGCCGTACGGACCCAAACGGAGACTACATACGGTAATCCTAAAAAAGTATTCCTCCAATCACAGTCCCCCGATTAAAAAACTTCTCTGATGGTTTCCAGCTTGTTTTGTGCTAAAACCCTCCTCATCTCAGGCAGCGGTCCTCCTTCACGGTTGAAAGAAGTCAGAGAGATAGAGGATTGTGTGCCATGGTGCTCCCTTCATCTGATTTGACACACCTGTAAACCACACCCGAGCAACCAATCCAAAGCAAGCCCAAACCAAAGGTAGAAAACAAACCAGAGAAAAAAAGATGGATGAAGAGTAAAAACAAACCATAAAGAGGAAGAAAACTAAAACAAGGGGAAGGTGTGACACACCCACCAGAATACACACGCCCTCTGCTTTCCGTCCTGTTCCGTTGTCTTACGCTTATCTGGGCCGGGTCACGGGGGCAACGGCCTCAGCCAGGAAACCCAGGTTTCTCTCACCCCGGCTGCATCCTCCATCTCACCCAGGAGGATCCTGAGGTGTTCCCTGTCCAGCTGTGAGACATAGTCTCTCCAGCAGGTCTGGGGTCTGCCTCTTGGTCTCCTCCTGGTGGGATGTGCCCGAAACATCTCACCAGGCGAGACTCTCGGGCGTAACCTGACCAGATGGCTGAACCACCCCATCTGGCTTCTTTCGACCTGGAGGAGGAGCGGCTCGACACTGAGCTCCTCCCGGATGGCACATGCCCACTACTTTCTTCTCCTAAATTCAGTCTGAAATGAAAATGTCGATCCAAACAAATACCTAGTGCCATCTCTAGTTGCGTTTTTTTCCGACTCGGGGGAAGATTTTTTTTCATAAGATGGCTCTACCGGTAACGTTTACTTCCGAGTGCCTTCCTCATGAATTCTAACGTAATGTCTCAATGGGAGTCATCCGCCCACAGGTGCTCAGGAATAATAAACCTTACATTTTCTTTTTTTTTAATCTGTAGTTTCTTATTTATTTTCGCCGTGTGTTCCTACAGACGTTACAAAAAGATTCTGAAGTCCAATTACACTCTGCAGCCCACTCCTCTCTGTACTCGCACGGTGGTCAGAATTAGGAGAATCTTGATCGTCCATGTCGACGTTAAAGGAATTAGCTGTTAGTTAAATCTGATTTCACGGCAACTTGTTTGTTTACGTACTATGTCCTAAAGGTGTTAGCATTCGTGTGTGAGGGTGTGTATTGTGTGTGTGAGGGAGTAAAGAAGCTCAGAAATGTAACTAAACTAAATAGTCAATATTATTAGAGTATTTTAGGGGATGACATTGTGGTCTGTAGTGAGAGGAGGGAAGAGGAGGAGTAAAGAGGAGGAGGAAAAGCTGGAGAGGTGGAGGTTTGAAGATTAGTCAGAGTAAGACAGAGTACATGTGTGTGAATGAGAGGGATCCAAATGGAAAAGTGAGGTTACAGGGAGAAGAGAGAAAGAAGGTGGAAGATTTTAAGTATCTAGGATCAACAGTCCAGAGCAATGGAGAGTGTGGAAAAGAGGGGAAGAAGTGTGTGCATGCAGGCTGGAACGGGTGGAGGAAAGTATCAGGTGTGATGTGTGACAGAAGAGTTTCAGCTAGAATGAAAGGGAAAGTGTACAAAACCGGGGTGAGAGCGGCCATGCTGATTGGTCTAGAGACAGTGTGGTGAGAGCGGCCATGCTGATTGGTCTAGAGACAGTGTGGTGAGAGCAGCCATGCTGATTGGTCTAGAGACAGTGTGGTGAGAGCGGCCATGCTGATTGGTCTAGAGACAGTGTGGTGAGAGCGGCCATGCTGATTGGTCTAGAGACAGTGTGGTGAGAGCGGCCATGCTGATTGGTCTAGAGACAGTGTGGTGAGAGCGGCCATGCTGATTGGTCTAGAGACAGTGTGGTGAGAGCGGCCATGCTGATTGGTCTAGAGACAGTGTGGTGAGAGCGGCCATGCTGATTGGTCTAGAGACAGTGTGGTGAGAGCGGCCATGCTGATTGGTCTAGAGACAGTGTGGTGAGAGCGGCCATGCTGATTGGTCTAGAGACAGTAGCACTGATTCAAAGACAGGAAACAGAGATGTTTGTATCAGAGATGAAGATGCTGAGGATCTCTCTGGGAGTGACCAGGATGGACAGGATCAGAGGAACAGCACATGTTAGAGGTTTTAAAGTCAGAGAGGTCAGACTGAGATGGTTTGGACATGTGCAGAGGAGAGAGAGAGAGTACATCAGAAGAAGGATGCTGGGTTTGGAACCACCAGGAAAGAGGACTAGAGGAAGACCAAAGAGGAGGTTCATGGATACAGTGAAGGAAGACATGAAGATAGTTGGTGTGACTGAAGAGGATGCAGGAGATAAGGTTAGATGGAAGGAACTGACTTGATGTGGCGCCCCCTAAAGGGAAAAGCCGAAAGAAGAAGAACTGATCTTGGTGTTGTGGTGTGGAAGGTTGTGGAAGGAGGAGGACCCAATTGCAGGACATCAAAACAAAGTTTATGAACACAGTTCGGTTAAGTCTGTAAAGCTAAGGGCCCGGGATTAACTCAAGTTCAAATAATAACAGAGTCCAATCACGGTCAGGCAACCAGGGTGACCTGGCTGGAAGGGATGGTACGACCCGACCTTGTCAGGACCAAACTATAATCAGGACTCATATGCAGAGTTCGTTAACAAAGATTTATTTAAAATCTACACATGATCAAGAGAATAATCCAAAACACTCTGACACAGGACAAGAGAAGACAAAAGGAAGGGGATCTCAGGTGGAAACAATGAGGGACATTTCGACACACACAGCTGTGGGAAACACACTAAGACAGGAAGTAACAAACATGAAACAAGAGGAAAGTTCCTTTTCACAATAAAACAGGAAATGCACAACTACACAACACAGGTTGCAGACATGGACAAAAAGTGTACAACAGAAAAAACACAAGACATTACAGACCTGGATGTCCGGGGTGATTGCCCTTAAATAGACGGTAGGGTCCTCATGTGTGGAATAAGGAATCAATCTCAGGTGTCCCTAATCAGGGTGACAGAGAACATCCAGGGCTCCCTCTGGTGGCAGGCGAGGGGATCACAACACTTAGAAGATGACGTTATGACTGTTTTTGGTCACATAGTTTGTAATAAATTACATACAAAAATTGTGCAACTTCTATATATTTTTTCTACTAATTATTTACTTTTGGCCAATTTCAAATCCCAATCTGTTAATTCCTTCCATTGTCTGATGGTGGCGCTCTCTGTGTAACCCCTCCCAACCTCTCTGCCCAGGCGGTACCTGCCCGTCTTGAGGGGTTTCCCGGCCAAATACATCTACGATCCCTGGAACGCTCCGGAAGCCGTACAGAAAGCAGCCAAGTGCATCATCGGTGTGAATTTTCCAAAGCCGATGGTTCACCACGGCGAGGCCAGCCGCATCAATATCGAGCGCATGAAGCAGATTTACCAGCGGCTGTCGTGCTACAGGGGTCTCGGTCAGTCTTCATACACACACACATAAAAGTACACAGTCCGCCGGGTCGTGTTAACGTGTTTTGTTCTGCAGGTCTTTTGGCCACGGTCCCTTCTATCTCCAGTGGGAACAATGAGACCTCCTCAGACGGGGTGGGCTTCCCTGGAGACTCCTCACATGAGGTTGCAGCTTCACCTGGTACGGCATTTCCTGCTTGTTCCTGCTTTAGTTTCTCATTAATCCACCAGATCATTCATATGCTGAAGACCCCCTCCCCTCTCCCCCCGTTTGTTTCTCAGCCTATCAGGTTCACTCAAAGGGAGATTGGGAGAGTAACGTCCTGATGCACCTGCAAGCGGAGCCGCGGAACGCTGCCGGTCACACAGTCAGCAGTTTGATGCGACACACTACAGACAGCCAGCGAAACTCCAAAGGTGACCCCACACCTCCCGTGACCCCCTTTGTTCTCAGAACCTCATTTACTGAGAACAGATCTTTGGCTGAGTCTGGTCTACGTTCAGGTAGACCAATGCGCTGCGCTGCATGCTCACACAATACCCTCATCTCTTGTTTTGATTTACTGTGAAGCGGTTAGTCAGGAGGTACGGCTGGGGACCCCAGAAGCATAGCTGGTTTCCGGGGGTACCACCACATACAGCTGAGCGATTAAGCTTGTTAGGTCTGACCTGAAGACGTAAATAGGCCATGTTTTTCACTTTTTTTGTCATGGCGAGCTAAAGGCCATCACTTCATAGATCTTTAGAGACTAAAGATCTTCTCCAAGACCTCCTGACCCTCCAGCATGGTAGGGGGACATTCATGGGAGTGAGGATTAAGATTTGTTGATGTGTGTCTACCCTTACTCTCTCTGACTGGATCCTTCATCTTCTGATCCGCAGACCATTAGAATTAGCTTGAGATGTGCATGTACTGTATGTGCTACGCCCAACTTCCGTTCCGTCATCTTCTGCTTGTTCCGGGGTCAGGTCGCGGGGGCAACAGCCTCAAACGGGCAGCCCAGGCCTCTCTCTCCCCGGCTGCATCCTCCAGCTCACCTGGAAGGATTCCAAGTTGTTCCCCGGTCAGCTGTGAGACATAGTCTCTCCAGCGGGTCCGGGTTCTGCCGCTTGGTCTCCTCCCGGTGGGACGTGCCCGAAACACCTTGCCCGCGAGGCGCTCGGGGGGCATCCTGATCAGATGCCCGAACCACCCCATCTGGCTCCTCTCGACCTGGAGGAGGAGCAGCTCGACACCGAGCTCCTCCCGGTGGGACGTGCCCGAAACATCCTGATCAGATGCTCGAACCACCCCATCTGGCTCCTCTCGACCTGGAGGAGGAGCGGCTCGACACCGAGCTCCTCCCGGATGGCAGAGCTCCAACTTCATTTTTTAATTATGTCATTATTGTTATTGATATATATTAACGTGCAGCGTGTGAAATATTGTGTATCTGCGGCTGCATGGCAGCACACAGTTTCATAATGAGTTCAAACCTGGTGCATCCATCTTAACCTTTTCCATGATGTGCTCCATAGTCCTACTCTGACAGGTTTTTATGTTTCTTCACTGCTTTAAATGCTTCATTTCACTGTCCTCAGTTCAGCTTCTGTCCAAAAGTCCCCTCTTCTCCCTATGTCTTACTGTTTGACAGCTTCTTACTTTGGTTGTAGTCCACGCCCTCCGTCGTCTTCATAGATCACTATATTTTCACAGCTGTTGGCATATCCTCTGATTTTAGTGTAATCACTCTTCATAAATTAATCTCTTGGTTAAAATTTTCATTCTGTGAACTTTGCAGGGCTTCATTTCAGCTCTCCAACCACCACCAAACGGCATAGCGAGGACTCTGGAAGTGGGCGTGGCTGTAAGCTGCAGAGACAGAGCAATCTCTAAACGGTAAGTCACACAATCAGCGCGTACCGGAAACCCTGAGGAGGCAGGATGTCCAGCAAAGAGCAGCTCGTCCAGATTTTCTAAAGTAAACCAAAATAACACATTTAATGATGAGGTTTAGTCACTCTGATTTGTTTACATGGACTCACATGGCAGTGGGAGTGACACAAGAGTTTAAGAAACCCAGAGAAGCGATCAGTAGAGACCGTTTAGGAGTGAGAACGATGGCAGCATGGCACTAGATGTGCATTTTGAAGAAACAAGACAACAGACAGAAAAATGAAAATCTGGCTACAGATTTGAAATCAGGATGCCGCATTGAGCCGTTGTGGTGAAGAAAGAGCTGAACCGAAGAGCAAAGCTCCCGATTTACAAGTCGATCTACGTTCCTACCCTCATCATGGTAACCAGGGTGTACGTTCCTACCATCACCATGGTAACCGGGATCTACGTTCCTACCCTCACCATGGTAACCAGGATCTACATTTCTACCCTCATCATGGTAACCAGGATCTACGTTCCTACACTCACCATGGTAACCAGGATCTACGTTCCTACACTCACCATGGTAACCAGGATCTACGTTCCTACACTCACCATGGTAACCAGGATCTACGTTCCTACCCTCACCATGGTAACCAGGATCTACGTTCCTACCCTCATCATGGTAACCAGGATCTACGTTCCTACCCTCACCATGGTAACCACGATCTATGTTCCTACCCTCACCATGGTAACCAGGATCTACGTTCCTACCCTCACCATGGTAACCAGGATCTACGTTCCTACGCTCACCATGGTAACCAGGATCTACGTTCCTACCCTCACCATGGTAACCAGGATCTACGTTCCTACCCTCACCATGGTAACCAGGATCTACGTTCCTACCCTCATCATGGTAACCAGGATCTACGTTCCTACCCTCACCATGGTAACCAGGATCTATGTTCCTACCCTCACCATGGTAACCAGGATCTACGTTCCTACCCTCACCATGGTAACCAGGATCTATGTTCCTACCCTCACCTTGGTAACCAGGATCTACGCTCCTACCCTCACCATGGTAACCAGGATCTACGTTCCTATCCTCACCATGGTAACCAGGATCTATGCTCCTACCCTCACCATGGTAACCAGGATCTACGTTCCTACCCTCACCATGGTAACCAGGATCTACGTTCCTACCCTCACCATGGTAACCCGGATATTAGTTCTTACCCTCACCATGGTAACCAGGATCTACGCTCCTACCCTCACCATGGTAACCAGGATCTACGTTCCTACCCTCACCGTGGTAACCAGGGTCTATGTTCCTACCCTCACCATGGTAACCAGGATCTACGTTCCTACTCTCACCATGGTAACCAGGATCTACGTTCCTACCCTCACCGTGGTAACCAGGGTCTATGTTCCTACCCTCACCATGGTAACCAGGATCTACGTTCCTACTCTCACCATGGTAACCAGGATCTACGTTCCTACCCTCACCATGGTAACCAGGATCTACGTTCCTACCCTCACCATGGTAACCAGGATCTACGCTCCTACCCTCACCATGGTAACCAGGATCTACGTTCCTACCCTCACCGTGGTAACCAGGGTCTATGTTCCTACCCTCACCATGGTAACCAGGATCTACGTTCCTACTCTCACCATGGTCACCAGCTATGCGTGGTGATTGAAAGAATGAGATTACAAATACAAGCAGATGAAAGGATCTTCCTTTGCAGGGTGGGCGGGGTCTCACTCAGAGATGGAGTGAGGTCTCTGCCATTCGGGAGGAGCCTGGAGTAGAGTCAATAGTCCTCTGGGGTGAGCGAACAATGCCCGGTTAGGATGGCATCTGGTTAGGATCCCTATCAAACGCCTCATTGGTGAGTTGTCATGGGCCCAATGGGTCCCATCAGGAGGAGACCCAGAGGCAGGTCCGAGACCTGCTGGAGAGACGATGTCTCACAGCTGGACAGGGAACACGTCAGGATCCTCCAGGTTGGGCTAAACTAAGCGGTGTGTGGTGCCTCGGTCAGTCTTCCTTAACAAGACGTGTTGTGAATGCATCACGGTTCGATACATTCAGGGTTTATTAAAAAAAAAAAAAAAAACAGATGAATAAAACCAACTCACTCACAAGAAACGTTCTAATGATTGTACATCGTCCAGAGGGCATAAATATCGTAGAATACAAATTATTGTTCACCTGGCAACCATGTCTCACCAACTGAGTCAGTTTAAGGTTTTAACTGGACTTGGAAGTCTAGTTTGGGTCCGTACGGCGTCTGAAGCGCACCGGGCAATAACAGTGGAAGAACTGCTGAAAGAAGGAGCTGCAGGATAGCCACATCCAGCTGCCCGCGTTCACTGTCTGTAAATATGTCATAAAGTTCAGGTTTGTTTATGAAAGAAATCTGATGTTTGTTTTTGTGTCTTCGCAGGCCGTCTGATGGACCTCATTCTCTAACTCCATAAAACACAGAGACCCTCAGGGTTCGTTCTACAGATGTAAATACAGTTCATACACAGCTTGTACATACTGTATGTGGATATGATGTGTGTGTCTCCTCTCTGCGTGCAGACCCACTGATATATTTTTGATATGATGGATCAGAAAAAAAGAAAATACTGTATGTTATTTTTACGTTTTGCAACCTGGTTTTCTTGTTGTTTCTTTCACTGCTGTACCCTCAGCATGCCACCCCCATGCCACCGCCATGCCACCGCCATACCTGTAATAAACCAGCCCGACTCCCTGTGTGTCCTGGACCTGCAGCTTTCAATAAAACCGTTTCACATTAAAACTCTTGCTGGTTTTTTTTTTTTACATCCCAGTAAAATTCAGACATTTCTGAAGTTTTTCTAACGTTCAGCAACATTTTTATTGCAAAAAGAAGCGTTTTTTTATTTGATTAGAGACAAACAAAGAGAGTTTCCGTCTTTTGAGGGTTTGCGGGGTTCATTCCTGGACAAAAAAATGGACAAAGCAGTTCAGAAAATTAAACAGGAATGAACGGACGCCAAGTCCAGGTTTGACATCTGTTTATGACAAAATGGTTGAAGTCTATTTGAGATTAAATCAGTCATGCATAAGTTTTACGCATTTTGTGACCCTCGTTCATCCAGAAATGATCCATCATAGAAAAGGTTTCAAAGTGTCTTCTTGACCGTGTATGTTCTAATCGAGACGTTTTGACTTCCATCCAGAAATTATTTCAATCTGATGGAAGGAACCGAAGAACTGGTTCTAAATAAACTAACCTGAATTTGTCCGGCCCCTAAAGGAGGAGGAGCTAACACAGAGCTAAAACAGTGGTTATGTAACTCGTTAAACCTGGTGGGGTGGATTTTAGGTTAACTTCTATTGTCGTCTCAGGGGGCCGTCGAAGGGGCAGCCTGCTGCGGTGTAAGGAGTGCAGCACACAAATTTCCCCGGTGAGGGATGAATAGAGTACCGTAATTTCACGGCTATAAGGCTCATATAAAAGTCTTAGATTTTCTTCAAAATGAGCGGTGCACCTTTTCGTGCGGTGCTCCTTGTGTGTGAGAAAAGACGGACCTAAAAGAAAACGCGGTGCCCGCGAGGCGGACCTGAAAGAAAAGGCATGAGAACGTTAAAGAGTGAAGTGTGAGCGGCGTGAGAGCGATGGATGACCGAAGGGTGGAAGGCAGCGCCGGGCGAGTTACGCTACAGTTTGCCAATGGATTGTAGATGCTTGGACTAACGTGTCTGCTGGTACTGTTATCCGAGCTTTCTCAAAAGCTGGTATCCTTTCTGAGGAGCCGCACAGTACAGACAGTGACTTTGACAGCGAGGAGCGAAGTGGACCTGCTCTGAAACAGAGGATGAGGACTTTGACGGATTTGAATAAAGACTATTACCGGTAATGTGTTTGTTTAGTATCGTTACTACTTAAAGAAAGTACAATTAAACTCAGTTTTGCTCCCGATCTATTTTTTAATACACACATTTGCATACTTGCGTGTGTGTTGTTGTAAGGCGGTGTGTGACTGAGACTGCGCCTTTTCGTACGGTGCGCCTAATGGTCGTGAAATTATGGTAGTTTATTTTATTTATTTTTTTTATTTTTAATTGCCTTCTACTGTCCTAACTGAAGGCGGCACACTGGCGCAGTGGGTAGCACAGTGTCCTCACAGCATGTTAGGTTGATTGGCTGGTGCCAAATTGCCCCTAGAAATGGGTGTGTATGGTTGTATTTACAGTGTGTGGCCCTGCAACAGACTGGCGACCTGTTCACGGTGTACCTAGCCTCTTGCCTTGAATCAGCCGGGATGGGCTCCTACACCCTCCGCAACGCCATAAAGGATAAGATGGTTAAGAAGGTGACTGACTGACTGAATGTCCTAACTGAAACTGACTACCCGGTTAGAGCAGACCTGGGCAAATTAAGGCCCGCGGGCCACATCCGGTCCTTTGTACGTCCCTATCCGGCCCGCGTGAGGCCAATCATAAAAACCATAAATTAAACTTTTTTTTTTAACTTTTATTTTGAAATTTTATTTTGAAAAGCGTTACATCGCTACGTATGCACGTCGTAGACGTAGCACCTTCACTCGCGTATACACGTGTGTGAGTGAAGGTGATGCTGTTCGCAGAAATTAAAGGCAAAGCAGTGTGCTTAGTCTGTGGTACACAGGTTGCTGTGTTCACCACTACACCACCAAGCATGAAGAGAAACACAGAAATCTGTATTTACAGAGTGCTTTATTCTTCTGATGATCAGTACCAGCTATTCAAAATATTTAATTGAAGTATTTTACAATCAAAGAAAGTTGGTGGCCCTCTGACACAATTCAGGCTTCTCATGCGGCCCCTGATAAAAATTAATTGCCCACCCCTGGGTTAGAGCATCCTTACACACATGTGTGTAATGTTTATTAACCCTTCTTTCCCCTCTGAACTCTGGATTCATGTTTGAACCTGACTTTTTTAATCTGACTTGGAACACGTTCGACCTCCTGAAACATCCATCTCATAAAAAAGACAATTTGGGAATGTTTAAGGAATATTTATGGGAGGAGGCGTTGGCTCAGTGGGACAGTGTTTGTTCTTCGACCGGGGGAAGCAGGTTTGAATCTCACTGAGCCCCCAAGGTGTCCCTGGAGAAGATACCTAGACCCTAGTTGCTCCCCAAATGGCGCCGTCGTGGCTGCATGATGGGTGTTTTTTCTTTTTGTACTTTAATAAACAATCAACGGAATTATATAAAAATAAAAACATGATGCTGAAAAACACATTAAACAGACTCATAAACTTTACTGTTTATTTCAAACAGTTCTTAAATTATTTTTAAAACGTTTTCGGACTTCATCCTTCAATCCGAATGTTTCCGAGACCTTTAGCGTCTCATGTTGGTAGAAACACTCTTCCGCTCCCAGATACACACGTGGCCCAACAAGAAGTCTTAACGTCAGAAATAAATTAGACATACTCCATAATATGGAACATGCGTTGGGTTTAGACCATCGTTAGACAGTCTGGTTTTACTGACTGATGATGGAAATCCAGTCGGATATGAAGGAGTTAATTATTTAAGTGCCAAATATTTACAAGGTATTGGTAACAAAACCAGCAGGTGTCGAGCCGCTCCTCCTCCAGGTCGAGAGGAGCCAGATGGGGTGGTTCGGGCATCTGGTCAGGATGCCCCCCGAGCGCCTCGCAGGCGAGGTGTTTCGGGCACGTCCCATCGGGAGGAGACCAAGGGGCAGACCCCGGACCCGCTGGAGAGACTGTCTCACAGCTGGCCGAGGAACGACTTGGGATCCTTCCAGGTGAGCTGGAGGATGCAGCCGGGCAGAGAGAGGCCTGGGCTGCCCGCTTGAGGCTGTTGCCCCCGCGACCCGACCCAGGAACAAGCGGAAGATGATGGAACGGAACGGAAACCAGCAGGTCCGATTTGTGGGGTTTTGGTGGGAGATGGTGGATCAGCGCTAGAGTGCTCGCCCGCAGACCGGAAGGTTGCAGGTTCGATTCCCACGGAGAGCACGTCTAGGGTCCTTGGAGAAGACACCTAACCCCCGCTTCTCCCACCATTGGCGCCGTCGAAGGGCAGCCTGCTGCGGTGTAAGGAGTGCAGCACACAAATTTCCCCGGTGAGGGATGAATAGAGTTATTTATTTTTTTTGGCAGTGATTTTTTTCGCAGAGTGATTTTTTTTAGCTGATGTTTCACTCCTCAGATTTAAGAGGAGCAACTGGATTAAAGAGCGGTCTCTGCTGTCTCAGGTTCAGTTTCGCGTAGCTATTCTCAAAGTCCTTCTTCGTCCCTACAATGAGGTCCAGGCTGCCGGTGCGCACGTCGTACCCGTATGAGGCTAGCTTCTGGATACGATACAGAACGATCTGCGTGGTCAGTTCCAGGACATTCGGAGACTCCTTCACCTGTTGGACGCTCATCCCGGCGTCCATCAGCCCCTGGAAGCGTCCTACTAGCGTGGGCAAAGAGTAGTACAAAATGGCCGGGCATCGGATTGCCACTTCTTTCAGATCCTCTTTGGAGCACATGAGGGCTTCCTGGACGTAGGCCAAAGCCTGCTGCATGGCGTCAGGCTTCAGCTCAGCGATGGATGCTCTGAGGCTGGACACCAAGCTGAGGAGCTCCCCTGTGGTGAAACCCTGCTCCCTCAGGAAACCCAGGCTGTCCCTCCATGCCTCCGCGGGTCGCAGGAAGATGTAGGGGTTCTGACTGAGGAGTTTCTGCAGCCACATTCGAAGGTTCCCCTCGTCTCCCCCCAGGTCCAGGTAGGTTTCCCTCAGCGTGTAGATCACTTCTTTGTTGCGGTCCACCGGCTGGCTGAAGCTCTGCGGTGCGCTGGCCATCAGTTTGCTAATGATTCTCTTGTTGAGCCGCAGGCTTTGGAGGTACAGGATGTTAGCCCGCTGGTTGCCATGGTGACTAACAGTGAAAAAGGAGGCGGGGAACTTCTCGATGATGCTCAGCAGTGTGCGTTTACTGGAACACACGGAAACCCAGAGGTCCTGCTGGGCGGCTACGTCCTCCGGGCGGCACAACACCGCCTCAGGGTGGGCTTCTAAGATGGAGGCGATAGAGGGCGTGTCTGCTCCCATGTTCTTTAGCAACGCTACCGTTTCGGACACATAGGTGGTGCTCTCGGACAGAACCCATGCCTTAGATTTTCGGATCTTCCTCACGTCCACAGACAGTTCGTACAATGAGTCCACGGTGCGCTGGTTCTCCACTCGCTGGTTGGTCGGTTGGTGAAGGAGTCGCCCTGCTTGGCTGGTGGAGGGGTGGAGGAGTCGCCCCGCCTGGCAGGATGTGCAAAGCGAGGCGGTGCTGAGGCGGAGCATAGTCCTGAAACACAAACAACGTTCGGACCAGTCAGAACTCTCGCTCCAAAGGTCTTCATCTTCTCTCAATCTCCCCCTGCCTGTCTCAGCAGCCCAGATCTGCCTCCTCTCTTTAAGCCCCCTCGCTGCCCCACCACCTCCTCCCACCCTGCACTTCATCTATCCTGGGTTTTTAATGACTGTATTGAATGGTTTATATTTTGAATATTTTGTTTCATTTCTATGTCTGTAAAGCGACCTTATATTATTTCTTTATGTTTGATTGACCCGGATTAAAAGCCTTTAACGGCCATATTTTGTCCCGGGACCTTAGTTTGCCCATCCCTGCTTTCTGTACTGCGCATGCGTCACACACGTGTGAATTCCATAGCAACAACAGCATAAAAACATTTACAGTTTACTGACTGAAAATATTTTAAACTGATAAATAAAACAGCATAAAACGGTGCTTTTTATTTATTTATTTTACCGATTTGGGAAAATCCAGCTGGAGGAGTCCGCTGTCACTACGCAGCCGCAGTAGCAGCGAAGATTTCATAATGTAGAGGAGGCGGGGTCAGAGCACACCGGAAGTGACGCGTCTATTGACCGCCATATTGGAAAGGGCAAAATGTGACCACGTTTTCAGAACTAGAAGACTTTATTAATGCCCGAGGGGAAATTCCTTTCGTTACAGAACGAGCAGTAGGAAAATTAGTGTAATACAAAAATATTGATATGAATAAATAGATATAAAATAAATACAGATACTTTATTGATCCCCTGCTGGGGAAATTCATCAGAATCAGAATTAGAATGCTTTTATTGCCATGTCAGTGAAAAATATCAGAGACTAGGAACTTGTTTTGGTACTGGTGTGCAATATAAAATAAAAATATAAAATAAAAATAATAAAATAAATAAAAATAATAATTTTAACAAAACCAAGAGTGCTCAGAAGAAAAAGAAAAGTAGTGCCATGTCATAGAAAATAATAAAGATAGTAAAGTGACAAGAGGGAGGTGACTAAGAGATGTGGGGTTCAGGCTATAAAGTATTAATTAGACTAACGGCAGAAGGGAAGAAGCTGTTTTTGTGGCGGGACGTTCTGGTCCGAATGGACCGGAGCCTCCTGCCCGAGGGGAGTCGCTCAAAAAGTCCATGTCCAGGGTGGGAAGGGTCAGCTGCTATCCGACCTGCACGCCCCTGAGTCCTGGAGACGTACAGGTCTTTGAGAGATGGAAGGCTGCAGCCGATCACCTTCTCTGCAGAGCGCACAATGCGCTGCAGTCTGTGTTTGTCCCTGGCTGTGGCTCCAGCGTACCACACGGTGATGGAGGAGGTGAGGATGGACTCGATGATGGCTGTGTAAAACCGCACCAACATCTGGGCGGCAGCTTGGCTTCATGTGTTTAGTATCTCCAAACTTTCCAAGAGAGAGCTTCAAACAGCTTTAGAACAGCTGCTAGATGGTGCCAAGGTACATAGGGTAAAGCTGGAACACATGCTTGGTGGAACAGAACTGAAACGGAGCTTGGTGACAGTTATGACTGTTGTCATCTCGACAACAACTCTCCTCCTTCATTGTGGTAGAAAGAGTTTCAAAATGTCTTCTGGACAGTGTGTTTATTGATCAAGACGTTTAGACTTCCACTTGGACATCATTTTTAATGGTGTCCAAAAAAGGGCAGCGCGGTGGCACAGTGGGTAGCACGGTGGGTAGCACAGTGGCCTCACAGCAAGAAGGTCGTGGGTCCCGGGTGAGGACGAGGCTTGGAACACTGTCCTTTCTGTTTGGAGTTTGCATGTTCTCCCCGTGTTTGCGTGGGTTTTCTCCGGGTACTCCGGTTTCCTCCCACCCTCTAAAGACATGCATGCTAGGTTGATTGGCCGGTGACAAATTGCCCCTAGGTGTGTGTGTGTGTGTGTGTGTGTGTGGCCCCGCGACAGACTGGCGACCTGTTTGGGGTGTACCCTGCCCTTCGCCTTAAATTAGCCGGGATGGGCTCCGGAACCCCCCGAGACCCCGAAAGGGACAGACAGATAAGAAGATGACTGACTGACATCATTTTTAATGTGTTGAAAATTATTTTCTGAAATTATTTTCTATATTGAAAGTTGAAACACAATGATCATCAAACACACTGTCCAGAAGATGTCCTTTTTATGATGGATCCACTCCTGGAAGAATGAGGATCTACATACATGGACTGTGTTGGAACACAGTATTTGCTCCACTTTTTCACATCTGAAAAATGTTCAAAACAGACTAACCTGCATTTGGAAAACAGGAAGCTGCCAAATGATAAGATTTGGGGAAAAGATGAGAATTGTTGACAGAAGCTGACGTGAACGGAAGACAGTGGAAGAAATCATTTGAAGCAGCGAGGAAACAATTACAACGTATACAGAATTCTATTAATCCTCTAGGGGCAATTTGAGCATCTGGTGAATCCAAACAGTCCAAGAAAGAGCTCCAGACATATTCAGAACAGCTGCTAGGTGGTGCCAAGTTCGGTAGGTCGGAGCTTGGTAAAACAGAGGTGGAACAGCTGTTGGTGGAACACACCAGAGTTGGCTCCATGCTGGGCAGAATGTGGGTTTCTATGTCAACGATGTTTGAAAGCTATCATGAATCATAACTAGATCTTAAACTGTCACTAAAAGCTCCACATCTTGATCCTTCACTGTGGTAGAACAACACCAGCAGTCCTCCATCTTTAGTTCCATAGTGAAGCCGACAGGAATCACTGATGATGTCACTCAGAAGATCCTGTCTTCATTCCTTGTAATTCACTCCAGCCTGGTACATCAGGACACGTACGGTCTGACTCGACATCAAGATCATCTTGTTTTGGACACTTGACAATATAAACACAATTAAATTGAAAATTTAAATTGGTGTTTTTATGTCATTCTGAGCACGAGCAGATTGGTGCACTGAAACACTCTGCTTATTTTAGAATGAGGATGCTGCAAAAACAAAAATATGGCAAATAACCTGGTGTTCAAATAAATATCCAAATACTAGACATACTACGTACTAATTACTCAACAGGGTATGACCGAAACAGAAAAACACTTCAGTAGAAATGCTTGTATGTGTGTGTGTGTGTCAATAACATTCAAACCATAAAAGAAACATTCAAAAAGTTGATTCTTTAAGAAGACCCTCCCAGCTAATGAGCTAACTGCTGTGCTCAGCTAAAATTAGCGTCCTGCTTTGATGGCAGCTGCAGATACCAGGAGTGCCTTCATTATCCTGGAAACACCTGCTGTCCTGTGGATGTGTGTGTCGGAGCAGAGGGAAGTCCTCTCTGAAGCAGACAGCAGGACATCTTCCACATTTAGTTTCTTTTTTCAGTCTGAGCCCTGGAGGATTTCTAAAAAGGCTCTGTGAATGTTTTTAGGACGTGATGAGGAGGTCTTCCAGCTAATAAAGTCTCACTTGAAGCAGAGCACCTGTTGTTTGCTGTCAGACATTATCCCCAAACAGAGCTTCATCTTTGGAAGTGGAACAGTTGCTGTTTAACCTGTAAAAGCCTGAAAGCTCTTTAAGAGCACATGCTGGGATCAGTCACAGAAGCAGGGAAGTTAAATTCCTGTTCATCTAGAATTGGATTATATGATTTTTTATCATTTTATCAGATTATAGTATCGTATCAACCAATCAGAACACTGCAGGAATGCTGGTAATCCCTAGGAATTCTAAAAGTCCAGTTTGGGGTAGAACCTTTAGCCCCAAAGAACTTGTTTAGGGTAATAATTTCCCAGACACATTCTCTCCATCAAAGACTAGGATTAAAATATTCCTGTTTGCAAATTATTATCAGCAGTGCATGGTGCACAGAGACTCTGTACCCACTCGATCTCTGAGTGAGAGCCCAGCCACACTGCGGAGAAAGATCAGATCACGGATGCAAGCGGCCGAAATCAGGTTCCTCCGCAGGGTGGCTGGTCTTTCACTCAGAGATTGGGTGAGGACATTCGCCTCGGTGTGGTGCAACTCGTCCTCCAGGTGGAGAGAAGCCAGATCGGGTGGTTCTGGCATCTGGTCAGGATGCCTCCCAGGCGCCTTGCTGGTGAGGTGTTTCGGGCACGACCCACCAGGACGAAACCAAGGGGCAGACCTCGGCCCTGTACTGCACTCCTACACCGCAGCAGGCTGCCATGACGCCGCCAATGGTGGGAGAAACAGGGGGTTAGGAGTTTTCTCCGAGGACCCTAGACTTGCATTCAGTGGGGAAGACCACGGACCTGCTGGAGGGACTATGTCTCACAGTTGGCCGGGGAATGACTCGGGATCCTTCCGGGTGAGCAGGAGGATGCAGCCAGGTTGAGAGAAGCCTGGGCTTCCCGTCTGAGGCTGTTGCCCCCGCGACCCGGCCCCGGAGAAGCGGAAGACAACGGAATGGAATCATGAAAATAAGTACCGTAATTTCACGGCTATGAGGTGCATATAAACGTCTTAGATTTTCTTCAAAATGAGCGGTGCGTCTTTTCGTGCGGTGCGCCTTGTGTGTGAGAAAAGGCGGACCTAAAAGAAAACGCGGTGCCCGCGAGGCAGACCTGAAAGAAAAGGCATGAGAACGTTAAAGAGTGAAGTGTGAGCGGCGTGGGAGCGATGGATGACCGAAGGGTGGAAGGCGGCGCCGGGCGAGTTACGCTACAGTTTGCCAATGGATTGTAGATGCTTGGACTAACGTGTCTGCTGGTACTGTTATCCGAGCTTTCTCAAAAGCTGGTATCCTTTCTGAGGAGCCGCACAGTACAGACAGTGACTTTGACAGCGAGGAGCGAAGTGGACCTGCTCTGAAACAGAGGATGAGGACTTTGATGGATTTGAATAAAGACTATTACCGGTAATGTGTTTGTTTAGTATCGTTACTACTTAAAGAAAACACAACCAAACTCAGTTTTGCTCCCGATCTATTTTTTAATACACACATTTGCATGCTTGTGTGTGTGTTGTTGTAAGGCGGTGTGTGACTGAGACTGCGCCTTTTCGTACGGTGCACCTAATGGTCGTGAAATTACGGTATTTTCATTTAAATACTTGCTGAATCCGAGTAAGGATATCGCTACCTTTACTACCCCAATTTGTAAAGCAATGCATTTAACTTCTCTGCATCACCTTTGAATAATTTTAATCATCTGTTTTGACACTAAGCGAGCAGCCAGAGGAGTGAAGGAGAAAACACCCGCCCTCCATCTGTCTCGTTTAGACTCTGGACACTGTGGGGTCAAATGACTTCTAGGAGGGTTTAAAGCCCCCGTCCAGCCCCCAGTTCTCCTCACACAGAGCCATCATGTCCCACAGTGAGGAGATGTTGGAGGAGTATGAGGAGGGGGAAAGTAAACCTCGTCATAAGACTGTCTACATTCCCCACATGGCTCCCCCCAAACTCCCTGAAGGGGAGATAGTGGACTTCGATGACCTCCACCGTAAACGTCAGGAAAAGGACCTGACAGACCTGGAGACCCTCATTCAGCTGCACTTCTCCACCCGTCAGAAAGAAGAAGACGAGCTGGAGGAGCTGAGGAGCCGGATGGAGCGGCGCCGAACCGAGCGGGCCGAGCAGCAGCGTCTCCGGGCCGAACAGGAGCGCCAGCGCCACGCCCGGCTCGCCGAAGAGAAGAGCCGGCGTGAAGAAGAGGCGGCCAGGCTGCGTGCCGACGAGGAGGCAAAGAAGAAGAAAATCTTCTCCAGCAAGTCATTTGGAGGCTACCTGCAGAAAGTGGAGCAAAAGAAAGGGAAGAAGCTGACGGCGAGAGAGGAGAAGAAGAAAGTCCTGATGGAACGCCGAAAACCGCTCAGCATCGAGCACCTGAACCACGACAAGCTGGCTGAAAAAGCTCAGGACCTCTGGCTCAGCCTACAAAACCTCCACGCTGACAAGTTCCACATGGCCGAGATGCTGAGGAAGCAGAAATATCAGATCCATGTTCTACGGAACCGTGTCAGCGACCACCAGAGAGGATCCAAGATGTCCAAGATGTCCAGGGGGAGGTCTACCTCCAGGAAGTGAGACTCAATCTGTTTTCACTTCGTTTCAATCTGTTTTCACTCCGTTTGAATCTGTTTTCACTCCGTTTGAATCTGTTTTCACTCCGTTTGAATCTGTTTTCACTCCGTTTGAATCTGTTTTCAATCCGTTTGAATCTGTTTTCACTTCGTTTGAATCTGTTTTCACTCCGTTTGAATCTGTTTTCACTTCATTTGAATCTGTTTTGATCTTGTTTCACTCGGTTTTAATTGTTTTAATTTGTTTTCGATCAGTTTGAATCTGTTTTCACTCTGTTTGATTTTCTTTGCTTCCAATAAACCAAACCAAAAACTTGTGTCTCATTCTTGATCTCTCTGAGAGCCTGCTGTAGGACCAGGTGCAGAACAGCTGATTTTGGGACCCTGAAAAATTCCATACCTTTATTTAGATTGACTGATAAATTAATTTAAAATTTTAATTCATACCACGGGTCTGATTGGCTGAATTGTGTCCGTTATTAATGAACACCTCTAAAAGATGTTTCGGTTAAATACCCCTAGCGTCCACAGCTGGTAACCATAACAACAGGAGCTCTAAACAAACTTTACTCTGAGTTTTTTAAGAATAAAGAAGCTTTGTTTTTACTGCAGAGAAGCAATGAGGGGTTTTCAGTCAGCGGGTATGGTTTTTATTATTGGTTATATTGGTGTGTGTAGGCCTCTTTCTCTCTCTGTGTGTGTGTCTGTATGTGTGTGTGAATTTGGAGTGAGAACTGAGCTGGTGTTTTGAGTTGGGTAACAGCCATAAGGAAGATGCAGTTCTTTATCAGGGTGGTCCGGACTCTCAGAAATCTGACTCTACCAGATGAAAGGAGGACAATAGGGAGTGCCCTGGGTGACTTTTTTTTTTTTTGGCATACTCTGGTTATTTATCACATAATAAGATTTAAAACGTCCGTGTAAAACCTCATTCATCCAGGATTGATCACCATTAAAATGCTTTCAAAGCTAAGTTTTCTTAATTAGTTAGTTAGGACACATTTTTAGGTTCCTTCTGTCAGATTGAAAATGATTTCCGATGAAGTCGAAGCGTCTCGATCATCAAACACACTGTTTAGAAGGCACTTTAAAACTCTTTCTGAAAAATCAGATAGAAAAACAACATGAAAAGTGTTTGTTTCATTTTACACTTTTTTGACATTTTTTACAGTAAAAACAATCTTAGAAACTACCTGCAGATTTTATTTCTCATTCATTTGTGTTTTAAGCCTTTCGTTCGTTCCGTCGTCTTCCGCTTAGCCGGGGCCGGGTCGCGGGCCAACAGCCTCAGACGGGAAGCCCAGGCTTCTCTCACCTTCTTTTTCCAAATGACTTTGTTTGGGGGTGCCAGGGGTGAGATGCAGGGTCCACACCAAACAGCATGCACACACATAAGCACAGTCATTCCAAGGTGTCTTGATCCTCATCCCTTCTGGAACATTTCCTCTCTCCTAATCCTGTCCTAGTGCATAATTCAGCACCTGTTGAGGTGATGGTCCTAATAGCCTTTTCCCTGATGTCACCTTGAAACCATTTTAAAGCAGAAAAATTGTGAATCCTGATGAAATCTCACATTTTCTGCATGACATTCAAGAGGAAAAATAACTGCACTATTTATTTTAAAGAAGAATGATAAAAGATGACAAAATAAGTTTTGATGAGTTGATTCCTTTTCAGGACTCTTTGCTGAGAATCACTCTATTATTAATTTAGATGGCCGTAAAAAATTAGTGGTGTGCCTCAAGATTGTTTTTTTTTTCTCAAAATTTTATTTATCAATCTTCCAAACAGCAATAATTATTTACATTGAAATTGGTCGGTATTAATCATGCATACATAAACGACAAAGTAGAGAAAAAAACAAAACAACAAAACCCTCCCTCCTACCCCGGGCTATTTGAAAAAAAACCCCAACCAAACAAAAGGGGTATCAATGGGGACACCATAAGAAAAAAATAATTAAAAAAAGATAAAAAGAAAAATTGGTAAACTGTGGTCTTCATGCCAATTATATTCAGAAAATTCAAACGTCAAAGATTTCACATATTCAACAAATAGGTTCCAAGTTTCACAAAATTTCTGTTGTTTTAATTTGACCTGGAGTTTCTCCAGTGGTAAGAAAGAGAGACCCTCCTTCAGCCACTGAGATACTGAAGGGGCCTCGTTCCATGTCTACCTAAAGAGGATCAGCCTGAGTCCAATCAAAGTGGATGGTATTCCAAAAATACCAATCCGGAAGTCAGGTGTCACGTCTTTTCCGTGGATGTGGGATAAAATCTGAAATATATTTGTCCAGTAATTATAGATGATGGGACAGGACCAAATCCTGTGACCCTCAGTAGCCTGGCTGTGTCCACATCTGGAGCAGGTTGGGTCTGCTCCCTTGTATAGAGGACACGGTGGAGAATCTTGAATTGAATTAGTCCATGACGGATGCAGAAAGATGAGCTGTGTATACGAGTGAGGCAGGATTCCCACTCCTCATCGGATAGAATCTGTCTTTTTTCCCATTTGTCTTTGGTTTTACTCCATTTCGTGTGTTTCATGTCCAAGAAAAGTTTGTAAAGAACAGAAATTCTTTTCTCAAGATTGATTTTGACAGAAAAACGTCGCTTGGCAGGAAAAAGGTTGAAAAACTCTCCTCCGGAAATAAGTGTGTGTGCGTTGCCCTGTAACAGACTGGCGACCTGTTCAGCGTGTATCCTGCCTCTCACCTTACATAAGGCGGGATAGGCTCCGGTACCCCAGTGATCCCTAACCGAAAACGAAACTTTTCACACTTTAACGTAATACAAAATATTTTTAAAACACATTTCAGTGAAAACTCTGATTATTAGTTGAATATTTTTTAGTTTTGTTTATTTTTATACTTATATAAAGAAATGCAGTTTGTTTGTTTGTTTGTTTTTTTAATTTTGGGAAATTCTAAACAAGAAATTTAATGTGAGAACACAGAACTCCAATGTTTCTCCAATGCTTCAGAATTTTATCAGCTTGATCTTCAACAGCTACGACGTCTCTACTCATCCTGCTCGGAATTTTGATCTCTGAACATTTTCACTCTTGACGTCTGAAACAACAACGATTTTGCGTATTTATACTTTTACAAGATCAGCATCTTATTAAAGTTTTAATGTGAAGGAGAGACCTGGCAATATGTGTGCTGTTTTTTTTTGTCTCTTTCTTGTGTTCTCACTGTCATCAAATCTTAGAAGACGGGAACGTGGGACGTGATTGGTGCGGCCTCTTACTACCCATGGTTTTCAGAGAACAAAAGGTCATTCAAGTAAAATAATATTTCGCATGATTGTAAGAGATGTGATGATAGTGTTTGAAGGAGGACAGTGAGTACGAAGTCCAAGAGGACAAAGTGGAATATTTTTATTATAAATAGAGGGAGTCATATTTTAAGTAAAGTTTCATCCCTTTGCAGGGATGTCTCTTGTGAAAAGTCAGACCTCCTGGCCGAGGGCATCGATTCGCGTGGGAAATTCATTTTTCAATGACAGCATAGGTGCACACACACACACACACACACACGCACACACACACACACGCACACACACACACACACACATATCATAAAATCCCAAACTTAAGTCATTCATTATTTGTCGCCTGTGCTTCTTCCATTTTGTCAGGTTGAGGCTATGACGTCACTTTAACTGTAAGTGATTACGTTGAGTATTTCTAGACCTTCATGTTTATAAAGATGGGAAAACCAAGGGAAAAGTTGGAATCTCCGAATATTGATGTTTATAAACTCAGCTGAAACGTGTCCACTAACTGTGACCTTTTAAAACGGGAATTCACAGCAAGTGACGATGTACTTGAAGACGAGTACACGAACAACTGGAGGCATTTTAATTCTGTTGCTCAATCAAGTCTGAAAACTTGAAAGTTTTCTACCAAATATTACTTTAAGTAAAAAATGCAATATTTTAAATGATTGAAAACTCAATAATACTTTAAATTTCCGCCCCAGACATGGAACTACGGACCAGGGCGATATCCTTCTCAGAACCACACATGCATCCACACACTTTCCAAACTCTCGCTGTTCATTGGTTAATTTCAGTGATAAGCTGAGGTTCCTGAACCGAGGTTCAGTAGAGCTACTGCCCACCCACACACCCACAGAGGGTAGTGCAAGATAAGCTGGAAACATATTCCATTGCAGCCTTTCTTACAGGAACACTTGGTCAGTTCTTGACAGCATCTTTCAATCGGTGGAAGAGTCGTCCAACACATCTCCCATGTGTCTCCTTTGGATTGAGAGTCTCACGTTCCTGGAAAGATTATTCTGAGCTGGGGTGTTGGAAGAGGGATACACTGGTGTCATGGATTCAACTCTAGTTGCAGTTTAATCTGAATGTTGTCGACTGCTGCGGTCATGAACAGCAGCTTTCTCAAGACTGGTGGACAGACAACTCCATCTTGATATCTGCTCCATCTTTGATCATAAATACCAACTGAATCAATCATGGTGGGATGGCCTCTTCTCGACTTCCTCCAAGGAAAGTGTTGTTTAACTGTTATTTATTTGTAAACATGTCACATCTTATTATCCCAGAAGTATGTCCCAGATTAATTACTTCTCCATATTTCCTTGTCCAAGGATAGAGCCACATCCTTGCCCTTCACAATAAGCGTTTAGATCAGAGATGTGGAAAAACAGGTTTTCAGCCAGGTGGTTCAAACACTGCAGACCTTAGTTCTTCCGTTCCGTCATTTTCCACTTGTTCCGGGGTCGGGTCGCGGGGGTAACAGCCTCAAGCGGGCAGCCCAGGCCTCTCTCTCCCCGGCTGCATCCTCTAGCTGACCTGGAAGGATCCCAAGTCGTTCCCCGGCCAGCTGTGAGACATAGTCTCTCCAGCAGGTCCGGGGTCTGCCCCTTGGTCTCCTCCCGGTGGGACGTGCCCGAAACACCTCGCCTGCGAGGCGCTCGGGGGGCATCCTGACCAGATGTCCGAACCACCCCATCTGGCTTCTCTCAACCTGGAGGAGGAGCGGCTCGACACCGAGCTCCTCCCGGATGGCAGAACTCCTCACCTGATCTCTGAGTGAGAGCCCAGCCATCCTGTGGAGGAAGCTCATTTCGGCCACTTGTACCCGCGATTTCATTCTTTTGGTCACCACCCACAGCTGGTTACCATGGTGAGGGTAGGAACATAGATCCTGGTTACCATGGTGAGGGTAGGAACGTAGATCCTGGTTACCATGGTGAGGGTAGGAACGTAGATCCTGGTTACCATGGTGAGGGTAGGAACGTAGATCCTGGTTACCATGGTGAGGGTAGGAACGTAGATCCTGGTTACCATGGTGAGGGTAGGAACGTAGATCCTGGTTACCATGGTGAGGGTAGGAACATAGATCCTGGTTACCATGGTGAGGGTAGGAACATAGATTCTGGTTACCATGGTGAGGGTAGGAACGTAGATCCTGGTTACCATGGTGAGGGTAGGAACGTAGATCCTGGTTAACATGGTGAGGGTAGGAACGTAGATCCTGGTTACCATGGTGAGGGTAGGAACGTAGATCCTGGTTACCATGGTGAGGGTAGGAACGTAGATCCTGGTTACCATGGTGTGGGTAGGAACATAGATCCTGGTTACCATGGTGAGGGTAGGAACGTAGATCCTGGTTACCATGGTGAGGGTAGGAACGTAGATCCTGGTTACCTAGGTGAGGGTAGGAACGTAGATCGACTTGTAAATCGAGAGCTTTGCTTTTCGGCTCAGCTCTCTCTTTACCACGACGGACCGATGCAGCGTCCTAGTTATTGCTGATGCCGCACCGATCCGCCTTAGTTCTTACTTGTCTTTTTTGCCTTATTGACTCAAGTGACCAGTTCAGCTACTTAATTTGCTGCCTTACTTCCTCAATCTTCTGTCTGCTTGTGCTCTTACCCTTTTTTTAAAAAAAAGTAAGTTTTGTAGATAAGCTAACAGATGCAGCCATCTGCCAAGTTTCATCTTTTAAAACAGACAGAAACAAATTGACTGATCAAGTTTCATTTCCTGTCTCAGTTCTCATTACTTTCATATGATGACATCTACCTTTGGATGTATTTGTACAAAGGTTGATGGATTAAAACTGAAGCATCACTAAAATATGATTTGGTCTCCATTACAATCATAAATCTTAAAACTATCTGCTTTTCACATTTGTTATGTCACTTGAACTAAAACTGACCAAATCTGCAATGTCTAGAAGCGTGGGGAAAACACCTCATTTATGATTCTTTTTAAAAGGCATCTAACTGCTGTTTAACTTGTAAAAAAAAAAACTCTCAATAGTCCACAAGTTTGCACCTCCACTACAATTTATGGCACCACTGGGTACCATAAATTGTCTCCTGCTGCTAAAAACACACACATTTCGGAGTTTTGATTGCTGCATTGCTGTTTAACATTTATCATGATTGGTAGGAAGTATATACAAGTGTTGTGCGATATTTAAATGTTTTCGAGATGAATGCAGGTAGTATTTGTTTTACTCCTAACAGTGTTTACAATAAAAAATGTACACAATATAAGCTGAGAAAATTGTCTTTGATGATGTGATAAAGCTCCCTGATGGTGGGACAAACTAAATGGAAAAAGAAGAAGGAGGAACACAACTACCTGAGATCTAGTTTTACTTTGATTGGCTGTTGAGGTGTTAGTGTAACGATTTTAGTGACATAAATTAATTAGCTTTTTATACGGTTATGTTTTAAGACAGATTAATTCTATGTCAGCGGATAAATTCAAATTCACAGCAAGTTTTAAGAAGTGAGGTGAAACCTTTAAGTTTTAAAATGCAGTGTTGAAGAGGGTTTTCTTACCTGTTTTCTCCCCAGATGTTTAAAAAACCATACACTGTCTGCAATAATGGTTTTTATAGTAAAGTGCTGGTTTAAACTAAAAAAAAAGTTTCCTTTTGTTTAGTCTGAAAATTTACTTATATTGATTAAGTTTTTTTTTTTTTCAATTTAAAGCTTTTTTATTATTATCATCTATAAGTGGTTTCATTTCTTGATTATCAACCGCATTGTTTTTAAAACTAGACAAAATTTAAGTTTACGTCGACAATTTACAGAAACGTTTGTTACGTTCGCGGTAAATGCTTCAAACACATACGTAGGCGCCCATGGATCTGTTGTATAGTTTTTCCATGTCATGTTTGCATACCGTCGTCTGATGAAATTTACTCTGGAACTGCAGCCTTAAACAAGATTTACGCTGTATCGTGCAAGTGTTCATGGGTTGTGACTGATTAAAAACCGATAGGAGGGGGAAATTCACCATCTCAAAACTGGAATTAAAACTGTATAAATGTATAAACATGACATTTTACTGTGAATGAAAGATAAAATCGGATAAAAATAATTTCCTCAGCATAGCACAATTACCGGTCCTTATTCTTTTGCCAAGTTTGTAAGTCCTCTTTTTTAAAAACCGTATTGTTATTAATTCTAGTCGGTACATTACCTGTTAAAAAAGTTTATTGATAAATAAGCTCAACTTTCTTCTTTGGACAAACAAGCGCAAGTTTTTTCATTTCAACAAATTTTCTGAGTTGCTAAAGAAAAATAATAATAAGGGCCCTCTCATCTCTCACTGAGTTTAGTAAAATTTCGACGGACCATCAAAATTCGACGGACAAAAATCAAAATTACCATCAAATTTGAAAATGTTCACTATTGATCACTTCAGTTTTTACAAGCGAGTCTTTTGCTGAAAAGTTAGAAAGTTTATGTCATCACAATAAATTCTTTGGCTGGTGCCAGTAGCTGAAGGCTGAGCCCTCCCAGGGGTTTTAACAAGTGGGCTTCATCTGGGACTTGAATCCTGGACCTCTTAGCGAAAACCTGACAATGACAAATACTTTATTAATCCTGAGGGAAATTGTCTTGGCATCTGTTGCTCCCATTCACACATCAGGACACACAACAACAGTTCAAAATAAAAGATTAAAACAGATAAGAAAGAATAAAACAAGTAAAAAGACTAAAAATGATAAAGTGCTTCTAAAAAAAAAAAATGTAAAAAAGTCAATCAGTAAAAAAAGTAAAAAAAAAAAAAAAAAAAACAAACAGTAGGAATCAGTAAAATCACTGCAGCTCACTATCCTTCCAGCTCCACCTTTCTCTTAGACTTAAACTGAATCAAACTGATACGGATGTTCACCGGTCTCTCTAACATCATTTGACATATTGTTAAGAATTTGTTTCCGTTCTGATGAAATGATCATCTACAAACTAAAAATAACTTACCCATCAGCGTGTGTGTCTGATGGGGGTTGATGTGTGTGTGTGTATGTGTGTGTGTGTGTGTGGGTGTGTGTGTGTGTGTGTGTATGTGTGTGTGTGTGTGTGTGTGTGTGTGTGTATGTGTGTGTGTGTGTGTGTGTGTGTATATGTGTGTGTGTGTGTGTGTGTGTGTGTGTGTATATGTGTGTGTGTGTGTGTGTGTGTGTGTGTATGTGTGTGTGTGTGTGTGTGTGTGTGTGTATGTGTGTGTGTGTGTGTGTGTGTGTATATGTGTGTGTGTGTGTGTGTGTGTGTGTATATGTGTGTGTGTGTGTGTGTGTGTGTGTGTGTATGTGTGTGTGTGTGTGTGTGTGTGTGTGTATGTGTGTGTGTGTGTGTGTGTGTGTATATGTGTGTGTGTGTGTGTGTGTGTGTGTGTGTGTGTGTGTGTGTGTGTGTGTGTGTATATATGTGTGTGTGTGTGTGTATATGTGTGTGTGTGTGTGTGTGTGTGTGTGTGTGTGTGTGTGTATGTGTGTGTGTGTGTGTGTGTGTATGTGTGTGTGTGTGTGTGTGTGTATATGTGTGTGTGTGTGTGTGTGTGTGTGTATATGTGTGTGTGTGTGTGTGTGTGTGTGTGTGTGTGTGTGTGTGTGTGTGTGTGTGTGTGTGTGTGTGTGTGAGATGGTAAACTTTTCTGTTTTTCAATGCTGTTTCACAAGTTGGTTTCAAAGAAGCTTGAATGAAGTTTCCCTTATGAAGAAACTTATTGGGAAGAATGTCACCTCTCTCTCTCTCTCTGATCATAATCCGTCTTTCCACTGACATTTTTAAATGTCTAAACATCGATATCTTAAACATTTCTTCATCATGAGCTTTTGAAATTTTTGCTTTTCTTCAATTTAATTTTTGTTAGAGAAGTTTAACCCTGCGTTGCTTCAAGTGATTCATACAAAAATATTTTAAACTTCAAAAAATTTTAGATATGACTGTAAATTTATTTTCCTCAAAGCCAGAAAAGGACTCAGACAGAGGTGTCTGTCTTTTGTTGGACCTCGAATATGGAATAATATTAAAAATATTGAGATAAAAGAATGTGTCACCAAATTGCCCCTAGGAATGTGCGTGTGTGTGTGTGTGTCACTGCAACAGACTTGCGACCTGTTCGGGTTGTACCCTGCCGCTCGCCTTGAATCAGCCGGTATGGGCTCCGACATCCCCCGGACAGATCGTCTTGTTGCTTGTTGTAAGGGACAGACGGTTAAGAAGGTGACTGACTGTCTGAGAATGTGTTACTCTACAAAAAAGAAAAGAAAGTGTCACAATTTATTTTGATGATTATTAAATTTTGTGTTTTGTATTTTTTTTTTCTCAAGGTAACCTTTGTTGTAAAAGATAAGTTTTATCGGGCACACAAGCAGTTCTTGCTTCAGCCTGTTTTTGGTCACCCGTACTAGCTGGGTGTGAGCTTTGTTTATGTATATCGTGGGATGTCACAGGAGACTGATTATTGAATAAAATTCAATTTGAGTATGAGAAAAAAGGTGAACTACGTTTGAAGTTTTCTCGGTATTTGGCTTTCGGTGGAAAGGGAATCAAGGTTCTTCACCACCTCGGAGGCCGATTTAGTCTTTAAAACACGAACGTACGCCGTTTTAGAAAAAATATCTATAAACGTTAATAAATAATTAAAACCGTCGTTCTGTTGCGAAAGAGCGCGCATGTCACAAAGATCTGCTTGAAATTGCATCAAAGGTCTGGTTAAAACAACCCTGTTTCTAGGAAAGCGTATTTTCACAGGTTTATGTAAAGTATACGCATCCTGTTTCGATAAAAATGTTTTCAGTTTTCTAATTTGACTTTTTTACCGCTTTCAGTTTCTAAAGCTCTGTGTAGTCTTTTAACACCCCCGTAGCTCCCCGCGTGACTAGCCGTGTAGTATGCGTTGTGAAAGTCGGCGGTCATGATGCATATGACTGCTATGACGCTCGAGTGAATAAGTCAAACAATAATAACACAAAAATATATTCGTTTTATTCTTTTATTTTGTTTTCATCACGCAGGAAACGTATCAAAATTATAAGTAGGTAGTATTCAGTCGTCGGTACAACAAGGGTACAGCATTTTAGAGATGTTCATTATTCCACATCCGCTCCGCTTCACGCAGAGATCTCCAATTTTTATCGCGGAGCTTAAACACCTCGTCTTCGTCGTCACCGTCGTCGTACTCCGGGAGGGGACCTTCAACAACTTGAAAGCTGACGCAACGGTTAATCAGCGTGTTTATGTAGTCCTCCAAATGGTTTTTAAGCAAATACTGCGTTACAGCGGGAAGAAAAGAGGGTGTGCGAAGCAGGTCTTCAAACGTTTCAGAGTTTATTCGAAAAAAGTCCGGGTCCAAACATGGGTGTTGAGTCTGGCTGGGGTGATCAACCTCACAACCGTAGCAGCTAGACGTCTTGAGCTTAGAGACCGCTCTATTGAAGAGATAATAAACAACGGTTTTAACGGCTCTGATCATATCTTTTCCAACGTCGTCGATGGTTGGAATCGCTCTGGGTTTTTTCCCGTCGCAATCATCCGTCGTCGAAAGGGATGAATCGCCGTTGTCATCCTCCCTCGATGGGCTCGAATAGCCGCTGTCATCCGTCGTTGAAGGCGGTAGCAGAGAGGCTGCTTTGGGCTCTTCAAAGATCTCGGCCAAGATCTCCGGGGCCAATAGCGTAGCGGAGGTAAGTGTAACCTCCATCCCGGGTGATGATGGACGATCGTAGGGTAGAGTATCCTCGACCATTACATCGGGCGATGTAGAAGGGCCCCGCGGGATCGCATCCACGTCCGACGTCGAGGGTGATACCATGGGCGATGAAGGAGGACCGTCGGGGTATGTCGGTGGTGGTGAAGGAGCCGAAGAGGGAGATTGCCCGGCCCAGTAGCTCGTCAGAGTTCTTTGCTTGCTTGTTTTGGGAGACATGCTCTCGGGATGAAGGTGTGGTTCGGAGAGCGGCTGGGTGTTATTTCATAGACGAGTGGGAGGTGCAAAGTCGGCGGGGCTTAGAACATCAAAGCTCTCTTTGTCTGAACAATCTCGGTCCAGTTTCTGCAGCTGCGAAAAAGATTTGAAATCTTAACGCCGGCCTCCTCCATTTTCTCGTCCCAAGCTTTCAACGGTAACGCCAGCTGTCGTTGGAAAAGCCCGCATTCTGCACTGAATTTCTCCAATACAAGCATATCTTCCTCCGCACGCTCGTCTTTGTTTCTACGTCGACTGGCTCTGTAAAACCACCGGCTGGGTCCGTTTTTCTCCGTCTCCCACACCGCGCTGAAAACGGTTCTCAGCGTAGACATCTCGCGGTCGGAAGGACAGGGTTTCAGCTTTCTATCACCGCACACCTCGGCTTCTTTCTCCACCATCTCGGGCTTTCCATCATCATCATCCTCCGCTGTACGAGGTAGAAGCAGTCTCATAATACCCCAATCAGACGAACTCATGAAAGCCGTATTCTGCACGGGCTCGGGGGTCACCCCCGGCGCATTCTGTGGCACATTCTGTGGTGCATTCTGCGGCGCATTCTGCGGCACATTCTGGTACAGAACAAGTTCCCCCACCTTGTACTTAAAAAAGTAGCCGAAGCTCCCTTCAAACCCGTAGGGCTCCAAAGACCACTCATCGTGCAGAGCCTCGCTCGGAGGACACTGCGTTCTGCAGACAAACATCTGCTCCTTCCGGGGTGCAGTCGGCGTTCGGTTCTGCTGAAAAACGACGACGGGAGTCTCGCATATGATCGAAGAAGTGGGTACGTGAGCCATGGTTTAATCCTTTTTTAAATTTATCTTCAGATTTGTAAGTCATTTCCAGAAACTTTTACCGTTTAATATATACACGCTAGCGCCACCCCCCCCCCCCCCCCCTTCTACACGTGGCTCAAAACGAGTGGCTCATCTATAGTCATATGAGTGACGGACCTATTGGTTGTACAATTCCCCCTCTCCATTCTCCTGACAATCCGGCTTTAAAAAATTTGCACCATCTCAGACACGTTATCGTTAGGTAAAAAGCAAACGCCAAAAATAAAAATGGTCTGAAGTCTAGCTTATATCGTTTGACGGCTATTTATCTTTAACTGAAACAAAGCTTACAACGTTCGGTGTTCGGTCTGTACTCAGAAGCAGTCTTATTTTATTTTTCCCTTGGAGGATGCTATATTATTGTTACGAATACTATTATATTAGTTTCAAAACACTCATTTTCTTGTTTTGAACTAAACGCACACGTTAGTTTGAATAAATGTCAACACTTTTCCACTGAGCAGGAGGGGTGGGTGCGTGTGTGTGTGTGTGTGTGCAGGAGTGTAGAGGGGGAGGTCGTGTGTGTGTGTGTGTGTGTGTGCAAGGGTGCGTGCGTGTGTGTGTGTGTGTGTGTAAAAGTGGGATTTCTTCCCTGAGCTAAGAATGCATGCAGAAGGTTGTCCACTCATCATATGACAACTTTAGCCCCCAAAAACATTTTGGTATACTTTAACTGCTTATACGCTCCTTTTTTCTCTCACTTATTTTAAACATTCTCTTTTAATGGGGCCTGATCCTGCCGAAGCAGATAAATGACCGACACAACCTCTTCAGTAAACAACGGAATGCCAGGGGGAGGTTGTGTGTGTGTGTGTGTGTGTGTGTGTGTGTGTGTGTGTGTGTGTGTGTGTGTGTGTGTGTGTGTGTGTGTGTGTGTGTGTGTGTGTGTGAAAAAGCAGGGCTTTACATTCCTGGCTGAACACATCCTTGTAACGATCGACTCTTATTTTTTTTTTTAAAAATAAAAACACTTTTGTATACAATTCTATCAAATACAATCAAATACAATAAAAATAAAAAGAATCATTTAAATTGTGGGATAACATCGCTAGTAGATTCATTCATTAACCCCCACCCCTCACATAGGCTTTAGAGAGAAATCTGACCCATCCATCAGGACTGACGTTTAGTCCTGGGGTTATCCATCAAAATTGACATTAAGTTTCAGAGAACCTAGTTCATTGAAAGTTTTCGACCGTCATCAATTCATTTTTGACATTTACTTTTTGACCTATGACCGCTATGGTCATTCATTCCCCATCATATGCTCCTTCTGACACAAAGTCCTGACTAGCCATCACAATTTTGACATTTAGTTTTTGACCTATGACCCTTATGGTCATTAAAGGCTCATCTACACCTAAGTTCATATCAAGTTCATGTCATCAATCATGATTTTGACATAAACTTTTTGACCTGTGACCTCTCTAGGCCATCAATCACTATTTTTGACATAAGCTGGATCAATAATCTCTCTAGCGGAGCATACTTTGTGATATTTCAAGATCACAAAAATCTTCAAATTTAGAACTAAAATAATATAAAAACTAATACAAATAAAACACACTTCAACTAAATACAAAAAAATTTTTTTTTTAGTAATTTATTTTCCCAAGCCAATCAGAGCCGCATTATAAGGATGAAAGAGCCGCATGAGGCTCCGGAGCCGCGGGTTGCCGACCGCTGCTCTAGACTGTTGATCCTAGATACTTAAAATCTTCCACCTTCTTTATCTCTTCTCCCTGTAACCTCACTCTTCCATTTGGATCCCTCTCATTCACACACATGTACTCTGTTTTACTCTGACTAATCTTCATTCCTCTTCTTTCTAGTGCAAACCTCCACCTCTCCAGCTTTTCCTCCACCTATTTCCTCCTCTCACTACAGATCACAATGTCATCTGCAAACATCATTGTCCATGGAGATTCCTGTCTACAGTATGTGTCTGTTTTTGGTGACTTCTGTATTATGTTTCCTTATGCCAGTTCGGTAGCCTTCATTTAATTGTACCAGGATGTCGCTGCTAAACTAAACAATAAGCAGGGGAAACAAAAAAAAACGTTTGCATCCAGTTAGCCACCGACAACTTTCCATAGACAACAGGGAGAAATCCTCTCACATAAAAGCGGCCATGATCTCCACTGTTTTGTTGCACAGTCAAATCCGGGGTGTCTGCTCCAAGCTCTTACTCTCCTTTTTTCTTCTTCAGAATGCTTAGTAAACAGATTCTGTCGAAGCAACAACATTGAATTCTCTTTTAAAAAGGAACTAGTTTTACAAACTGAAATAACTTCCGAAGCCATGATGGCAACAAGGATTCAGCAGTAAAACAATGAGCGGGTTGTGGGCGGGACTATAGGTCAGCTCATAGCTTAATTGATTGGTTCATGTAACAGACTGACAGAGAGGAGAACCTATCACTGTGAGGGTGCAATTATGGGCGTGGTTATGGTTTGCAATACAAACGAACTGAAAAAGAACCAGAGCTGACATCACGTTTTTTCAGAAATACCAGAAACCACACACACACACACACACACACACACACACACACACACACACACACACACACACACACACACACACACACACACACACACACACACACACACACACACACACACACATACAGACACATGTATATTCCTTTGAGGGCGCATCAAGGAAGAAATAGTGAAATAAAACTGTGTAAACATTTTAAAAATGCATATAATCTTCACACAAGACAGTTTTACATACTTAGAGACATATATACATGTATGTATGTATATATATATATATATATATACATACATACATGTATATATACATGTATGTATATATATATATATACACACTGTATTTTCCGCACTATAAGGCACACCTAAAAACCTTAAATTTTCTCTAAAGTCCACGATGCGCCTTTTAACCCGGAGCGTCTTCTATATGGATTAATATTGAGCTACAACAGGTGTCGTGACTGCGGTAAGCATCCGCCGACTCCATTTCCCCCGTAGAAGAAGTAGTGCGCGGTGCATGCTGGCGTCTCATTTCCATTTGTGTGTTTGTGTAAAGACCCTGAAATGGCTCCTACCAAGAGACACTGTTACACCGCAGAGTTTAAACTCAAGGCGATCGGTCACGCAGTAGAACACGTCGAGCCGCAGCGAGAGAGTTTAACACCAATGAATCAATGGTGAGGAAGTGGAGGAAGCAAGAGGATATGCTGCGACAAGTAAACAAGACTAAACAGAGTTTATCTTCAATGGAAGATAAACCGTGTCACAAAAATACTAAAAAATAATAAAACAGCTGTTTATTCATTTTATTTTGTAATTGTTAATAAAGTTTGACTGACCTATCTGACTGTTTTTTTTTTTTTTACATTCCTTTTAGCGCAGCACCATTCAGTGACGGCATAACGTAACCCCAGCCTTTACTGTAGCGCTTTATAATGTGGTGTGCCTGATAGTGCGGAAAATACGGTATATATATATATATATACTTTTTTTTTTTTATTATTATTTTTGGTGATCAGGACAGGGAGCACTGATGTGGAGGCACCAGCCTCCACTGATCATAGATGAACTTTTCATCTTCCATTTTGTATCATTGTCGTAGCTGGAAGCGAAACCCAAAACCCCCCGTTTCTCCCACCATTGGCGCAGTCATAGGTGGCAGCTTGCTGCGGTGTGATGCAGCACACACATCCCCCGGTGAGGGATTAATAAAGTATATTAAAAAAACAAAATCTGCTGAATTTGAATCCAAACAACAATGATCAAAGTTCCAGTAAGAAGGTTGACGTGTCAGAGCGAGAGGGTGTGCACACTCTCTGTTCTTAGAACTTTATCACATTGAAAGTTCAACAAACAACTTTCCACATTTTCATCAGTTTGATTTTCAGCAGCCATGACTCCTCTGCTCATCCTGTTGGGAGTGTTTCTCTGCTCTCCGAGCGTTTCCACTGAAGGCGTAGATAAAAACAACAGGAATGCGGTATGAAACTTAATTAATCATCTGTAGAGTTTAATTTGTAGAAGAAAGCTGACGAATGTGAGGTTATTTTTTTCTTTTTCTTGTGTTCTGTCCGTCGTTACGTGTCAGTTGAACGGAACCTGGATTGTGATTGGTGTGGCCTCTAACCACCCCTGGATTTTATGGAACAGAAAATCATTGAAGTCTGGAAAATTCATGTTTGAAATGACTGAAAAAGATTTTGTGAAGATACAGTTTGAAGCAATGTTGTGAGTACAAATTCCAAGAGGACAAATTTAAACAGTGGGAGTCCTAATCAAAGTAAAGTCTGATCACTTTGCAGGGATGGCTCTTGTATAAGATTTACCAGCGAGGCCATGATCACCGATGTGGACGGGACGTTCGCCTTTAAACGTGAGACACACAAAATCACAAAACCCCAAACTAAAAGCCTTCATTGTTTGTCTCCTGTGATTCTGCCATCTTGTCAGGTTGGGGCTATGACATGACTTTAATTGTAGCCCATTACGTTCTTGATTGGTGCGCCTTCGTGCTTATCCAGTTGGAAAAATCAGGAGAAAAAACTCACATCTCTTCACTATTGGGTGAATTTTTTTTTCCTGATATTGATGTTTGTGAACTCTGAAACGTGCCCGCTAACCGTGACCGTTTAAAATGTAAATTCACAGCACGCTCCAAGAAACTCGACACGCAGGATCAGACCAAGTGGCAGGACTTTAATAAGGATCTAAATATTGCGACTGAAAACCAGTTCTACCTTTCAAACACTGGTAAGCTTTTTGTGGAAACAGTTTTGTCAAAATCCTAAATATTAGTGAAATATTTCTAAAATCTGATCTGTTTTTACCAGAGTTTTGCCCACAAAAGAATTGAAGACCAGACTGATTTGGATGTTTGACCTGATCTGAAATAAACTTCTGAGTTTTCAATCCTGAAAAGTTCTGGCAAATAAAAAAACATGAATCTAACATCCTTTTGCTTTTTCATTTGTTCATCGTTTGAACCACTTCCCCCTGCTGGCTTCCTGTGGGGTGCTGGAGCTTATCCAGGCTGGGTACACCCCAGATAGGTCACCAGTCTATTGCAGGGCCACACATAGAGACAGACAACCATTCACACAAACTCACAGTTGAGCAGACAAAATCAATTTTGCAGTAAAATCGTTTGAACTTTGATACAAACACCGAATTTGGCTTGTTGATTTTCCATCAGCCCGACTGGCTGTTTGGAAATGACTGGTTCCACCGATGCAAAACTTTGGAGCTCATCGATGAAATTATTCTAAAAAGTTACTACAGTCCGATTAAAGAAGCCTGAACCGTTTGATGAGGGAACTGAGGATTTTGGGAGAATTGAAAGTTTATAAACACATTTAATTAAATCAACGGACAAAAGCTCTAAAATTGTTATTATGGAAAGAAAACAACACATTTTTAATGTGAAAAGACAAAAACTATTGTAAAAGATATCAGAACTTATTCATTTAAAAACAAATTCTACTGGTTAAAAATGTTTTATTGAAACTAAAAAAATAAGAAGTTTATGAATGAAAGGCCAGGAAAATATTTTACAGGTGAAAATGAACCAAGAGAAAGATAATAAGAATATTTTTTTTATTTGTAACGCACTTTCTATCTCCAGTGGAGACTTGGGATCCTTCCAGGTGAGCTAGAGGATGCAGCCGGGTGAGAGAAGCCTGGGCTGCCCGTTTGAGGCTGTTGCCCCCGCGACCCGACCCCAAAACAAGCGGAAGATGACGGAACGGAACAAAAAAACAACACTAAAAACTTTGTTGAAAAGCCTTCAGAAATAAAAATGTCTTCAGTCTTTTTTGTGGAGCCCTCAAGCTCTGGGGAAGATCGTTCCAGAGCCGTGGAGCAGCTGCCTGGAAGGCCCTGTCCCCCATAGAGGAGAGTTTGGTCCTTGGTTGGTGCAGGCATGCTTGCAGTGCCAACAGATATTATTTACAGTGGCTTACGTTCACCACTTTTTGTTGTATTCTACTGCCTTATTCTAAAATAAATAAAATTAAACTCTTTCTTCCAAATTCTACATAAACTTCCTCAAAATGATGATGAGAGATTTTTTTAAGTTGTGGCAAATTTATTAAAATAAAAAACCTGAAAGAAAATTCCATGTTCATGAGTATTCAGAACGTTTACCATGAATCTCTAAAGTGTTTTCTCTGATCATTCTTGAGACGGGTCTGCTGCTCATTGGAGTTTACCTGTGGTAAATTCAGTATAGTCTGATAAGCCAGGTATCTGTCATTATTAGAATACATATTTCTGTCTGTATTGACTGTACATGTGAGAGCTCAAATCAAGTAAGAAAACAAAACAATTGTCTGTAGACCTCTGTGACAAGATATTCTTGAGGCACGAGGCTGGGGTTGAAAACAGAAAAGTTTCTACTGTTCTGAAAATTCAATGAGCACAGTGGCTTCCATCATCCAGAAGTGGAAGAAGTCTGACACCACCAGCACTCTCCATAGAGTTAGCCAGCCATCTAAATTAACTGATTATCATGACGGGTTATTTTGTGTATAATTTTGAAGTAATAATTTAATTTTATTCATTTTAGAACAAGGCTAGAACACAAAAAATGTGGTTAACGTGATATGCTGTGAGAAGGTTTTCTGCTGCAGGAGTGATCTCGTCTTCATCAGAGGAACATTCTTCCTCTGTGGTGTTGTTTTCATTTTCAAAAATATAGTCCTCATTTCCACCATCAGAGTCACAGTCTGGCATATCCTGTAATATAGCCAAAGCCTCTTGCACAGTCTTCTTTTTTATCCTGAGACATGATGAACACTGGTTTATCTGGTCGATGTGTCTGCTAACTTTATACACACACACACACACACACACACACACACACCCACATGCTTCACAGCTTTGTATAAATGAGCATATCATACATATGGCCGCGTGGTTAGAGCGCTCGCCCGTGGACCGGAAGGTCACGGGTTTGCGTCCCACGGAGAGCACGTCTAGGGTCCTTGGAGAAGACACCTAACCCCCGCTTCTCCACCATTGATGCCGTTGAAGGGCAGCCTGCTGCGGTGTAAGGAGTGCAGCAAACAAATTTCCCCGGTGAGGGATGAATAGAGTAATTCATTATTATTATTATTATTATAATATCAATGGAGCACATTAATCTGGCCAAGATGTGGCTAACACACAAATAAGATTTTTTAAGCTTACTTCTAAGTTTATCTGACTTTTACTGTTTTTTTTCTTTTTTTTCATTTCTGCAACACAGTGTAGGTGAGAGCGAGAGGTGTTCAATCGTGTTACTCTGTTTAAAATGAAGAATTGTGGAAATGAATTAAAACAGCGGTTTTTAGATTAAAAACAAATCCTTTACTCCATCCACTCAGTAACTCTGGTGAAAAAGATTCCTGCTGCAGTAGAAGTCCACTTCAATGGGGGAGGGGTGCTTTGAAAAGAATTCACATTAAAATACTTGTTGACGAGCTGCTAATAGTTTGCGGGGGCTCCATGCTGAGGGGTCTGCTCGACGCAAAATTGTGTGGGTTTAGGTATTTTAGTGTTAAAGGGAAGCCAGTGGAGGGATTTGAGGATGGGAGTGATATGGTCATATTTGCGCCTCCTTATCAGGATCCGGGCAGCACAGTTCTGGATGTGCTGGAGCTTTTGTAAACCCCTGCATGGGATCCCTACAAGGAGGGCATTGCAGTAATCCAGCCTGGAGGAGATGAAAGCGTGAATCAATCAACTGGTGAGGCGTGCCGATGAGAATAGCTTCTGTTTTGCTGCTATTGAGATGGAGAAAGTTTTACATTTGACGATTGTTTTACATTTTGCCAAAAACAAAACAAAAACACATTCACTCTTTTCCCTTAATTTTTTTTTGTTATTGTCACTTATTTATGTCCAAATAAACTTAAAAAAACTACAACAAAAAAATCCTTAAAACATTGGTTAGAAACAAGACAGCATGTACTCATGTATGATCTATATGTTTGTTTGTTTTTAAATCACAAGTTCATTTTGATACCATCCCTGCAAGACGTCTATAAAACCAGCAACGCCCTCAGCATTGCACGTGGTTCTACCCACCCACCCAACCAACAGCCTCTTCAGTCTGCTACCATCAGGAAGGAAGCTGAGGAGCCTCTGGGCCAGGATCAGCAAACTTACTTAGTCCTCTGTCACTGTTTTGTGTGACAACAGTTGCTGCTTGATTCTGTTATTAAATAAAATAAATGAATTACTCTATTCATCCCTCACCGGGGAAATTTGTGGCCTGCACTCCTTACACCGCAGCGGGCTGCCCTTCAACGGCACCAATGGTGGGAGAAGCAGGGGTTGGCTGTCTTCTCCAAGGATCCTCGACGTGCTCTCCGTGGGACGCAAATCTGTGAACTTCCAGTCCGGGCGCAAACGCTCTAACCACTGAGTTGCCATCTCCTCCCTTATTGAATGAACAGTTTTAAAATTTCTGCATCTGAGTCCAGTCCTGAAATTATTTTGCTTAACTCTTTTCATTTCTGTGCCTGTTCTTTTTCTTTAACAAGCTACATGTGCAGAGGAGAGAGAGAGAGTACATCAGAAGAAGGATGCTGGGTTTGGAACCACCAGGAAAGAGGACTAGAGGAAGACCAAAGAGGAGGTTCATGGATACAGTGAAGGAAGACATGAAGATAGTTGGTGTGACTGAAGAGGATGCAGGAGATAGGGTTAGCTGGAAGAAACTGACTTGATGTGGCAAGAAGTTAAAACTACACTGAAGGCAAACATTTAGAAGAACAACAGTGGAAGGACGAAGACCCCCACTTACTGGGGCGCACAATGAACACTGCACGGTGGTGTGTTGTTTACATATGGCCTTGTAGGAGGAATGTCGGGGGTTTAAAGGGCCCATCTCATGCAAAAGTGACTTTCCAGAGTTTTCTACCTTGTAAGAGTGATGTCCGGGCCTTGTATATGTGTGTGTGTGTGTGTGTGTGTGTGTGTGTGTGTGTGTCTTTCTAGATTGATTTAACCCGTTTTTCTGTGGATTTCTGGAACGCTCAGACAAAACAACCAATAAGCAGATGTCTAAAGTATGACACATTTGACGTAGCCACGCCCCCTCCCTCCTCACCCGCCTCCACTCCGGCCTTACGCCCTCACAAACTCGCTTTCAACGTCCGATATACAGGCTGGTTCGCTGCTCTGCGTCTTTTTTATTTTCTTTTTGTAGCTACGCACGGGTTTACGCCCGCCTTCCCCCTCCCGCTCAGAGATGGGCGGAGGAATGGCGGCTCAGTGAGAGCAGAGGGCGGAGCTTGTACTTTCTCAGGACGGGCGGGGGGATGAGCGATACCCGGCCTTTCATAGTTCCGGGTCTGTGACTGCGCTCCACCAAATCAATATATTTTCATAACTATGGTGTAATGCATGTTGTAAACCCCACATTTTGCGTGTGTATGTGCGGAGGATACAATGTGAGAAGAGTTATTTTACATGAGATGGGCCCTTTAAGTTTTAGGTCGGGGCAAGGCATGGACCACTGGCATTGCAGTAGAACTGTTTATTCAAATTAAAAAATGGCTTTAACTTTAAAAATACTACAAAGTTACGGGCCATGCAGCAAGGATCTTTCTTCTGCCACCATGTTGGTGCGTTCTGGTCCTGGCTGGAACATCTTGTTCCTCTCATGCTGGTCTCTCACTTGAAACAAAAATACGAAGTTTATTTGCAAATATAAAGATCAGAAAAATGAAGTCTTTCTTTTAAACCTGATGAAGTTGAATCTGAACAACGTTCCAGTAACAAGGTTGACGTGTCAGAAAGAGAGGGTGTGCGAGTCCCAGTGAGAAGGTTGACTTGTCAGAGAGAGACACGTTAACCTGGTTTTAGAGGTTTATCATCACATTGAAAGTCCAACAAACAAGCTTCCAGATCTTCAGCAGCTTCATCTTCAGCAGCCATGACTTCTCTGCCCGTCCTCCTGGGAGTTTTACTCTGCTTTCTGAGCGTTTGCACTGACAACATAAAGACCTTCCACAATGATGCGGTATGACACTTCAACAAATTTATCATCTGGAAGAGGTTTTTTTTTTAAGTTTTAGAAGAGAACTGAAAATATGTGTGAAGTTATTGTTGTCTTTTTTTCTCACTGTCCTCACATCTCAGATGACAGGGACGTGGAACGTGATCGGTGTGGCCTCCAAACACCCGTGGGTTTTATGGGAACGAAAAGTATTCGATTATTCTCATTTCAATTTTGACCTAACTTCAACTGGTGATGTGAAGATAGAGTATGAAGGAGGGATGTGAGTATGAAGTCCAACAAAACAAAGAGATTTATTTGAATTATAATCAGTAAGAGTTGAATCTGAAGTAATCTGTCATTACTTTACAGGCACGGCTTTTGTAAAAACTACACCAGCTTGGCGAAGGGCACTGACTTGGCTGGGAGGTTCTTAACTCAAAGTCAGCATAGATGCACACACACACATACACACACACACACACACACACACATACACACACACACACACACACACACACACACACACACACACACACACACACACACACACACACACACACACACACACACATCGTAAAATCCTAAACGTAAAACCATTTATTGTTTGTCTCCTGTGCTTCTTCATTTTTTTCAGAGTGGGGATATGAAATCTTCATATCTCTAAGTGATTACCTTGAGAATGTAGTTGTCTTCATGCTCATCCAGATGGATAAATTAGAGGAAAACATTGTCATGTCTTTCCTGTTAGGTAATTTTTTTTCTCCTAACACTGCTGTTTATGAATTCAGCAGAAACGTGTCCGCGTACTTTGACCATTGAAGTGTGAATTCACAGGACGCGCCCTGGAACTTGCAGAAGAACATAAGAACAAGTGGATAGATTTTAATTATTTTTCTCAAATCGAACCTGACGACTATCTCTACTATCCAAAAACTGGTATTTCCTCCTTAAAACATCTGCTTGAACCCTTATTTTAAGTGATTTTTTTTCCTCAGATTTGATCTGTTTTTTTACAGGAGTTTGTGAAAGTCAGTTACGTAAGTGAAGGAACGTGAAGACCAGACTGCTTTAGAGAAACTTTAGAACATCTTTTTCTCTCATAAATGTTTGACTTGATCTTAAAGTAACAAAAGGTGTTTTTTTGACTCTTAAAAACCACTTGCAAATAAAAAGACAAGCTTGAAAAATCTTTTGTGTTTTTTATTCATTCATCTTTAGTTATCTCCAGCTTTATTCTCCTCAGTCATGGTTCTCCTCTCCACCGTAACAAACCCCACCTGGTTACGTTTATCCACCCTGATGTGTCACACCTGTGTCTCATTTGGATTTGGGTGACCTGACGTTTTGAATCTATTTTTTTCAGGGTCACTGTGAAGTAATTCCACCTAACATCAGAAACTAGTCTCTTATTTACATTAAGATAATAAGACCCGTTCAAGAAGGAAGTTCACGAACCTTTGAGTTTAAATCTAAAGCTTGAGTTGATCGATTCTGAGATTGAAAACCCTGAGTTTTCGGTTTCAGATCAGATGAAAACAGTTTAATCAACTTCAAGTTGATTGACTCAGAGTTTAGAAAAAAGCCCTGATCAATGGAGTGCAGACATTAGGAGTCACCATGGAAACAGGAGCAAACAAAGAGGTCTTCATATTTCTAACAGACAGAGCTGAATGTCCTACTGCAGACATACAGCAAGTACAAGCACTTTTTTTTTTTTTTAAATGTCTTTGGAGCAGAGAGAAAAGGCCTGGGTGGAAATAGCTCCCAGAATAAATGCACAAGTTTACATTTAATCAAAGTGTTCGGTGTAACTAAATACTGAATCATGGTGGTACTTGGGGGGCAGACAATAGCTCAGTGGTAGAACATTCACCCTTGGACCTGAAGTTCACGGGATCGAATCCCACTGAGCTCATGTCAGCTTGCTGCGGTGTAATGCAGTACACAGATTTTCCCCTTGAAGGATGAATAAATTATATATTTATTTTATTGTTGTTTTATTCCAGTAAAGTAATTTTTCAATCATCTAAGCAGTTACTCTAGTAATTAAACAGAAGATCAATATTTGTATGAATTAAAAGTACTTTTTAAACTTTTCATTGTGGATGAAGTGGGATTTTTACAGTAATGATAATCCTATTATAAAATATGTTTTATGGAAAACAATAAATACATAAATCTAACTGTGTTTTTAAACTTTAACAACACTGAGGTAGTTCTATATATATTTCATTTTCTTATAGATGCCATCCAGCCGGCAGCAGCTAAAAATAAAATATATAAAACCATAATTCAAACAGGTAAGACATGATGATGTCATAGATCACAGGTAGACCACCTGACTTTATTAAATAATTAAGTCTATCAGTGCAGCTGCTGAAAACTGTGGCCGCACTAACGTGATCAGCATCTCCAACTTTATAAAGAAAAAAAAGAAACACAATAGAAGAGCCACGCTGGGTGATGTGTCTGATGTACGGATGGATGTGATGGAGTCTCAAGAAAAAGACTCCATCTTTTTGGAGTCAAAATTATTTTGTGGCCTCAAAATGATTTTGTGGCATAAATCCAATTCCCTGTGAATGAATCCAGAGTCCTCATCAACAGGATGATCTAAAAACGGACATGCCATTTTGGTCTCTGCGTGAAGGAAACAGTTTTTTTTTAATTATTTTTACATACTTTATTTTTGCCTCATTGGGGAAATTTCTGAAATTTATCCATCAATGTACAAAACAGATTGAACGAGGTTGACCTATTTAAACACTGTTCACTCTAAAAAGGAGCGGAGACCGTAAGAAACTCTGGGTTTCCCAAACTAAACCTGTTCCCGACCAGGTTTGGTTTGCAACACGGCGTACGGTGGAGGGGGCTCGTTGAAAGTCCAGCACCATCTCCTTGGTTTTGGAGATGTTCAGCTGGAGCTTATTCAGTTCACACCAGCTCTCGAATCTCTCAACTAAGTCTCTGTACTCTCCTTCTTCCCCTTTCGTTACACATGCTACAATTACAGTGTCGTCTGAAAATTTCTGCATGTGGCATGTGTCTGAGTTGTACTGGAAGTCGGTGGTATAGAGTGTGAAGAGAAGGGGCGATAACACAGTGCCCTGAGGTGCTCCAACACTACAGGTTAGTGTGGGGGAGTTCTGATCCCCCATCCGGATGAACTGTGGCCTGTTCTTGAGATAGTCCGTTATCCAGTTCACCAGATGGGTGTCCACACACATGAAGTTCAGTTTATCCTGAAGGAGACTAGGCTGGATGGGGTCGAAGAAAAGCATCCTCTCATACAGCCCCCCTCATCCAAGTAAGAGAGGGTACGATGCAGTAGGTAGAGAACAGCATCCTCAACTCCCACTTTTTCCCGGTAGGCGAATTGGAGAGGGTCCCTCACCATCCGTACCTGTGGCCTAATGATCTGCATGACCAGCCGCTCCAACGTCTTCATGACGTGAGAAGTGAGTGCAACTGGTCTGTAGTCGTTCAGCTCATTAGGACGGGTCTTCTTGGGAACTGGCACAATGCAAGATGTTTTCCACAGTGAGGGCACCCTTCCCAGCCGCAGGCTCAGGTTGAACACATGCTGTAGTGTGTGGCTCAGTTCACTTGCACATGCTCTTAAAAGTCTTGGGCACACTCTGTCAGGGCCTGCAGCCTTTCTTGGATGAAGGCGACTCAGCTCGGTCTGCACTTGGTCAGCAGTGATGACTGGAGGGGTGGAACCTGAAGGTGGAGGGGCAGCCAGGAGCAGATGCCGCACAGTCAGAAGAACAAGAAGAAGATGGCAGAACAGGGCTGATTGCATGAGAGGAGTCAAATCGGTTGAAAAAGATGTTCCGTTCCTCTGCCTTGTGAGGACCTCCAACCCCACGCCGCTTCCTCCGCTGCATCCAGTAACGGTTTTCATTCCTTTCCAGACTTCCCGCTGTCCTTTAGCTTGTCCTCCAGCTTACTCACATATGCCTTTCTGGCAGCTTTTAGACACATTTTAACTTCTTTTTGAACCTCTTTCCTCCTCTCAGTGTCATTGCTCATATACACTCTTTTCTTCTTATTCAGGACAGCTTTAACCTCCTGACCAATCAATGGCTTGTTGTTGGCAAAGCACTTGACAGTTTTGGGGGAACCTCAACATTCATAAAAAGTTCCTATTGTCACTCATGACGTCCACAGCCTCTTCAATGTTCTCGTCATGCGAGTCCAATGACACACTCCAATCTGTGGTGGCAAAACCGGGTCTTAGATGCTTTGGATTTTTGACTCAATCTTAAATTAACAATTTGTGATTTTTCACTCCTGAAAAAGCACTGGTAAATAAAAAGACAATCATCTAAATGCTTGTTTAATTTTTTTGATTCATCCTCGACACTTTGTATCCCTGTGGGCCTCATTGGGGGTGCCGGAGTTTATCCTGGCTGGATAAAGAGGAGAGGTGGGGTACACCTTAAACATGTCACCAGTCTGTTGCAGTGCCACACGTAGATACAGACAACCATTCATAAACACTTTGGGTCGAGCGGATAACATCAATCAGCAGTGATATCGTTCAAACTGTGATACAAACACCAAATTCCAATTGTTGATTCCCACGTCAGCTTGACTGGCTGCTTGAAAATCTAACATGACGACCATGTTCAAGATGGCTGCCGGGGTGAACAGCCATAATTTGGTGTCAATTTCCATGCTTTCTGATCTACCCACTGCCAGGGCACACTGGTGCCAGTTCCTTCTGTGAACCCCTGCAAGGGTTCATTGTCAGCTTTAAGTAAAACAGTTCATGACAAAAGTGTCCCTAATTCTGCTCAAACAACCCCAGATCAGTTAAGCAGACCTACCGGAATTGACAAGGTGTTCCAGTGTGGGAGAGCCGAGCCAATGACGTGCTTTAAAGCTGAAGCCAAAAATAAACCCTTGAAACAACAGACAAGTTATGATAAAGAAAAACAGATTTATTAATTGGATGGCAAGGAGTGGAAGGGCTGGTTGTGGAGTTGGAGCTGGAGCCAAAAACTGGGTAACAGATCAAATGTGGTAAACGGCGTTCTGGCGAGGAGTGTGAAAACTGAATCCTTTTAAGCTGCAGCAGATAGGTTTCAGGCATTACTGTTTGCAGCTCCCGGCTGCCTACGCCCAAGTACACACACAAACACACACACACACACACACACACACACACACACACACACACACACACACACACACACACACACACACACACACACACACGTTAAACTATTTCCCTGATATCATTTCTGTACGCTCTCCCTCATTCCCTGTCCTCACCCTTGCAATGACAGACTTCTCCATCACCACTGTAGACTCTTTCTGCTTCCTCTGCACTACCATCACACAGGACCTAAAGCCCCCGTTCTGATGGCTCCGTCATCCGCTCCATCTGCTCCCTGATCAAAAAGGCCTAGCAGAGAATGAAGAAAGCCGAGCTGCCCGCCCAGATGTTGGTGCAGTTTTACACAGCCATCATCAAGTCCATCCTCACCTCCTCCATCACCTTGTGGTACGGTGGAACCTGCAGCCTTCCATCTCACCATGACCTGTTCGTCTCTAGGACTTGGGGGCGTGCAGGTCGGATAGAAGCTGACCCTTCCCACCCTGGACGTGGACTTTTCGAGCGACTCCCCCCAGGTAGGAGGCTCCGGTCCATTCGGACCAGAACGTCCCACCACAAAAACAGCTTCTTCCCTTCTGCCGTTGGACTTTTGAACTCTTTATAACCTGGATCCCCACATCTCTTAATCACTTTATAACCTGGATCCCCACATCTCTTAGTCACTTTATAACCTGGATCCCCACATCTCTTAATCACTTTATAACCTGGATCCCCACATCTCTTAATCACTTTATAACCTGGATCCCCACATCTCTTAGTCACTTTATAACCTGGATCCCCACATCTCTTAGTCACTTTATAACCTGGATCCCCACATCTCTTAATCACTTTATAACCTGGATCCCCACATCTCTTAGTCACTTTATAACCTGGATCCCCACATCTCTTAGTCACTTTATAACCTGGATCCCCACATCTCTTAGTCACTTTATAACCTGGATCCCCACATCTCTTAGTCACTTTATAACCTGGATCCCCACATCTCTTAATCACTTTATAACCTGGATCCCCACATCTCTTAATCACTTTATAACCTGGATCCCCACATCTCTTAGTCACTTTATAACCTGGATCCCCACATCTCTTAGTCACTTTATAACCTGGATCCCCACATCTCTTAATCAATTTATAACCTGGATCCCCACATCTCTTAGACACTCTATAACCTGGATCCCCACATCTCTTAATCACTTTATAACCTGGATCCCCACATCTCTAAGTAACTTTATAACCTGGATCCCCACATCTCTTAGTCACAATATAACCTGGATCCCCACATCTCTTAATCACTTTATAACCTGGATCCCCACATCTCTTAGACACTCTATAACCTGGATCCCCACATCTCTTAATCACTTTATAACCTGGATCCCCACATCTCTTAGTCACTTCATAACCTGGATCCCCACATCTCTTAATCACTTTATAACCTGGATCCCCACATCTCTTAGTCACTTCATAACCTGGATCCCCACATCTCTTAATCTCTTTATAAGCTGGATCCCCACATCTCTTAGTCACTTTATAACCTGGATCCCCACATCTCTTAATCACTTTATAACCTGGATCCCCACATCTCTTAGTCACTTTATAACCTGGATCCCCACATCTCTTAGTCACTTTATAACCTGGATCCCCACATCTCTTAATCACTTTATAACCTGGATCCCCACATCTCTTAGACACTCTATAACCTGGATCCCCACATCTCTTAATCAATTTATAACCTGGATCCCCACATCTCTAAGTAACTTTATAACCTGGATCCCCACATCTCTTAGTCACAATATAACCTGGATCCCCACATCTCTTAATCACTTTATAACCTGGATCCCCACATCTCTTAGACACTCTATAACCTGGATCCCCACATCTCTTAATCACTTTATAACCTGGATCCCCACATCTCTTAGTCACTTCATAACCTGGATCCCCACATCTCTTAATCACTTTATAACCTGGATCCCCACATCTCTTAGACACTCTATAACCTGGATCCCCACATCTCTTAATCACTTTATAACCTGGATCCCCACATCTCTTAGTCACTTTATAACCTGGATCCCCACATCTCTTATTCACTTTATAACCTGGATCCCCACATCTCTAAGTAACTTTATAACCTGGATCCCCACATCTCTTAGTCACTTTATAACCTGGATCCCCACATCTCTTATTCACTTTATAACCTGGATCCCCACATCTCTAAGTAACTTTATAACCTGGATCCCCACATCTCTTAATCACTTTATAACCTGGATCCCCACATCTCTTAATCACTTTATAACCTGGATCCCCACATCTCTTAGACACTCTATAACCTGGATCCCCACATCTCTTATTCACTTTATAACCTGGATCCCCACATCTCTTAATCACTTTATAACCTGGATCCCCACATCTCTTAGTCACTTTATAACCTGGATCCCCACATCTCTAAGTAACTTTATAACCTGGATCCCCACATCTCTTAGTCACTTTATAACCTGGATCCCCACATCTCTTAATCACTTTATAACCTGAATCCCCACATCTCTTAATCACTTTATAACCTGGATCCCCACATCTCTTAGTCACTTTATAACCTGGATCCCACATCTCTTAGTCACTTTATAACCTGGATCCCCACATCTCTTAATCACTTTATAACCTGGATCCCCACATCTCTTAGTCACTTTATAACCTGGATCCCCACATCTCTTAATCACTTTATAACCTGGATCCCCACATCTCTTAATCACTTTATAACCTGGATCCCCACATATCTTAGTAACTTGATAACCTGGATCCCCACATCTCTTAATCACTTTATAACCTGGATCCCCACATCTCTTCATCACTTTATAACCTGGATCCCCACATCTCTTAGTCACTTTATAACCTGGATCCCCACATCTCTTAGTCACTTTATGACCTGGATCCTGTTGGGTCCAAAATTGGTAATGTCAATTTTGGTACCTTTAAGATCATCATCAACCAATAAGGATCACTCAGAGACAAAGGATAAGTTCAAACACATTGCAATGAGGAGAGGGAGAAAGAGAGCAGTGTTGACCACACGATCTCCAACGCAACCCTGAACTCCTCTACCCTGGTACTTCCTTTATTAAAGCAGCAAAAGTCATACGTAGATGAGGATACAGAATGTTCTGGTTTCAAAACAAGTTGCTCAAAAAGCAGAAGTGTGTCAAAAAACAGAATTCAAAAAGCAGAAGTGTCTCAGTGTCAGACAAGTGTCAGACAAGTTGCAGATGTCAAAAGTGGTCATGCGTTTGGTGTGAAAAGTTGCTTATGCAGGCAAAAGTTTTAAAATGGTTGACATATACAGACATGTAGAAAATGGTGGTTATGTGGGGATGTGAAAAACACACACAATTACATTAAGCTTAAATTTATGCAATGGTATATAGAAAGATGAGTAACTGTGAACACATGAGTATCTGAGTAAATAAGAATAAATTTGAGCTTATCTTACATTTCCCCCCTGTTGTGAGTTTTGAACATCAGATGTATCACCACTATATTAGCTTTAAAATACATCACCATAGAAAACATAAAACAACAGTGTGATGTTTAAGGATTGGGCGAAAAACCCGCAAAAGGCGCGGGAAAATTCCCAATCCGCCCTCCGCATTGGAGCGACGTCCTCATGGCCAAAAACATCAGGGATAAGTGGTGGAGAGATAATAGAATGCAAGAATGAATTGATTAAATGATAATACAAGCAACAGTGATGAGTAAGAACCTAGCTGTGGGCGCCACAACAGGTACAATCCTGCGGGTGCTTGATGGTGGGGTTACCACGGAGCAGGGCCTCAGTCAGGGGGCTGAGCGCCCTGAGAATGCACCTATTGTGAAAACAGTCCGAACAGGGGACAGAGGAGCAGAGGTTACCAGCACTTGCTCCTTGAGGGACTGGGGCCTTAGTCCCTAGGGGTGGCGAGAAAGTCCTGTAGAGAGATGTCGTGAGTGGGGAGTAGGTTGTACTGGTAGATTTGGGCAACAAAGAGTCTTGCAACAGCTTTTTTCGTCATAGGGACAATGCAACAGGTACAACAGAGGCAAAGAAGAACGAACATGATGATGACGGCGACAAAGGGGAGGATGGCCTTGAGAAGGACTTGAGAATTAATTAATCAGTCAACCAATTAATTAATTAATTTGGTCGCCCGGTTTCAGGACTCCCAAAATTTCTGTGGGTTGTGAGAGAACCTGGAGACACAGAGCAACCAGGAAATGTCTCTGGCAAAAGACCAGATTAAGCCATCTATAAATAGGGTGCAGTTCAGCTGATTTCTTCACCGCTTTGAGACGCTGGCCCCTAGTGGTTACCAACCCCTTTGAACACGGACTTCCACTGCTACCCCCGTCGGTCGTCGTGGCTCAAGCAAGAGTCGAACTTTGCAGGAGGGTCTCTCAGCAATTTTTACAGCAGCGGGTGTGGTGATCTGGACACGGTATGGGCCTTCCCAGCATGGGCAGGTCCAGAACTTCCTTTCGATCACCTTCAGCAAGATCAGGTCTCCAGGTTTCGGCAGTTCCTGTGCGGGCGACAGAGAAGGGGGCAGATTATTTGTTCTCCGGACATCTTTCTCTCTAAATAATCTGGTGAGCCAGTTAGTCGTAGGGTCTAACTGGCCTTCTTTCTCCTGATAGGTCTGCCATAACCGGCCTCAAATGGTGTCACCCCTGTATAGGATGGGGTGATTTCTTCGAGGAAATTGCCTCTCTTGGTCCTAAATGACCTTGACTGTTATATTTATAGCAGTTCATTGACAATTTTTTTTTTTTTTTTCCATTACAAAATACTCTAATGAAATATACTCTAATTAAATATCCCCCCTGTTGAGACATGGGAACCCCCATGGCTCACTATAGTTACAGTTTGAAATCACACTTGGCCTAACTGTAGGTGTGGTGATCTCATGTCCCATAAACATTCCCAAACTCCCAATACTACATGAGGTTCTGCAAATTGTGCTAAACAGTTTTAAATTCAATGATTTCTGTTTCTGTCGTCATAGCACATCCAAATTTATGCTCCCCAAATTATCTTTCGTAGCTGATTTAATAACACAAAGGCCTATTCTACCTGTGGCTCCAACGTTATCTCATCTCTTAACTGTAAGTCCCCACCAAATATTACTTCTCGAAAAAGCTACTGTACTTATGCACACATTCGTTCTGTGACCTTGAAACTTCCTGAATTGCAATCTTCCTTTTCTACACTGGATATTTGCCTTTCCTTAATACAGTATGTGGACTGCCTCGCCACACCTTCACTCATGTATTATTTAGCTAATCAAAACTTCCTTCTCTGCCTGTCTGATGAGTGAGGATCACAAAAGTTAATTATTCTTATTTCTAATTAATTTATGTATCTTTTAGGATTAAAACATCTGTTTAACATCAGTTTGCTTGTCTACAGGGGGCAGGGCTTTGATTCCAAACATCTTCTATCTGAGCACCTCCTTGCACATTATTTATTTATTTTTTTTTTTTTTTTTAGAAATCAAGTAACAATAAACACTTATCTGCAGATCTTAAACTTACTTTATTAATCATTACTGCTATTAATTAAATAATTTATTTATTTATTAACTGCACAAAGTCCTGCACAAAACAAAATATTTTATTAACAAAAATCATTATTCATCTTGTACAATTCCCACATTTGACCTCATCTAAATTACTGTGCTGAAATATGGAATGTCAGTTTCAAAAATCAACTCTGCAAATTATTTGATTAGAGAAAAAACATAATTGTTGCTAAGGCTGAAGTTTTGGATCAAACTAATGCTCTGATCTTAAAAGATAGAATTTAAAATTGTTCAAATTATGTTTCGAGTTCATTGAAAAGCATCCGTCTCAGTATCTAAAAACATTTATCTACCACCACAGTGATCTTAGAGACAGCAATACTAACTTCCCTTTACCAGGTTTCAGGACATAGATAATTTTTTTTTCCGTATTTCTAAATCCTAACAAAATGCTCCAGCCTGATGACGTTCAAAAAGAAATATAAAGAAATGATCTTCACTAAATATAAAAACAATTAATGTTAATCTGTTTCTCTCATTTACATTTTCCTATTTATTTATTTTTTTTTTTCCTATTTCAAGACAAACAAACAAACTATATATCCCACTGTTAAGAACAATCATATATAACCAGTCCTACAAAATCACACACACAACCAAACAATGTTTAGACAAACAAGCTTGACAAAGAAGTCAAGTCACACACTAGTCACGCTCTCTACAAAATATATTTATCATTAGGGAAAGTCCATACGAACTTAGAGGAAGTGATGTGTTCATTAAAAATAAACTAAGAAAAAATGTTAAAAAATTCTGTGTTTCTATTAAAGGTGTGGATCATTAGAATAATTGTGATGATGAACTGAAATTATGTTCTGAACTTTTCTGTTTAAAGAAGAAATTTAAGTTATTATTTCTTTAAAAATATGCAAGTCTTGATGTTTAATTTCAAGCTTATATGTGTACAGAATTTAAAATAGTAATTTTAACACTCTTCATTTGACGTACTATCTTTTTTTTTTTTTCCTTTTCATTTTATGTATCATAATGAATTTCTGTTTATATATTTATATCATTATGTTCTCATGATGATCTGAAAAAAGGGTCGGCGTAACAATCATGTGCTACAGCCGATACCTTTTCAGTCCCTTTGTTATATATAAGTTCAGAAAAAAATGTAAATTTATTTATTGTGAATGTACAATATGACCGAAATAAAAAGATAAAAGAAAGAAACACAGACCTTCCACGATCATGCCCAGGCTTACACACACAAATTTACACACAGATTTACACACACTAATTTACACACACATGCTTACACGCACACTCAGATTTACACCCGCACTCAACTGTAGCCGGACAGAGACACACAAACATCAATATTTGTCACAATCACAAACTTTAGTGAAAAACTAGCATTTTTGAGCCATTTCAGAATGAATTTGTAACAAAACACAAAACAGTTTGACCAATTTTAAGGCTCTCTTTTACTTCAAACTTTTACAGTTTATTCATTCATGTACATCTGTTTTGTCATTTTCACTAGTTTGATTTTGATAAAGTAATAATTTTACAAACTTCTTTTGATCTCAAAAACTGGCACCATAAACCGGCTTTCTGAGTCCCAAAAATTAACCTGGCCAGGGTCAATTTTATAAACACTGTGGACAGTCATTCAGCAAGATATTGTGCCAATTTTTACAGATCTGCGCGCGTCTTTTCATTATTTTATTATTATTACTGGCGCCGTGTTGGCAGCCTGCTGCGTGTGATGCAGCACACAAATTTTCCCAACTAATTATTTTGTCTCTTTTATTTAATTCTAAGATCTCTAACCCTACTTTTCTCCTTTTTGTCTTTAACCTTTTAAAGTCTCTTTTTACTCTGGTCTGCCCAATCTTTAAGGGGCTAGAAGCACATTGTTGATTCCAGTGGTATTTTTGCATCGTTTCATCTTTTCATCTCTCCTTTTGAAAAGGGTTTTCATCATGGTGGTTTGAATTTGTATTTAGTAACCCACTTCTCCAAGTAGTCACAACTACCAGGACATGTTTTAACCATAAATTTAACATCTGGATGGTTTTGGATTTCTTTAGCTAATTTCTGACCCATTTTGATGTTCCTTTTAACAGGATCAACAGATTTCGATGATTAGATATGTATATCTCTTTTCTCTTTCAACTCTGAGTCCCTTCACCACACACACACACACATACTGCGCAGTCAGACACGCCCCACGATATTCTGAAATAGAAAAACTCTGTCAGTCTACACTTGCAACGCTGCGGTTAACTTCCTCGTTCTCTCCTTTTCCTCCGTCCACGCTCAGCGCTCAGCGCACCAACTTTATCAAGACCACTTACTTTTTCCCTTCTATCTCAACAACCTTCCTTATTCTGCCATGGTAATTCACAATGCATGAAGAAAATAAACAGTACAACCAGAACACAGAAAACCACAAAAACTAGAACCTTCTTCCAGTCTGGATCATCCAACCAGAACATTTTTTCTCTGCCAGAGTTAAACAACACAACAAACACAAAAATCCTTTCTCTGGTGAATGGATAGGCTGGCTGATGTAGAAACTGCCCTATTTTCTTGGTGAACCTGCTCAAGCCTTCAAATCTGATAGCGAACCTTGTGTTCAAACCAGAAAACCATAAAACAACGAGGGTGAACCCGCTCAGTTATCTATTTCAGATAACGAACCTTGTGTTCAACGCATAAAGAACCTGCTCAAGTCATCTATTCTGTTAACGAACCTTGTGTTCAACGTATGAGGAACCTGCTCAAGTTAATAGTCTGATAACGAACCTTGTGTTCCACGTATGAGGAACCTGCTCAAGTTAACCAGTCTGAAAACGAACCTTGTGTTCAACATATGAGGAACCTGCTCAAGTTAACCAATCTGATAACGAACCTTGTGTTCAACGTATAAGGAACCTGCTCAAGTTAACCAGTCTGATAACGAACCTTGTGTTCAACATATGAGGAACCTGCTCAAGTTAACCAGTCTGATAACGAACCTTGTGTTCCACGTATGAGGAACCTGCTCAAGTTAACCAGTCTGATAACGAACCTTGTGTTCAACATATGAGGAACCTGCTCAAGTTAACCAGTCTGATAACGAACCTTGTGTTCAACGTATAAGGAACCTGCTCAAGTTAACCAGTCTGATAACGAACCTTGTGTTCAACATATGAGGAACCTGCTCAAGTTAACCAGTCTGATAACGAACCTTGTGTTCCACGTATGAGGAACCTGCTCAAGTTAACCAGTCTGATAACGAACCTTGTGTTCAACATATGAGGAACCTGCTCAAGTTAACCAGTCTGATAACGAACCTTGTGTTCCACCTATGAGGAACCTGCTCAAGTTAACCAGTCTGATAACGAACCTTGTGTTCCACCTATGAGGAACCTGCTCAAGTTAACCAGTCTGATAACGAACCTTGTGTTCCACCTATGAGGAACCTGCTCAAGTTAACCAGTCTGATAACGAACCTTGTGTTCCACCTATGAGGAACCTGCTCAAGTTAACCAGTCTGATAACGAACCTTGTGTTCCAACCAAACAACAAACAAAAAAAAAATTATCAGCCCAGCCTACCTTACGTTGTGATGATCTGGTCAAAAAAAATGGACCCGTCACTGGAACCACGGCCCGGCGCAGGCGCAGGGACTTGGCCCGTCCTTTCAATGGAGGACGCTGTCGACAGAATCTTGGCCTCGCTGCTCCCACGTCGGATCGGAGTCCAGGTCTTGGGTCCCGGGTTTCGGCACCAAGAATGTTGGGTCCAAAATTGGTAATGTCAATTTTGGTACCTTTAAGATCATCATCAACCAATAAGGATCACTCAGAGACAAAGGATAAGTTCAAACACATTGCAATGAGGAGAGGGAGAAAGAGAGCAGTGTTGACCACACGATCTCCAACGCAACCCTGAACTCCTCTACCCTGGTACTTCCTTTATTAAAGCAGCAAAAGTCATACGTAGATGAGGATACAGAATGTTCTGGTTTCAAAACAAGTTGCTCAAAAAGCAGAAGTGTGTCAAAAAACAGAATTCAAAAAGCAGAAGTGTCTCAGTGTCAGACAAGTGTCAGACAAGTTGCAGATGTCAAAAGTGGTCATGCGTTTGGTGTGAAAAGTTGCTTATGCAGGCAAAAGTTTTAAAATGGTTGACATATACAGACATGTAGAAAATGGTGGTTATGTGGGGATGTGAAAAACACACACAATTACATTAAGCTTAAATTTATGCAATGGTATATAGAAAGATGAGTAACTGTGAACACATGAGTATCTGAGTAAATAAGAATAAATTTGAGCTTATCTTACAATCCCCACATCTCTTGGTCACTTTATAACCTGGATCCCCACATCTCTTAATCACTTTATAACCTGGATCCCCACATCTCTTAATCACTTTATAACCTGGATCCCCACATCTCTTAGTCACTTTATAACCTGGATCCCCACATCTCTTAGTCACTTTATAACCTGGATCCCCACATCTCTTAGACACTTTATAACCTGGATCCCCACATCTCTTAGTCACTTTATAACCTGGATCCCCACATCTCTTAGACACTTTATAACCTGGATCCCCACATCTCTTAGTCACTTTATAACCTGGATCCCCACATCTCTTAGACACTTTATAACCTGGATCCCCACATCTCTTAGTCACTTTATAACCTGGATCCCCACATCTCTTAATCACTTTATAACCTGGATCCCCACATCTCTTAGTCACTTTATAACCTGGATCCCCCCATCTCTTAATAACTTTATAACCTGGATCCCCACATCTCTTAGACACTCTATAACCTGGATCCCCACATCTCTTAATCACTTTATAACCTGGATCCCCACATCTCTTAATCACTTTATAACCTGGATCCCCACATCTCTTAGTCACTTTATAACCTGGATCCCCACATCTCTTTGTCACTTTATAACCTGGATCCCCACATCTCTAAATCACTTTATAACCTGGATCCCCACATCTCTTAGTCACTTTATAACCTGGATCCCCACATCTCTTAGTCACTTTATAACCTGGATCCCCACATCTCTTAATCACTTTATAACCTGGATCCCCACATCTCTTAATCACTTTATAACCTGGATCCCCACATCTCTTAGTCACTTTATAACCTGGATCCCCACATCTCTTAATCACTTTATAACCTGGATCCCCACATCTCTTAGTCACTTTATAACCTGGATCCCCACATCTCTTAGTCACTTTATAACCTGGATCCCCACATCTCTTAATCACTTTATAACCTGGATCCCCACATCTCTTAGACACTCTATAACCTGGATCCCCACATCTCTTAATCACTTTATAACCTGGATCCCCACATCTCTAAGTAACTTTATAACCTGGATCCCCACATCTCTTAGTCACAATATAACCTGGATCCCCACATCTCTTAATCACTTTATAACCTGGATCCCCACATCTCTTAGACACTCTATAACCTGGATCCCCACATCTCTTAATCACTTTATAACCTGGATCCCCACATCTCTTAGTCACTTCATAACCTGGATCCCCACATCTCTTAATCACTTTATAACCTGGATCCCCACATCTCTTAGACACTCTATAACCTGGATCCCCACATCTCTTAATCACTTTATAACCTGGATCCCCACATCTCTTAGTCACTTTATAACCTGGATCCCCACATCTCTTATTCACTTTATAACCTGGATCCCCACATCTCTAAGTAACTTTATAACCTGGATCCCCACATCTCTTAGTCACTCTATAACCTGGATCCCCACATCTCTTAATCACTTTATAACCTGGATCCCCACATCTCTTAGTCACTTTATAACCTGGATCCCCACATCTCTTAGTCACTTTATAACCTGGATCCCCACATCTCTTATTCACTTTATAACCTGGATCCCCACATCTCTAAGTAACTTTATAACCTGGATCCCCACATCTCTTAATCACTTTATAACCTGGATCCCCACATCTCTTAATCACTTTATAACCTGGATCCCCACATCTCTTAGACACTCTATAACCTGGATCCCCACATCTCTTATTCACTTTATAACCTGGATCCCCACATCTCTTAATCACTTTATAACCTGGATCCCCACATCTCTTAGTCACTTTATAACCTGGATCCCCACATCTCTAAGTAACTTTATAACCTGGATCCCCACATCTCTTAGTCACTTTATAACCTGGATCCCCACATCTCTTAATCACTTTATAACCTGAATCCCCACATCTCTTAATCACTTTATAACCTGGATCCCCACATCTCTTAGTCACTTTATAACCTGGATCCCACATCTCTTAGTCACTTTATAACCTGGATCCCCACATCTCTTAATCACTTTATAACCTGGATCCCCACATCTCTTAGTCACTTTATAACCTGGATCCCCACATCTCTTAATCACTTTATAACCTGGATCCCCACATCTCTTAATCACTTTATAACCTGGATCCCCACATATCTTAGTAACTTGATAACCTGGATCCCCACATCTCTTAATCACTTTATAACCTGGATCCCCACATCTCTTCATCACTTTATAACCTGGATCCCCACATCTCTTAGTCACTTTATAACCTGGATCCCCACATCTCTTAGTCACTTTATGACCTGGATCCCCACATCTCTTGGTCACTTTATAACCTGGATCCCCACATCTCTTAATCACTTTATAACCTGGATCCCCACATCTCTTAATCACTTTATAACCTGGATCCCCACATCTCTTAGTCACTTTATAACCTGGATCCCCACATCTCTTAGTCACTTTATAACCTGGATCCCCACATCTTTTAGACACTTTATAACCTGGATCCCCACATCTCTTAGTCACTTTATAACCTGGATCCCCACATCTCTTAGACACTTTATAACCTGGATCCCCACATCTCTTAGTCACTTTATAACCTGGATCCCCACATCTCTTAGACACTTTATAACCTGGATCCCCACATCTCTTAGTCACTTTATAACCTGGATCCCCACATCTCTTAATCACTTTATAACCTGGATCCCCACATCTCTTAGTCACTTTATAACCTGGATCCCCCATCTCTTAATAACTTTATAACCTGGATCCCCACATCTCTTAGACACTCTATAACCTGGATCCCCACATCTCTTAATCACTTTATAACCTGGATCCCCACATCTCTTAATCACTTTATAACCTGGATCCCCACATCTCTTAGTCACTTTATAACCTGGATCCCCACATCTCTTTGTCACTTTATAACCTGGATCCCCACATCTCTAAATCACTTTATAACCTGGATCCCCACATCTCTTAGTCACTTTATAACCTGGATCCCCACATCTCTTAGTCACTTTATAACCTGGATCCCCACATCTCTTAATCACTTTATAACCTGGATCCCCACATCTCTTAATCACTTTATAACCTGGATCCCCACATCTCTAAGTAACTTTATAACCTGGATCCCCACATCTCTTAATCACTTTATAACCTGGATCCCCACATCTCTTAGTCACTTTATAACCTGGATCCCCACATCTCTTAGTCACTTTATAACCTAGATCCCCACATCTCTTAGTCACTTTATAACCTGGATCCCCACATCTCTTAATCACTTTATAACCTGGATCCCCACATCTCTTAGTCACTTTATAACCTGGATCCCCACATCTCTTAATCACTTTATAACCTGGATCCCCACATCTTTTAATCACTTTATAACCTGGATCCCCACATCTCTAAGTAACTTTATAACCTGGATCCCCACATCTCTTAATCACTTTATAACCTGGATCCCCACATCTCTTAGTCACTTTATAACCTGGATCCCCACATCTCTTAGTCACTTTATAACCTGGATCCCCACATCTCTTAGACACTTTATAACCTGGATCCCCACATCTCTTAGACACTTTATAACCTGGATCCCCACATCTCTTAGTCACTTTATAACCTGGATCCCCACATCTCTTAGACACTTTATAACCTGGATCCCCACATGTCTTAGTCACTTTATAACCTGGATCCCCACATCTCTTAGTCACTTTATAACCTGGATCCCCACATCTCTTAGACACTTTATAACCTGGATCCCCACATGTCTTAGTCACTTTATAACCTGGATCCCCACATCTCTTAGTCACTTTATAACCTGGATCCCCACATCTCTTAGTCACTTTATAACCTGGATCCCCACATCTCTTAGACACTTTATAACCTGGATCCCCACATGTCTTAGTCACTTTATAACCTGGATCCCACATCTCTTAGTCACTTTATAACCTGGATCCCCACATCTCTTAGTCACTTTATAACCTGGATCCCCACATCTCTTAATCACTTTATAACCTGGATCCCCACATCTCTTAATCACTTTATAACCTGGATCCCCACATCTCTAAGTAACTTTATAACCTGGATCCCCACATCTTTTAGTCACTTTATAACCTGGATCCCCACATCTCTTAGTCACTTTATAACCTGGATCCCCACATCTCTTAATCACTTTATAACCTGGATCCCCACATCTCTTAGTCACTTTATAACCTGGATCCCCACATTTCTTAATCACTTTATAACCTGGATCCCCACATCTCTTAATCACTTTATAACCTGGATCCCCACATCTCTAAGTAACTTTATAACCTGGATCCCCACATCTCTTAGTCACTTTATAACCTGGATCCCCACATCTCTTAGTCACTTTATAACCTGGATCACCACATCTCTTAATCACTTTATAACCTGAATCCCCACATCTCTTAGTCACTTTATAACCTGGATCCCCACATCTCTTAGTCACTTTATAACCTGGATCCCCACATCTCTTAGTCACTTTATAACCTGGATCCCCACATCTCTTAGTCACTTTATAACCTGGATCCCCACATCTCTTAATCACTTTATAACCTGGATCCCCACATCTCTTAATCACTTTATAACCTGGATCCCCACATCTCTTAGTCACTTTATAACCTGGATCCCCACATCTCTTAATCACTTTATAACCTGGATCCCCACATCTTTTAATCACTTTATAACCTGGATTCCACATCTCTTAATCACTTTATAACCTGGATCCCCACATCTCTAAGTAACTTTATAACCTGGATCCCCACATCTCTTAATCACTTTATAACCTGGATTCCACATCTCTTAATCACTTTATAACCTGGATCCCCACATCTCTTAGTCACTTTATAACCTGGATCCCCACATCTCTTAATCACTTTATAACCTGGATCCCCACATCTCTTAATCACTTTATAACCTGGATCCCCACATCTCTTAATCACTTTATAACCTGGATCCCCACATCTCTTAGTCACTTTATAACCTGGATCCCCACATCTCTTAGTCACTTTATAACCTGGATCCCCACATCTCTTAGTCACTTTATAACCTGGATCCCCACATCTCTTAAACACTTTATAACCTGGATCCCCACATCTCTTAATCACTTTATAACCTGGATCCCCACATCTCTAAGTAACTTTATAACCTGGATCCCCACATCTCTTAATCACTTTATAACCTGGATCCCCACATCTCTTAATCACTTTATAACCTGGATCCCCACATCTCTTAGTCACTTTATAACCTGGATCCCCACATCTCTTAGTCACTTTATAACCTGGATCCCCACATCTCTTAGTCACTTTATAACCTGGATCCCCACATCTCTTAATCACTTTATAACCTGGATCCCCACATCTCTTAGACACTTTATAACCTGGATCCCCACATCTCTTAATCACTTTATAACCTGGATCCCCACATCTCTTAGACACTTTATAACCTGGATCCCCACATCTCTTAATCACTTTATAACCTGGATCCCCACATCTCTTGGTCACTTTATCAGAGTACAAGAGTAACCATCTTATGTATGACAGCTATTGTTCTCCCACCCCTGAAGGGTTACTCAGCACATATAGTGTTAGGTAGAAAATTCATGTCCTTATATAGTTCTTTATTTTTATCAGTCAAAAGTGTCTTTTACTGTGTGCTTTATTGAGGATGATCCAGACCCCACTGATCCCTGAGATTAGTTCGTGAATCATAGCTGGGTGATTTTGTTATCTGTTAAAATAATGAATGAGTTAATAGCCTCTCTTCACCTTTGTTTACTCTTACCCCCTGTAAGCAGGGGTCTGATGCTGTTTCTTCTCACCATCTGTAAGTGGAGGTCTCCAGCCCGCTTCTCTCCCGCACTACTCTGTAAGGACAGAGACCAACTGGTTACCAGAAATCTTCCTGCCTTATCAGGAAATCACAGATAGTTACAGGACATGAAACCCCCGTTCTGTTGAAACCATTTTACATACGAACAATATTGGATGGGTTTACGGACCTCATAAATAACACATTCTTCAGACCCCTATGTGTGTCCTTATGTAAGGCCTGTTTTTTCTGATATAAGGAAGCAGTCGGGGTGAGTTGTTTTGAGAGAAGCTTGTAGGATCCAGGCAGGGTACGTCTCTGTTCTCCTTAACTCTCCCCCATTGCAGTGTGGAAAAGCGCTTGTTTCCTTGTGTGAGATTAAATTGTTGGTTATGATAATAAGGTACTAAATTAAATGAAGTCTTTTTTAGATCCTACACCTGCCAGCGTGTTTTGTGACAGCAGTTGCTGCTTTACTGCAGCAGAAGATTTTGTTATTGAATGAACAGTTTTGAAATTTCTACATCTAAGGCCAGGCATGATTTTTTGACTGTTTCTTTAACAATTTTAGTATCTAAAAGTATACTGAAGGCAAACATGTAGGTGTACAACAAAATGGATGAACACCACCTCTTACTGGGGGGCTGCACAATGGTGCTTTGGTTATCCCTGTGGCCGAAATGAATAAGGTTGGGGGCTTAGTTTCTGGAGTGACACTTTAATCACTGGCCTCTCTGTACAATTTTTTATTCAAATTAAAAAATGGCATTAAATTTATTGTAACTAGCAGTGAAATCTAGCTGAAATCTTTCTAATGTCATCTTCGAGCGCTGGCTGGAACATCTTGTCCCATTTATTCTGGTCACTTAGTTGCAACAAAAATAAGAACTTTTTTAAAAAAAATAATCTCTCTTCTAAATCTTCTGAATTTGAATCTGTACGACAATGAGCAAAATTCCAGGAATAAGGTTGACGTGTCAGAGAGCACGGGCATGCAAGCGCCAGTAAGAAGGCTGACGTGTCAGAGGGAGCAGGTGAGCAGGGGCGGGCACACTGTCTCTTATTAAAGCTTTATCACATTGAGAGTCCAACAAACAAGCTTCAGATTTTCAGCAGCTTGATCTTCATCAGCTATGACCTCTCTTCTCATCCTGCTGGGAGTTTTACTCTGTTCTCAGAGCGTTTCCACTTACGACATAGAGTACCTCGACATTCATGCGGTATGATACGTCAGCATATTCATCATCTGTGGAATTTAAATTGTTGGAATTACTGTTGTCTCTTTTTTTGTGTTCTCACATCTCAGATTGAAGGGGAGTGGAACGTGATCGGTGTGGCCTCCAATGATCCCTGGGTTTTAGAGAAAGCCAAGACATTGACTTCTGGCGAATTGATATTTAACATTGATGAAATAAATCAGAAAACTGCAACAATGCGGCTTGAACTGATGTGAGTTTGAAGTCCAAGAGGACAAAGAGGAACATTTCTAGTGTAAATAGAAGGAGTAACTTTTTAAGTTCATCAATTTGCAGGGATGGCTCTTGGAGAAATTTAGTCCTTCCAGTTGAGGACACCTACATGCCTGGGACATTCACTCTTCAACGTAAGCAAACGTGAACACACACATCATAAAATCCCAAACTTAAACCACTGTTTAAGTTCCTCTGCTTCTTCCATTTTGCCAGATTTTGACTACAGTGCCACCATGACTATCAGTGATCATGTTCCAGATGTGTCTGCCTTCATGTTTATCGAGCTGAAAAAAAACTATGTGGAACAATTTGACATCTCCATACTGTTGGGTAATTTTTTTTCTGATATTAATGATTTTGAACTCAGCTGAAACGTGTCCACTAACTGTGACTGTTTAAAATGTGAATTCACAGCACGTTCCTGGACACTCGACGCCCAGTTTAAGAACAATTGGATGGGTTTTAATGGAGCTCACAACATCTATCCTCAAAACTTTGTCTATCTTCCAATTTCTGGTATATTTTTTTTCTGGAAACCTTTCTAACTAAACTCTAAATATTAGTGAGTTGTTCCTCAAATCTGATTGTTTTTCCACAGATGATGACCCAAAAGTTCGTTTGTATCGCTAATCCTTCCAGCTGTTACTTCAGTGAAGATGCTTGAAGACCAGACTGCTTTGGATGTTTGATCTGAAATAAACAACTTCTGATTTTTCACTCCTAAAAGTCACCGGCAAATAAAAAGACAAGCATCTAAAATTCTTTGTTGTTTCGTTATTTTTTCATCTTCTGTAGTACTTACGGGGATACTCTCGCAGAGAAACCAGAGTTTATCCCAGCTGGTTAAAGATAGAGGTGGGGTACACCTCAAAAATGTCACCATTCTGTTGCAGGGCCACACGTAGAACCAGACAACCATTCATACACACATAGAGTCGAGCGGATGACATCAATCAGCAGTGATATCATTACTGTGATACCAAATTCACCAAATTCCGCTTGTTGATTCCCACGTGTTTATTTAACATCAGCTTGACTGGCTGCTTGAAAATCCTCTATGACTGCCATTTTCAAGATGGTTGCCATGGTGAACAGCCATTATTTGGTGTCAATTTCTATGCTTTCTGGGTTTCTGATCCACCCACTAGCAGGGCACACTGGTAGTTGTAGTGAAACTGTTACCATGACAGCAACGACTGTTGGGTTATGAAGGCACTAAAATCTACGGAAAATCTACGGAACGACCTCCAGCAGCAATGTCTCTGTCTACCCCCAGTTTCACATCATTTGACTCCACCAAAGAGCTCTGGAATGACTACTGGGAGAGGTTTTGCACGTTTACAGCAGCAAACACAGTACCTCCAGAGCGTGAAGCTCAGGTTTTCTTGACCAATCAAGTACCTTCTACCACTCACAATTCAAATTACCAACAGTTATTAAAGGTCTGCTTTTGTTATATTTCAAATATACATCAACCACTTTTTAACTGTCAGCCTCCATAACCCAACAGTCGTTGCTGTCATGGTAACAGAAACCCTGCATGGGGTTCATTGTCAGCTGTAAGGAAGAAAGTACATCCCATGGTGTTCCAAATTCTGCTCAAACAACCTCAGATCAGTTAAGCAGACATACCAGAATTGACAGGGTGTGCCAGCACGAGGGAGCCGAGCCAAGAATAATTGGGTTTCAAATTTATTGAGAGGGTGGTCTGATTGTAAGGGACGTAAATGACATTGGATGAATGATTGGTCTAGGTGCATGGCAAAATGCGTGAACCTCGTTGTATCCTATAAAAGTGAGTGTCCATAATACATTGATTAAAATACTTTAATAACGCACAAAGGTAGATTTGAGTGCTGCAGTGCAAAGAGAGAACCAAAAGAGGAGCCCACAAGAAGAGGAAATCAACACTTAAACAATGAATAACTTATTTACATGCAGTATGTACATGAAAAAATATGTGAACAGCAAATAGCTACAGATTAGAAAGGGAAATGTTAAAAAGTTGGATGGAGGACGGCGGAAATGATTTCTCTATTGTTCCTTTGGAGGAGTTTAAGCATCTCGGCATCTTATTGCCGAGTGGGGGATAGATGGAGCTGGAGATCGACAGACAAATCAGCCCGGCGCTGCAACAATTTGTCTCGGTGAAGAAAGAGCTTAGCCGAAAAGCAAAGCTCTCAATTTACTAGTTGATCTAGGTTCCTAACCTCACCATGGTAACCAGGATCTACGTTCCTACCCTCACCATGGTAACCAGGATCTACGTTCCTACCCTCACCATGGTAACCAGGATCTACGTTCCTACCCTCACCATGGTAACCAGGATCTACGTTCCTACCCTCACCATGGTAACCAGGATTTACGGTCCTACCCTCACCATGGTAACCAGGATTTACAGTCCTACCCTCACCATGGTAACCAGGATCTACGTACCTGCCGTCACCATGGTAACCAGGATCTACGTTCCTTCCCTCATCATGGTAACCAGGATCTACATTCCGACCCTCACCATGGTAACCAGGATCTACGTTTCTACCGTCACCATGGTAACCAGGATCTACGTTCCTTCCCTCATCATGGTAACCAGGATCTACATTCCGACCCTCACCATGGTAACCAGGATCTACGTTTCTACCGTCACCATGGTAACCAGGATCTACGTTCCTACACTCACCATGGTAACCGGGATCTACGTTCCTACCGTCACCATGGTAACCAGGATCTACATTCCTACCCTCACCATGGTAACCAGGATCTACGTTCCTACCCTCACTTATGGTCACCAGCTGTGGGCGGTTACCGAAACCAAGCAGAATATTCTGGAAGCGAGTGAGACTAAAATAATTGCTCTGATGGAGAATGATGTCCAGAAGTGGTCAATCATCTGACTCCACAGGGTCCTAATGACCTCGCAATGACCCCCGCTAAAACTAAAAAACTTTGAACTAAAAATAAAACCAGGTGGTTCATTCATTGCAGAATCTATTCAGTACCTGATTGGCTGTAGGGAATACGCCCACTTAAATCCATTGACGCCCACTTCGGCTTGCCAGATTGACAATGGTGTCCACCCTTCCTAATGCAATGAAAACATTTAGCTTGCCACAAAAACTCAATAAACTACAGAACATTCCGCTTGATCGAGGGAAAACGTCATTGGGAAATCAGAATGACGACTCCCATTGACACCGCGTCGCTCGGTTGCCATTGGAGTAAAAGAGAACATTACCGTTTAAAAACAACTTTAAAAAAAACATCTAAAACATCGGCACGCCTCCCCCAAACATCAGCCCTGCTCGACTGTCATGTAAATTTTTTTTCGATCATCTGTAAAGTAAAACATGTCTGTGCTGTGGCTCAGGCAGAGATCGCCGGGATCTTCCATGCGTGTAACTTCAATCAATTCAATCAATCAATCAATTATAACTTTATTTGTCGGTTAGGAACTTCACTTGCAGCCAGAGCGCCGGGACAACACAGTCATTAAAAACCACATACAAAACCACATTCATTAAAAACATCATAAAACAATAAAATATAAATAAGTAAAAACAGAATAAAACAATAAAATCAATAAACATTTACTTATCATTTTCCAGTACATGCCCATCCGTCACAAGGCCCCTCAGCCATTCAGCAGTCGGATTGAGGTGGGTATGAAGGAGGATGTGGCTCTCTTGGTTTTGAATGCGAGGGATCTGAACCTACGACCGGATGGTAACAGGGTGTAGTGTGAGTGCAGTATGTGTGAACTGTCTGTGGAGATCTGAGTGCCTTTCCTCAGGACTTGGTTATTGTAAATGGAAGTGAGTGATTCTTGTTGTTGTCCAATGATTTTACTGCTGATTTTAATGATCTTGTTGAGAGTGTTACGATGTGAGACACCGAGTGAACCAAACCAGGCTGTGATATTGAATGTGAGGATGGACTGGATGAAGCATTTGTAGAAGACTGCAAGAATGGATGGATGAACCTGGAGTTTGCGAAGTTTACGGTACAATGACAATGACAATAAAGCTGACTTTTTAAAACCTTTTTACTTTGTCCTGAGTCATTGTCATCCTTTTTTTTAAAAACATTTTTCTATCTAAAAATATACAACAATGAGAAAAGTTCCAGGAGGAAGTTTGACGTGTCAGAGAGAGAAGGCGTGCAAGGTTCAGTTAGAAGGTTGACGTGTCAGAGAGAGTAAGGACATAAACACTCTCTGTTATAACCTTCAGATTTTCAGCAGCTTGTTCTTCACCAACTATGATTTGTCTGCTCATCCTGCTGGTAGTTTTGCCCTGCTCTCTGGGCGTTTCCACTGAAGACATAGATCACATCAACACTCTTGCGGTATGATACTTCAACAAACTCATCATCTGATAGAATTTAAATTTATAGAAGATGACTGACAAAAAGTGTAAAGTTATTTTTGTCTCTTTCTTGTGTGGTCGTTGTCTTCACATCTCAGATGACAGGGACGTGGAACGTGATCGGTGTGGCCTCTGACCACCCCTATTTTATATATAAAGGAAGGTCTATAATGTCTGGCAAACTTATATTTCGCATGAACCAAAAAGATGTGATGATAATGTTTGAAATGATGTGAGTATAAAATCCAAGAGGACAAAGACCAACATTTTCATTATGAGTAGAGGTAGTCCCATTTTAAAGTAGTTTCATCCCTTTGCAGGGATAACGCTTGCAAAAGAATGGTCTTCTTGGCCAAGGGCACTGATTCGCCTGGGAAATTCACTTTTCAACGTCAGCATACGTAGATACACACATGTCATAAAACTCCAAACTAAACCCATTCATTGTTCGTCTCCATGCTTCTTCCATTTTGCCAGGTTGGGGCTTTAACATCACCGTAACTGTAAGTGATTACGTTTATGATCTATCTGCCTTCATGTTTATCGAGCTGGAAAAACCGAGGGAAAAAATTGAAATCTCGTTACTATTGGGTAATTTTTTTTCTGATATCGATGATTGTGAAGTCAGTTGAAACGTGTCCACTAACTGATCGTTTAAAATGTGATTTCACAGCACGTGCCATGAGACTCGGAGAGCAGTTTAAGAATAATTGGATGGGTTTTAATAGTATGAACAACTTTGGTCGTGAAAACTTTTTCTTTCTTCCGTATCCTGGTATTTTTCTCATGAAAATATTTCTGCCAAAATCCTAAAATTGAATGAATTGTTCTAAAAAAATCTGATCTTTTTTCCACAGGATCTTGCCCGGGAAGTTAATATTTATGATCCAGCCGTTACTTCAGTGAAGATGCTTGAAGATCAGACTGCTTTGGATTTTTTATCTTAACCGAACAACACCTGACATTTCACTCCTAAAAAGTACTGACAAATAAAAAGACAAGCATCTAAAAGTCCTTGTTGTTTTTTTGTTTATTCATATTCTGTACAACTTACGGTGTCCCTCTCGGCCTCACGGGGGTGCCGGGGCTAATCACGGCTGGATGAAGAAGAGAGGCGGGGTACACCCTAAACAAGTTTGTTACAGGGCCTCACGTCGAGACAATCATTTACACAATTTTGTAGTCGAGGAATAAACATCGAAACACCTCAAACTGTGAAACAAACATTACATTTGGCTTGTTGATTCCCACGTGTTTACTTAAAATATCAGCTTGAAAATGTAACATATTGGCCATTTTTCAAGATGGCTGCCATGGTGAACAGCCATAACTTCTGAGTTTTCTGAGCGACCCACTACCAGTGAGCATCGGCGATAGTTGCTGATCTGAAACCTGAGTGGGGTTCATCGTCAGCTATAAGTAAGAAAGTCCATCGCAGTGTACCTAATTCTGCTTAAAGAGCCCATCTCATGCAAAATGAACTTTCCAGAGTTTTCTAGCTTGTAAGAGTGATGTCCGGGCCTTGTATGTGCGTGTGTGTGTGTGTGTGTGTGTGTGTGTGTGATGTCCGGGCCTTGTATGTGTGTGTGTGTTTGTGTGTGTGTGTGTGTGTGTGTGTGTGTGTGTGTGTCTTTCTAGATTGATTTAGCCCGTTTTTCTGTGGATTTCTGGAACGCTCAGACAAAACAACCAATGAGCAGATGTCTAAAGTATGACACATTTGACGTAGCCAGGACGGACTTCACACACAACCCCCTCCCTCCTCACCACCCGCCCTCCTCACCCGCCTCCACTCCGGCCTTACGCCCTCACAAACTGGCTTTCAACGTCCGATATACAGGCTGGTTCGCTGCTCTGCGTCTTTTTTATTTTCTTCTTTTTTGATGAATCGACATGATAAAATCTTATTTCAGACGCTACCAAACCGCTACGCACAGGTTTACGCCTGCCTTCCCCCTCCCGCTCAGAGATGGGCGGAGGAATGGCGGCTCAGTGAGAGCAGAGGGCGGAGCTTGTACTTTCTCAGGACGGGCGGGGGGATGAGCGATACCCGGCCTTTCATAGTTCGGGGTCTGTGACTGCGCTCCACCAAATCAATATATTTTCATAACTATGATGTAATGCATGTTGTAAACGTGTGTGTGTGTGTGTGTGTGTGTGTGTGTGCAGAGGATACAATGTGAAGAGTTATTTTGCATGAGATGGGCCCTTTAAACATGACCGACCAGCAGGTGGCTGTATCATCAAGACTTCAGTTGTAACCAGATTATTTATTGTCTGAGGAGTGAAAGAGTAGTTGTCAGGTGTTCAGGTCAATGGGAAAGGCAGTGAAAAGTGAAGTGGACGGATGGACTTACAACAGTTTTAACCAGTCAATTTTAACTGCTGAAACAATGGAGGTCCAAAAGGGTCTGGATAGCTTGTCCAGCGAGTGGTCTCCTCTGCACAACATGGTCGACACATCTCTCTTTCGCCGACTCTTCTGCGCTTCTGCTCTTGTCACTGCAGCAACAAACTCCTTTTGTAGTTTACCAATGTTGACGCTTGCGCTTGCTATTTCCTTGGCAGATTTGATTGGCCACTCCTCAACCAGCAGAACTACGAATCGTGAGCCATTTTGCCCACGGTTTTGTGAATAGACATCTGGGTCTCGATGACTTCCTCTGGTGGTGATGTCTGCAATGTTCAGCAAGCCAGGAATCCACCACCAGTCCTGAACTCGATTACTGGTCTGGATTTCCCCAATCCGATTGGCGAAGAAGGCCTGATAGCCATATCTTTCCCCCTGTATTGCTCCAAGAATAGTCTGGCTGTCCTTTTCCTCCGAGTCCATAACAGACTGAAGCTCCTGCAGCTCAGTTTGCAGCTGGGTTTTTTTCTGTTTCAGCGTAGTCATCTGGACTTCATCTTCTTCTTTAAATCTCTTAGTTTCTTCCAAAGTTGCCGCTAAGCGACCTTTATCTCTGCTCAGGTCAACGTTCGTTCTGGTGAAATTATCAAGTTGGTCTTTAGTTTCACAAATTTTGAAATATAGTAAACGGCTTAACATCGCACATGTCAAGTTAAAAGTTCGGGCCGCGTGGCTGCGCGTAGTAATCCTCCACATGGTAGTAGAAAAAGTTTCAAAAAAGTCTTCTGGACAGTTTAATTCTTGAACGAGACGTTTCGACTTCCATCTGGAAATCATTTTCAATCTGAATGAAATGGACAGAAAACTGGATCTATTTATACTAACCTGAGTAAAAGGTAAAAAAAATAGTAAGAAGGGCTCGACCAATGAGCCTGTGTTACCTATGATGGCCGTGAATGGCTCCTATTGTAACCACAAACCAGTAAACGAACCCTATTATAAAAATGCTAAAAGCCTAGTGAATAGAAATTCCTGCTAACGAGAGGCGTGAAACTGGGTCACGAGGTGTCATCTTTAGTCCATGGCTTCAAAAGGCTGCTGTAAATCCCGGGCAGAATGTATCTAACGCCTCCACTCCGATTCAGTGAGGGAATCCACATGGTGAAGAAAAAGATGAAACATCCCCTTCTACCCTGGAAAATAAAACGGCATGTGGATTAAAATCCCTTCTGAAAAATAATCTAAAGCTAAACTGAAAAAAGGAACCAAACCGACAAGATTTCATATAGAAAAGAGGAAAGAAATAAAACGAGTTATTCCACAAACAAAGAAAAAGACACAGATGAAAAAAGAGAAAAATCCTCCGGGTAGGAATCAGCGTTCAGAAACCTATGGGTGCGACTTGGGTCTGTTCGCTGAAGTTACTCATGATTCTGCTGCAATCAAGCAAACAATGAGTGAGCTGAATTAAACAGTGGAGGTAATGCAGGGGAAGCTAACAGAAGCGTGCATTTCCCGGCTGAAGAAGGTTTCAGAGTGGCTGAACACCGCAGATGGTGCCAGAAGTAAGCTAGTGGATGTGATGTGTGAGTGCATTCAGACCCTAGAAAAACGCAGTAAGAGGAATAGTGTGAAGATTCTGTACACCACAGGTAAACACCACAGGTAACCTGCTCCCCTCGTCCAATAGTTTTCATGCAGTTCTGTTTCTGTATCGGTTGTGTGCTCTATATTTTTCTGAGCATCTTTTTTAACATGTTACTGGATCATTGTGGTATTCTGATGCTCTCTTTCTGATTTTACAGGGTTTAAAAACTGTTATTATTAGATTACGTGTCGTCACTCTGTCTGTGAATATTTTTTTTGGTTTGATATTTTAATGTTAGTCAATAAAACCAGCAGAACAAACTCTTCAACATAGCAGAGAACAAAGAATCATGCAGCTGTTCTGGAGACAGAGGAGTGTGCATGGCTTTCTTTTTATTGAGGAATAAAATGTTTCTTTCTCTTCCAGACTTCTCCAGTAACCATCTTTGACAGCGGAATTCCCCTGCAGAGACAGGAGGGGGAGACACAGGCCAGAGCAAAATAACAAAGTCCACTATGAGTCGCAGTGTGCCTGACAATCTGCTGTGAAAAACATCAGTGAAAGTTTTTTTTGAGAATTAGAAATTCTATTTATTTGCATACTAAGAGGTTTGATGATGGTTTTATAATATAAAGCTGTTGATTTGGGGCTCAGATCTTGTCAGATTGGGGCAAAATTTGGTTAAATTTGGGTGAGATCCAGTCAGATCCGGTAAATTCCAGGACCACCATTTTGGTGTTTGTTTCACATACAGTGGTGGTCAAAAGTTTACATACACTTGTAAAGAACATAATGTCATGGCTGTCTTGAGTTTCCAGTTATTTCAACAACTCTGATTTTTCTCTGATATAGTGATTGGAACAGATCCTTCTTTGTCACAAAAAACATTCATGAAGTTTAATTCTTTTATGACTTTATTATGGGTAAACTGAAAATGTGACGAAATCAGCTGGGTCAAAAATATACATACAGCAACATGAATGAGCAATTTTGGAGACTTAGAAAGTTGTGTCAATGACATGAGCTTCATAGCATGACCTCTTAACTTCTTGTGAGTGATTATGAGTGACTACAGCTGGTGAATTCTCTGAGGCCATTTAAAAAGGGCTCATTGGATAAAAACACCCACAAACGCTACAATGGGAAAGTCAAAGGAGCTCAGCACAGATTTGAAAAAGAGAATCATTGACTTGAACAAGTCAGGAAAGTCACTTGGAGCCATTTCAAAGCAGCTGCAGGTTCCAAGAGCAACAGTGCAAACAATTGTTTGTAAGTATAAAGTGCATGGCACTGTTTTGTCACTGCCACGATCAGGAAGAAAACGCAAGCTGTCACCTGCTGCTGAGAGAAAACTGGTCAGGAGGGTGAAGAGTCAACCCAGGAGCACCAAAAAGCAGATCTGCCAAGAATTAGAAGCTGCTGGAACACAGGTGTCAGTGTCCACACTCAAGCGTGTTTTGCATCGCCATGGACTGAGAGGTTGCCGTGCAAGAAGGAAGCCCTTGCTCCAAAAGCGGCACCTTAAGGCTCGACTAAAGTTTGCTGCTGATCACATGGACAAAGTTCTGTGGTCAGATGAAACAAAAATTGAGCTGTTTGGCCACAATGCCCAGCAATATGTTTGGAGGAGAAAAGGTGAGGCCTTTAACCCCAAGAACACCATGCCTACCATCAAGCACGGTGGGCCTGTTTTGCTGCCAATGGAACTGGTGCTTTACAGAGAGTCAATGGGACAATGAAGAAGGAGGATTACCTTCAAATTCTTCAAGAAAACCTGAAGTCATCAGCCCGAAGGTTGGGTCTTGGGCGCAGTTGGGTGTTCCAACAGGACAATGACCCCAAACACACATCAAAAGTGGTAATGGAATGGCTAAATCAGGCTAGAATTAAGGTTTTAGAATGGCCTTCCCAAAGTCCTGACTTAAATCCCATTGAGAACATGTGGATAATGCTGAAGAAACAAGTCCATGTCAGAAAGCCAACAAATTTAACTGAACTGCACCAATTCTGTCAAGAGGAGTGGTCAAACATTCAACCAGAAACTTGCCAGAAGCTTGTGGATGGCTACCAAAAGCACCTAATTGAAGTAAAAATGGCCAAAGGACGTAACCAAATATTAGCATTGCTGTATGTATATTTTTGACCCAGCTGATTTCGTCACATTTTCAGTTTACCCATAATAAAGTCATAAAAGAATCAAACTTCATGAATGTTTTTTGTGACAAAGAAGGATCTGTTCCAATCACTATATCAGAGAAAAATCAGAGTTGTTGAAATAACTGGAAACTCAAGACAGCCATGACATTATGTTCTTTACAAGTGTATGTAAACTTTTGACCACCACTGTATGAATGTAACCTCCAAAAATGTATTAAGAAAAAAACAATACAATTAGTTACAAATCTAAATCTATAGACCAAACAAATGCACTGTTTAAGTCAAAATTATTCAAACTGAAACACATTGATTTGCAGACATTATTAGTTTTGTTTACAGTTAAAAACAAAACTTTGCCAAAAGATTTACGGCTGTTTGTTTTTACAACAGAAGAAGATTTGACTTCAAACGTCAGGTTGTTTATCTGTTAAATTGTGAAATTTGCAGGATAATGAATTTAAAAGTCAATTTACGTTCCGACCCTCACCATGGTAACCAGGATCTACGTTCATACCCTCACCATGGTAACCAGGATCTACGTTCCTACCCTTACCATGGTAACCAGAATAGACGTTCCTACCCTCACCATGGTAACCAGGATCTACGTTCCTACCCTCACCATGGTAACCAGGATCTACATTCCTACCATCACCATGGTAACCAGGATCTACGTTCATACCCTCACCATGGTAACCAGGACCTACATTCCTACCCTCACCATGGTAACCAGTATCCACATTCCTACCCTCACCACGGTAACCGGAATTTGCGTTCCTACCCTCACCGTGGTAACAAGGATCTACATTCCTACCCTCACCGTGGTAACCAGGATCTACGTTCCTACCCTCACCGTGGTAACCAGGATCTACATTCCTACCCTCACCATGGTAACTAGTATCCACATTCCTACCCTCACCACGATAACCGGAATTTGCGTTCCTACCCTCACCGTGGTAACTAGTATCCACATTCCTACCCTCACCACGGTAACTGAAATTTGCGTTCCTACCCTCACCATGGTAACCAGTATCCACATTCCTACCCTCACCACGGTAACCGGAATTTGCGTTCCTACCCTCACCATGGTAACCAGGATCTACGTTCCTACCTTCACCGTGGTAACCAGGATCTACGTTCCTAGAAGTTTCTTATTCTTAACAAGTAAGAAGAATCTACGTTCCTACCCTCACCATGGTAACCAGGATCTACGTTCCTACCCTCACCATGGTAACCGAGATCTACAAATAGAAAGTTACATTACTGTAAATTTATATTACTTTTAACAGGTTAACACAGATGACCTCCAGTAACAGTCAAGCAAACGAGAAACCGAAAAACCAGATCCAAATATCACATTTGGCTGTTTGGACCTGTGAGTTGTACTTTCCCACACCAAAGGAAGCTGCCAACAATTGCTGAAACACTTGCTGTCTTCTTCCATCAACACACAGATGGAAAACAGAATCTGAAACAAAGTGAACAAAACAAAAACAAACAAAACAAAATCACTGTGTCACGGTTGATGACATCCCGGAAAAAAGCCGGTGTACGAACAGCTCTCATCTTTGACATAGAGAAGTGATTACTGAAAGTTCATAGACAATGGCAACATGAAGCGTCAGTCTGAGACACAACAACCAAATCAACTGCAATTCAGCAATATCCTAGATGAGTTATCACGATGCTGACAAACTGACTGAGCTACCAGAACGACCTGAGCGACCATGAAGCACCATCACCAGTGAAAGCTCCTGTAATGATTTGGAATTCCTTAAGAAGTTGTCACAATATGAAAATTCAATTATCAAGAAAGCAGCTTTCACAGGTTTCAGCCCACATCTGTGGTACTTTGGTGAAGAAATGATTGGCCTGGCATTTTCAACTCCAGTGTTACAAAAGAACAAAAGAAACTGATGGTTCACAATATTATGGAAAAGGACGGTTCAGAGGTTCCATCAAAGCGATGTGATGCCCTTAACCAAGCAGAAATTAAAGAGAAGCAGATCAGTCATTTTGTCACCACCAGCACAATGTGTGTTTTTTTTAAGCTCTTGATTTGCCAAAAACATTTGTAACAATTCCCCCTTCAGACTGGGCAGATGACTCAGACTTTCTGAAGGCTGCTAAAATTGTGCTTTCCAGGAAAGTTGTCAATATGTGGTTGCCGGAAGGGGGGGGGGGGGGGGGGGGGGGGGGGGCTGTGAAGCTAATTCAAGGTTTTAACAGTTGCCAAACAAAAAATGAAGATCAGAAACAATGTCTGCTCCAAGTTATCAGTGAGCACATGCACATATTTTGTGATGCCAACAAAGTCACAGTGGTTGCTGGACTTTCTAAGTAATTTTTATGCAAGTTTTAGTTTGTGTTTTTAAAATAAAATGACAAGTTATTTTAACACAACTTACGGATTTGGTTGCTGTGTTATAGTATGAGCTCTATAGGAGAATGTTCAAGTGTCATGAGCAACCTCTAAATATTAATTAATTTATATAAAATCTGGACCGAAATATTTTTGACAGATATGGAACCAAATGAAGGGTTCTAATCTAGGTATTTAAAAAAAAATGTTTTGGACCAACCTGGTGTCCATGATAGCAGTGTCAGATCATCCTGCATGTTGTTCATCTGGATTTAGCAAGGCTGGTGTCCCTCCATGTCTGGTATAAAAGGTTTCGTTTACTGTTGTCCTTAGCTGCCATGCCAATGGACAGAATCTGCCCCGATGGTGATTTTTAAGAGAAAGACTTTTGCTAAAGAGACATTTCCAGCTGGCGTCATTATTAAGGCAAATGAAATGGGCTGGATGTAAGCAGACCGGCATCACTACCGCTTCTGATTTAAGACTCTATGCGTGCTCATCTCACTATGGTCAGTCGGCTGGGGTGGTCCATCCCGCTACAAGTAAACGAGAGTCTCTCATTTGTTCTCTGATCAGCACTGCTTTGTGATAAAGATCTATAACTTTTACATTAATCAGAAACTCACAGCACTAGTGAGAGAAAGATAAGGCTGAACAGACAGGAGCCATGAGGAGATGTCCTCAAAGTCCCGTTCTTAATAACAACCTAATACCAATACTTTTGATTTTTTGCCTGTTTGGGCACTCAAAGTCAGGATCTATCAACAAACAACATTATGTCTTCTTCAACCAGTTGCTCAGAGAGACAAGCTTGTTTACATTGTCTGAATGTGAGGCTGCCCTCTTCTTTTTCTATGACGTTACCTGCGAGTGAAAAGAGTCTCTCGTATGGCACTGATGTTCCAGGAGTAGCCAGGTACTTACGAGCAGGAGAGGACAGTTGTCTATAGGCTCCTGCCTGAGCTGCCCACCACTCCAGAGAACACTCATGCATTCTAATGCACGGCTCAGCTTTGTAGCGAGCTAGAGACCCCAGATCCTCCTTGTCAGCGTCGGAGTCTGAAGAACACAGCAGGAGGAAGCTCTCCTTTGCTGCTGGCTCATCCTCAGTGGGCGAGCCAACAGGAGCAAGTCCTGTTTCTAGCTGGCCTGGTGATACGCTTGTTCAAACAGGAGCACTTTAAGCCTACATGTAAATGTAGGAACAGGGTCTGGGAGCTTATTCCATAAAACTGGAGCTTGGTGGCTAACGCCTCTACCTCCAACTGTACTTTTAGAAATCCTAGGAACCACCAACAGCCCTGCATTTTGTGAGCGGAGTGTTCTGATTGGTTGATAAGGTACTATAATTTCACTAATGTAAGATGGAGCCATGCCGTTTAGGGCCTTGTAGGTTAGTAAGATGATTTTAAACTTGATTCTAAACTCAATTGGGAGCCGATAGAACAGAAGTAATATGATCTCTTCTAACAGTTCCTGCTAATAGTCTTGCTGCTGCATTTTGAACCCGCTGCAGACTTTTTAGAGAAGATTTCGGGGCTGCTGCGAGCAAAGCGTTACAATAATCCAATTTCGATGTAACAAAAGCATGGATGAGTTTTTCAGCATCACTTTTACATAAAATATTTCAGATTCTAGAAATGTTGCAAAGGTGAAGAAATGCAGTTTTACAAGCCTGTGATATGTGAGCTTTAAATGATAAATCCTGGACAACCAGTGACTGTGAGGCCGGAGGCCAAGGTTACTCAGTCCAGGAAGACTGCTTGGTGGGTAAAAACATCTCTCAGATTTTTGGGACCTAAGATAATAACTTCTGTTTTATCTGAGTTTAAGAGGAGTTAAGTGAATGTGATCCAGGTTTTTATGTCCCTGATGGAGGGACATAAAGAAATGGTCACTCTGGTCAGGTTTGACTGATGAGTACAATTGCGTGTGAATCTGCGTAAAAGTAAAAATTAATACTGTGTTTTCTGATTATGTTTCCCGGGGCAGCATGTAGAGCATGAACAGAATAGATCCATGAACTGAACCCTGTGGGACATTAAAACTAACTTTAGTAGAAGTAGAGGACTGATCCTTTACATTGTCAGGGGTTTAGCTCAAGACCCCAACAAAACAGAAGCCGAGGAAGGCAGGCGGACGGTTTAATGCCTTTTATTAACAATAATCTTCATATAACCAACAATAAAAAGGAGCAGAGCTTGGAGCATGTCTGTGTCAGGCGGCAGCCAGCAGGAAGAGAGTCGCAGCTGCTCTTAATCAATCCACTTTGTGGCAACGGACTCCCCAGTCTCCTGCACACAGGAGAGAGAGAGAGACAGGAAAGGGCCCAGACCCCTCACAACATGATGACCTCCTCACAGTCTTTTTGAACACATGTTTCTGCAGGGCGATGGGGCCGTAGCATGGTGTTAGGTGGACCAGGTTGTGGTCAGACCTACCAAGAAGGGGAAGGGCTGTGGCTTTGTTTGCATACAGGAGGTTCCTAGTTTTATTCTCCCTAGTGGGGAAGGTCCACTTACAGGGTGAAGTCGACAAGTTTTCTGTTCATGTAGATGTGAATGAAGTCACTCGTTATGATACTGTTATGATACAGAAGGAATTAGGCTGATGTATTCTTTTATCGTTCCAATTTTGTGTGTTTTTTTGTTAATAAACACAAGGATTGACTGAAAATATAAAACTAATGAAAACACAAAGTGCTGTTTTCAAGAGGCTGAACTCCAACAGCTGAAAGTGTTTTTTGTGAAGTTTATTTGAAATCATTACACTTTGAACAAAAGGATTGTAAACAACTTTCAAAACAAATACGCTTGAAATGTTTTGTAAAAGAAGTGTAACAATGTCACAAAGATCATAATCACCGGTTACTATGTAACCTCCTCCACTCTAGGCCCTTTTTACACCCTGTTTGATGTCATTAGACTTTTAATTGCTCCTTCAAGAGGAATTACCAGGATATAATATTTATCTTTTATGTTAATTTAACCTACATTAGTTAGATACTAACATTAGATTGTTATGGGGACGGGTTGTTTTGTTTACTTTAGAATTAAAAAACCTGATTTAAATAACCTTAACAGCCAACTGGTCAGGGTTTGTTGTCTGGATACAAAGTAGGACAGTAGATGCTCCAAACAAAGTCTTTTATTTAACAAATCTAAACTGAAAACAAGCAAAATACTAAACATCTCAAAACTTAGAGCTAGAAAATACGACATTCGCTTCCAAACATCAACTGACAAGTACGGGAAACCAGAAAGACAAAACAAACCCGTTAAATACTGGCAGGAGAAAATAGGAACCAGGTGTAGATCATTAGAGAAGAGTGGGGATCAGACCAGGAAGACACACCCAAGAGGAACACAACACCTGAAAGGAAATGATGTGAGTGATTTCAAAATAAAAGGAAATGAACAAAAACACTCTGACTTCCTGACTAAACCTACTGACCTGTAGTCAAACAGGTCAGTTGTCAGGTCACCTAACCAGCCAACAAGCATTACTGAACTCTGCAATGCTCTCTGAGACCTCTTGCAGCAGCGCTGACACTGGCTGTAACGCCTTGCCTTTCGGTCAGACTCCGTCAGTAACGTCAAGAGCAGATCATGGCATTCCAGGGTTTCCATTCCACTTGCCCAGGCTTACACCCGGGGAGGTCAGCCCAGCTTCGCTTTCTCGGCGCAGACTCAACACGGGCAGCAAGAGGTACCCGTTATAAGCCCAGGTTCATTTGGCGTAGCGCTGCGGGTTGCCCCGTCGTTGGCTGCCACCCATCTCCTCCTTCACCTGACCTCTATGGCCCCTCCTGCAGGTGATGAGTCCGCTGGAAGGGCGGCCCATGTCCCCTGTTCGGGCTGAGCCCGGCCGGGCCCCATGGGTAAAAGCCCGGCCACCAGGCGCTCGCACGCATGCCCCACCCTCGGGCCTGGCTCCAAGGGGGGGCCCCGGTGACCCGCGTCCGGGCAAGGGCAACTTGGCCATGTTGGATTTCTTCATAGGGGTATTTTTGAGCCACGCTTTGTCTGGCCCCTGACCTAGGACCTGTTTGCCTTGGGTGATCCTACCAGGGGCATTAAGCCCCGGACATCATAGCTCCTAGGATCATTGGGGCACGCAAACCCCTCCACCACGATAAGGTGGCGGCTCAAGGAGGAGGAAATGAGCTTCCTCCGCAGGGTAGCTGGGCTCTCACTCAGAGATCGGGTGAGGAGCTCTGCCATCCGGGAGGAGCTCGGTGTCGAGCCGCTCCTCCTCCAGGTCGAGAGGAGCCAGATGGGGTGGTTCGGGCATCTGGTCAGGATGCCCCCGAGCGCCTCGCAGGTGAGGTGTTTCGGGCACGTCCCACCGGGAGGAGACCAAGGGGCAGACCCCGGGCCTGCTGGAGAGACTATGTCTCCCAGCTGGCCGGGGAACGACTTGGGATCCTTCCAGGTGAGCTGGAGGATGCAGCCGGGGAGAGAGAGGCCTGGGCTGGCCGTTTGAGGCTGTTGTCCCCGCGACCCGACCCCGGAACAAGCGGAAGATGACGGAACGGAAACAATGGCTTTTATTCATGAGAAAGAAATTTTATCTTAACTTTGTATTTTGTGAGGGAAAGTTTTTTCATACTATGGTTCAGTATTATATTCATTCATTCATTCAGAAAAATTACACAAAATAAACATTAATCCAACAAAAAAGGGGAGAGATGCTTTTTGCAGGTTGTGTTTGTTACTGTGGAGCTGCAGTTAAACTCACCTCAGCTCAATAATACTTAACCTCTCAACACCCACCTATCTTTAGCTGTGCACAATAGTTGGACATACACAAATGCCATTGCTTATTCCAGCAATATATGTCAAGTCATGTTTGTACTATACATAAAAAAAATTATTCAAAGTCATCTAACAAACAAACTCATGATTGGAAATTTTTGTGAATGGTCTCATTTTGTAGATAACTTCGTGAAGAAATGAAACACACCAGTGACTAAGTTATACACACAGCGTGGCAGTTGCTATGGAAATAGGAACGCAACTGCTACGTTTTACCAGAAAAAAAATGATGTTTTCTGGAGTATTTCTACAAACTGGATTATTTTTGAGAAAATTCAATTTCATATAGTTATCTTGTGGATTGTTACGGACAAAATGAGACCAATTACATAAAAATCGAACTCGTCTGACCCAATTACAACTGGATCATAGGTAAACTATGCGCTCCACACGGTTTCAGTTTTTTTTGCGGATAATCAGTTATTTCTTCTTAAAACTAGTGAAAACATAAGAATGGATGTTATGATCGTTTTCTTGAAAGTCTTAGCTTTAAAATGAGGTATAACTTACTGGAGTTGAACAAAGAATAAGTGTTGTTATGAGTGCAAACATGTTGAAAACACAAAAATGACCCGTCACCGGGACGATGGGTGTTAAGAAGTTTTAAACTAGCTGAACTTCATTTTAAGGTCAGTTGTCGTTTAAACTGAAGCAGAAACAGAGATGGTAAAGGAGTCAGATATATGTGACACCATTACAAAATACGTTACCTGGTCAAATTTTGGAAAAATGAGTTATTATTGTACACCTCAGACTTCCAGCAAAACTCGGAATCATGCCACCTACAGAAATTCTCTGATGACTCAGCAGTTGTAGGGTGTATAAGTGGTGGACAGGAGGAGGAGTACAGGAGGGTGGTGGATGGATTTGTGGAGTGGGGCGGAGAGAATCACCTACTGCTCAATGTGGACAAGACCAGGGAGATGGTGATTGACTTCCGGAAGAGGAGGAGGACTGCTTTGCAGCCGCTCTGCATTCTGGGTAGAGATGTGGAGGTGGTTGAGGAGTACAAATACCTTGGAGTGACCATCGACAGTAGACTGAGCTGGAGGAGCAACAGTACTGCTGTGTACAAGAAGACCTGCAGCCGACTTTACTTTCTAAGGAAGCTGAGGTCCTTCAATGTGTGCTGCAAGATCCTGGAGACCTTCTACCAGTCTGTGGTGGAGACCTTCTACCAGTCTGTGGTGGAGACCTTCTACCAGTCTGTGGTGGAGACCTTCTACCAGTCTGTGGTGGTCAGCACCTTGTTCTTCTCTGTCATCTGCTGGGGGAGCAGCATCGCAGCCAGTGACACCAACAGACTGAATAAACTAATCAGACTGGCTGGCTCTGTCATTGGCAGCAAACAGGACTCACTTGAGGCAGTGGTAGAGAGGAGGTCACTGAACAAACTTTTATCCATCATGGAAAACCATGACCATCCTCTCTACCCACTCCTGGACGAACAACGGAGCTCCTTCTCCAAGAGGCTCAGACAGCTCCGCTCGAGAACATCTCGTTACCGGAGGTCTTTCTTTCCGTACGTGATCGGGCTCTACAACGACTCACTTAGCAGATAGGAAGTTGTTGCTGTGACACACAAATTTAACATGTGTGGGATGATTAAAGTATAATCTGATTCTGATTATTCATACAGTCTGGTCGAGGGCTAAACAAGCTTTCCATTGATGTGAATTTTTATGTTTTTATGACAAAAAAGACAGAGTTATAAGTTTTTACCAGCAAAAAGGCAGAAAACAGGGTTTAAACTTTTAATACATTTAATTTCAATCACAACTGTTTTAAGAATAGAAATAATTCTGCTGGATTTGGTAAAAACACTACAAGACCACATAAATAGAACCTGTAAAAAATCATTTAGCTATCTTCAGTCACCTTCTTATCCGTCTATCCCTTGTGGGGTCTCGGTGGGTGCCGGAGCCCATCCCGGCTGATTCAAGGCAAGGGGCAGGGTACACCCCAAACAGGTCGCCAGTCTGTTGCAGGGCCACGCACACTCATTCTTAGGGGGAATTTGGCACTGGCCAATCAACCTAGCATGCATGTCTTTGAAGGATGGAAGGAAACAGGAGTACCCGGAGGAAACCAGACATGGGGAGAACATGCAAACTCCAAACAGAAAGGACAATGTTCCAAGTCTCATCCTCATGCAGGACTCGAACCCACAACCTACTTGCTGTGAGGCCACTGTGCTACCCACCTCGCCACCGTGCCGCCCCATCCAGGTTATCGTAACAAACAAAAAAATTATACTTTATAAAAATATAAACATGTACCGTATTTTCCGCGTAATAAGGCGTTACAGTAAAGGCTGTTCAACTTTGTCCTCTAACTGTGGCCATCTCGCTTTGTTACAGTGGAAATTCTGTTTAGTCTTGTTTACTTGGCGCAGCACATCCTCTTGCTTCCTCCACTTCCTCACCATTGATTTATTGATGTTAAACTCTCTCGCTGCGGCTCTACGTGTTCTACTGCGTGACTGATCACCTTGAGTTTAAACTCTGCGGTGTAACAGTGTCTCTTGGTAGGAGCCATTTCCGGGTCTTTACACAAACACACAAATGGAAATGAGACGTCAGCATGCACCGTGCACTACTTCTTCTACGGGGGAAATGGAGTCGGCGGCTGCTTACCACAGTTGCGACACCTGTTGTAGCTCAATATTAATCTATATATAAGGCGCTCCGGGTTAAAAGGCGCATCGTGGACTTTAGAGAAAATTTAAGGTTTTTAGGTGAGCCTTATAGTGCGGAAAATACAGTAATGAAAAAAAATATCCCAAAATTAACCCTGTCTATTTATTGACAATACAATATGCGGCCCATGGTTAACTTGTTAGCAGGCTAGTGGACAGGAAAAGTGCTTCTGAAAGACCAACAAGCAGCAAACCTTTTTCTGGCCTCCACCAGAAAGAAAATCTGCTGCCAGTTTAAGCAGAATTAAAATACTTACAGGTTTATTGATGGTTTCCTCCTCCTTTTGCTACAAAACTATCTTCTTCTTTCGGCATTTCCCCTCAGGGGGCGCCACAGCAAGTCAGTTTCTTCCATCTAACCCTATCTGCTGCATCCTCTTCAGTCACACCAACTATCTTCATGTCTTCCTTCACTGTATCCATGAACCTCCTCTTTGGTCTTCCTCTAGTCCTCTTTCCTGGTGGTTCCAAACCCAGCATCCTTCTTCTGATGTACTCTCTCTCTCTCCTCTGCACATGTCCAAACCATCTCAGTCTGACCTCTCTGACTTTAAAACCTCTAACATGTGCTGTTCCCCTCATGTACTTTTGCTACAAATCTAACTAATTATGAAATATTTCTGGGCTGAATGTAGCGGTGGAGAGGTGTGGACCACATCTAACTGTACAAGCAGTGTTTAATCATAAACTCACAACATGGGCATGGTCTACTCTATCTTCAATTCCCTACCTAAAAACAAAAGGCTTGTCTAATCAACAGCAATGTCATTTTTAATCTCGGGAAGAGGTTAAAAAAGAAGAGGAATAGGGTACAGAAGAAGAAAGGGGGATAAAGTGAAGAGAAAATCTGAAGTTACAGTATTCAGCATCACGACCAACCTACTGGATTATCTAAGGAGAAATTAAACCAGAGATAAAACTGACACACACAACGAAACCTTCTATAGTAAATGATGTAGAACACAAACACATGTTACTAGAGCTATAATAATAATGGTTGGGCGCAAGGAACATAGCGGACAGTAAACAGTGTGATAAAGTGTGTGAGTGTGAGTAAAAGTACATGCATGCTGCCGATGTAAATTAGGGACCCGCAGATACTCACCAGCCCCAAAAGGCTGGAATGAGGAAGGCAGAAACACACGCAACGCCGCACCCGTGTTCATCCAGATCCTGGGGACCCCGAGGCCGAGCCAAAGGGGGCTGCTCACCTGCAAAGACACAAGAGACACCCCTGCCAGGGTTCACCCAGCACTAAGGAGCACGAGCGTCCCTGATGCCAGCACCCCTGGGCTACGGGGTGGATGTGGCAACCGTAAGCCCACAAGGTGTTGGAAGCCAAGGCCCAGACCGAAAGGCGAGCACTCGCCCCAAGGGCAGAGGGGGTCCACTCCTCCAAGCTGGGGCTGAGGGACACCATTAATGTCCCTCTTCACTACGCTAGTCCCTCACCTGTAGCCCTGCCAACTCTCCCATGTTGCTCATCCCCATAGTGACGAGAGACCCCGACGGGCTAGAGCAAAACCGCCCCCAAGCCAGTGTCCCAAAACAAACACGCTGCATGTCTGGGTGCCCCCACCCAAGTCCAGGAAGCCCAGCCCCTCTCCAGGTAGCAGAGCCCCATGATCCCGGCCGCTCTGAAGGAACACAGATGGGTGGAGACCGGCTGCCCTCCCTCGGTCCCACCTGTGTAAGTATGTGCTGCAAATGAAATGAGTGAGAGAGCGCTTGCGGGTGGCGGGTGGCCCTGTTGCTACCAAGCGGCATTGACCACAAGCTGAGAGCCTCTCTGTGTGTATATACTGATGCTTCCTCTGCTTTCAGTGAGTTTCTCAGGATGAAGCTTTACAACGAATCATTTAGGACAAGGAAAAAATGGTTATCAGATGAAGTAAAACATACATTGGTTGCTGTAAAATTTTTAGTAATATTTTAAAATAAATGTATCATTTTGAAGTTTTTCATTTAAAATTTCTTTGTTTGGCCAAAAGGTGATTGATGCATGTTTACACCTTCTCACTCAAAGACAAAAGACAAGTAAACATTCACAGTAAATGATCTTTACTACTTTTATGTGTAATCTTTTATCTAAATGTATAAATTTAGGGGAGGAGATGGCAGCTCAGTGGTTAGAGCGTTCGCGGGTTCACGTCCCACAGAGAGCACGTCTAGGGTCCTTGGAGAAGACACCTAACCCCCACTTCTCCCACCATTGACGCCGTCGAAGGGCAGCCTGCTCCGGTGTAAGGAGTGCAGCACACAAATTTCCCTGGTGAGGGATGAAAAGAGTAATTCATTTTTATTTTTTTTTTTCATTAAATGTCCACCACCCTCTGTACCACCCTCTGCTCCACCCTCTGCTCCATCCTCTGCATCACCCTCTGCACCACCCTCTGCTCCACCCTCTGCTCCATCCTCTGCATCACCCTCTGCACCACCCTCTGCTCCATCCTCTGCATCACCCTCTGCACCACCCTCTGCTCCATCCTCTGCATCACCCTCTGTACCACCCTCTGCTCCACCCTCTGCTCCATCCTCTGCACCACCCTCTGTACCACTCTCTGCTCCACCCTCTGCTCCATCCTCTGCATCACCCTCTGCACCACCCTCTGCTCCATCCTCTGCATCACCCTCTGTACCACCCTCTGCTCCAGACCATCACCAGGCAGAGGGGCTCCTTCAGTGACAGACTGCTGTCATTTATTCCTCCGTCAGTCCGGCTCTTTAACTCCTCTCTGAGCAGGACCTGAGCCATTCTAGAACATCATGACTTCTTCTGTTTACGACACATTACACTGGACTCCATGATCTTCAGTATTGCTGCTTGCAAACTTTGCTGCTGGATACTGTGCTGCTGTAACACACATTTCCCAAGTGTTGTATTAGTACTTCTGCTTCTGAAAACAGCCAGTGTGATGAAGATATGCTGGATAACCTATACATGTGCCGATTCTACACGACCCTTTGTTACAGTGGGATCAACCGATTTACCCGTAGAGGTTAAACTAGTTCAGATAATATTAAATGATTAAATATAAACTATTGTTTGTAGGTGCTATTTAGAGTAGTGCCATCTTTTGATGCATTAATGTACCAGTCGAGGTATGAAAGCTATGATAATAATAAATCAGTAAATATAAACTTGTGTTTTCTATCATAGTAAAAGAGTAGAACCATGTCTGATAAACACATCCATCTGTGGAGTCGGTCTAGCCCTGGATCAGTAACAATATAACAAAAACAAGAGCAATAAAGTTTTCATAAAACTTATTTAATGTGAGGCAATCATTTTGTAAGTGAAATAAAGTTTAAACAAAGTTGTTTCTGCTCTTTATAACAAGACGGTAAGAAGGTTGACGTGTCAGAGAGGGAGGACGTGCAAGTTTCAGTAAGAACGTTGGCGTGTCAGAGAGAGAGGGCGTTGAAGTTCTGGTAAGAAGGTTGACGTGTCGGAGAGTGGACGTGCAGAAGGTTGACGTGTCAGACAAATAAGGGAAAAGGGTGTGTACGCTCTCTGTTATTAAAAGTTTATCCCATTAAAAATCCAACAAACAAGCTTCCAGATTTTCAGCAGCCATGACTTCTCTGCTCATCCTGCTGGGAGTGTTGCTCTGCTCTTTGAGCGTTTCCACTGATGACGTGGATTACATTAACAAAAATGCGGTATGATACTTTAGGAAATTCTTCATCTGGTAGAGTTTTAATTTTTAGAAGAGAACTAAAAACATGTGTGAAGTTATTTTGTTTCTTTTGTGTTCTTATTTTTATCCCATCTCAGATGACAGGGTGGTGGTTTGTGATCGGTGTGGCCTCTGAACACCCCTGGGTTAAGTGGCACAGAGCATTCTATGAGAAAAGCAAATTTTTTTTTAAAATGACTCCAGAAGGTGATTTGTTGTCACATTTTGAAGGAGGGACGTGAGTATAACGTCCAAGAGGACAAAGAGGATTTTAAAAACTATAAATAGCGTGAACCGGATCTTAAGTAAAGTTTCATTGCTTTGCAGGAACGGCGATTGTAAAAAATATGTCAGGGTCCTCAAAAACACTGGTTTGGCTGGGAAATTCTCCTTTGAAAGTCAGCATTGCGCGCGCGCACACACACACACACACACACACACACACACACACACACACACACACACACACACACACACACACACACACACACACACACACAAACAGATCATACAATCTCAAACTAAAACCATTCATTGTTTGTCTCTTATGCTTCTTCCATTTTGTCAGGTTCTGGTTATGAAATCCTTTTAACTCTAAGTGATTACAAGAAGGATGTGAGCGCCTTCCTGACAGTCGAGATGACAAAAAGGAACGAACAAATTATAGTGTCTTTACTATTGGGTAAAATATTTTTTTTTCTGATATAGATGTTTTGAAATTCAACTGAAACTTGTCCTCAAACCATAACCATTTAAAATGTGAATTCACAGGTCGCTCGGAGACTCTTGATGATGAGACAAAAAACTTGTGGGTTCAATTTAATATTTTCAATCGCATCGAGTCTGACGACTATGTCTATTATCCGACAGCTGGTATTTTTTTCCTCGAAACATTTCTGCCAAAACTCTAAACATTAGTGAATTATTGCTACAATCGGATCTTTTTTTTTTCACAGGGACATGCATACCTCGCTAATCGTCATGATCCAGCTGTTACATCAGTGAAGGAGCTTGAAGACCAGACTGCTTTGGAGAAACTTTCCATCCACCAAAACCCTCTGATGAGAATAAGAACATCATCTTTTTCTCTCACAAATGTTTGACCTGATTTTAAATGAACAACTTGTGATTTTTCAAAAACGCTGGTAAATAAAATGACAAGCATCTAAAATCCTTTGTGTTTTTTATTGATCCTCTACCATCTTCATCTTTACTGGGCCAACACGAGGCAGCTGTTCTCCACCTGTTTCCTCTGAAAGCATACAAAATAAAACAATACAATCCATGCAATAAAATACTTCACCTGTGCAACTAACGATAGAAAAAAAAGCTAAAGTTAGATAAAAACTTTTAGCTTTAGACAGTAAAAAAGTTCCTATGTCTTTTGCTCGGCCTCTTAAAGGGCCAGTAACATCAGAAACAAATTCAGAATATTTCATTAATCATACATGTGGGAAATGTGTGTGACAGCAGGACAGTAAACATTAAGTGAGATATAGTGAGTATGGATGCAAAATGAATAATAAAAAATAAAAGAATAGTAAAAGTAATCAAATGAAGAATCAATGAAAGAATCAATGGGGAAATTACAATATGCACCAGCAGAGGTAACGACAGAAGACAGAAACATTCATTTTAAAAAGAGCTCAAATAGATAAAAAAAAAAAAAAACATGCTTTATAAAAAGAGCTGTTCCAGCAGACCACACCGTGCAGGATGGCTGATGCCACCACAGAGTCATAGAACTCCAAAAGACCCCAGTCTTATCAGGTGGTAGAGCCTGCTCTGACCTTTCCTGTACAGTGCGTCGGTGTTAAAAGTCCAATCCAGTTTGTTGTTGAGGTGAACACCCAGGTATTTGTAAGGTATTTGTCACTCCCTGGATATTTTCCAGTTAAAAGGGGGAAGTAGAAGGAATGATATTAAAAAAACAAGTAATGTAATTAAAAAAACTAATGGAGGCAAAATTTTCCAAGTGTGGGATCAATAAAGTAATTCTAATCTAAAAGTAGTCAGTCATCTTCTTGTCCGTCAGTCCCTTTCGGGGTTCCGGGGGGTGCCGGAGCCCATCCCAGCTGATTTAAGGCAAAGGACAGGGTACACCCCGAACAGGTCGCCAGTCTGTCGCAGGGCCACATACATACAACCATCCACACACACTCATTCCTAGGGGCAATTTTGGCACCGGCCAATCAACCTAGTCATGTCTTTGGAGGGTGGGAGGAAACCGGAGTACCCGGAGGAAACCCACGCAGACACGGGGAGAACATGCAAACTCCACACAGAAAGGACAGTGTTCCAAGCCTCGTCCCCACCCGGGACTTGAACCCACGACCTTCTTGCTGTGAAGCCACTGTGCTACCCACTGAGCCACCGTGCTGCCAAAAGTAATTCTAAAAGTAATTCTAATCTAATCTAAAAGTGATATAAAGGGATGAAAGTGACAATGTTAAGAAAAGTGACAAAGGGACAGGGGTGATATCTTAATCCAATTATTTGTTACTCTGTTAGTCATCGTGAGTGTTATTGTGTTGGGAATGAAAGATTTATGGTACTGGGCGGTTTTCGAGCAGAGCTGTCTGAGCCACTTGGAGATGGAGCTCTGGTGTTTGTCCAGAACAGGAGAGAGAGGATGGTCAGGGTTATCCATGATGGTAGAGAGGATGTTCAGGGTTATCCATGATGGTAGAGAGGATGGTCAGGGTTATCCATGACGGTAGAGAGGATGGTCTTGCTCAAGAAAAGAAGTCTTCCATTGAGTCAGAGAAGTATTCCTGACTGTGACTCAGTGGTACAAGGACGTTATCATCAGGTCTACTGACCCTTTAGTGTCTCAATCTCACTATAGGGTTATCCATGATGGTAGAGAGGATGGTCAGGGTTATCCATGACGGTAGAGAGGATGGTCAGGGTTATCCATGATGGTAGAGAGGATGGTCAGGGTTATCCATGATGGTAGAGAGGATGGTCAGGGTTATCCATGACGGTAGAGAGGATGGTCAGGGTTATCCATGACGGTAGAGAGGATGGTCAGGGTTATCCATGACGGTAGAGAGGATGGTCAGGGTTATCCATGACGGTAGAGAGGATGGTCAGGGTTATCCATGACGGTAGAGAGGATGGTCAGGGTTATCCATGACGGTAGAGAGGATGGTCAGGGTTATCCATGATGGTAGAGAGGATGGTCAGGGTTATCCATGATGGTAGAGAGGATGGTCAGGGTTATCCATGACGGTAGAGAGGATGGTCAGGGTTATCCGTGATGGTAGAGAGGATGGTCAGGGTTATCCATGATGGTAGAGAGGATGGTCAGGGTTATCCATGACGGTAGAGAGGATGGTCAGGGTTATCCATGATGGTAGAGAGGATGGTCAGGGTTATCCATTATGGTAGAGAGGATGGTCAGGGTTATCCATGATGGTAGAGAGGATGGTCAATCCAACAAATAAGGAGAGAAATGCTTTGTGCTAGGTTGTTTCTGTTACCGTGGAGCTGCAGTTAAAATCACCTCAACTGTACAGGTGGAGGTTTGCACTACAAAGAAGAGGAATGAAGATTAGTCAGAGTAAAACAGAGTACATGTGTGTGAATGAGAGGGATCCAAATGGAAAAGTGAGGTTACAGGGAGAAGAGAGAAAGAAGGTGGAAGATTTTAAGTTTCTAGGATCAACAGTCCAGAGCAATGGAGAGTGTGGAAAAGAGGTGTAGAAGCGTGTGCAGGCAGGCTGGAACGGGTGGAGAAAAGTATCAGGTGTGATGTGTGATAGAAGAGTTTCAGCTAGAATGAAAGGGAAAGTGTAGAAAACCGTGGTGAGAGCGGCCATGCTGATTGGTCTAGAGACAGTGTGGTGAGAGCGGTCATGCTGATTGGTCTAGAGACAGTGTGGTGAGAGCGGCCATGCTGATTGGTCTAGAGACAGTATGGGGAGAGCGGCCATGGTGATTGGTCTAGAGACAGTGTGGTGAGAGCGGCCATGCTGATTGGTCTAGAGACAGTGTGGTGAGATCGGCCATGCTGATTGGTCTAGAGACAGTGTGGTGAGAGCGGCCATGCTGATTGGTCTAGAGACAGTGTGGTGAGAGCGGCCATGCTGATTGGTCTAGAGACAGTGTGGTGAGAGCGGCCATGCTGCATGCTGATTGGTCTAGAGACAGTGTGGTGAGAGCGGCCATGCTGATTGGTCTAGAGACAGTGTCACTGAGGAAAAGACAGGAAACAGAGATGTTTGTATCAGAGATAAAGATGCTGAGGATCTTTCTGGGAGTGACCAGGATGGACAGAATCAGAGGAACAGCACATGTTAGAGGTTTTAAAGTCAGAGAGGTCAGACTGAGATGGTTTGGACATGTGCAGAGGAGAGAGAGAGAGTACATCAGAAGAAGGATGCTGGGTTTGGAACCACCAGGAAAGAGGACAAGAGGAAGACCAAAGAGTAAACAGTAATGGATACAGTGAAGGAAGACATGAAGATAGTTGGTGTGACTGAAGAGGATGCTTCAGATAGGGTTAGATGGAAGAAACAACTGACTTGCTGTGGCGATCCCTAAAGGGAAAAGCCGAAAGAAGATGAAAAAGATGATTTCAATGAAGTCCATGTGTGTTTCTTCAAAAGCGGGGAGTTTTTTTTTTTTTTCTGGCTTAGCCTTCACTGAGCGTTATATTTGCAACAAATCTTGTATCTTCTGAAAAATATTCTCAGCAAAATCAGAAAAAATTATGTTAATAAATACAGTAATACTTTGTTGTAGCATTCTCTCTGTTGAGCCGTGAAGGCTTAACAACACTAAATAAACTACATGGGGAACTTGAAGTGTAAGCCTATGATAATTTTTTATTTTAAATAATAAGCGACAGACCTGTGTGCTGATGTAGTATCTGAAAATATAGATTATTTCAGATGAACATTTCGTTCACAGACATCTGCTTTAGAGTGCAAATTAAGGTAACCAGACTTGGTGGAACCAAAAGCTAAAATAAAACTCTGCACTTGCTTGAGAGACATCTAAAAAACTGGTGACCACCAGGATGACCACCAGGGTGACCAATTGAAAACAGATGGTAGAAAAGAGATCTCTTTGTGCATAAAATTGGTAAAATATGATAAAGAAGGATGGGCAACTTTCCATCAGAGCCCTTTAAAAAAACACCTCATAATCTCCCCTCCAATTGGCCTCCATCCAATTTGTTACCATGATTTTTCTGTAATAAACCTTTTTTCATATTTTTCACCAAATTCCTTGCAAGAAGTCTTTTTTCAACTTTGATGGGAACCCCGCGACCAAAATCTACTTCACTGACATGTGTGAACACGGCTTTCATGAAACCATTTCTCACGTTAACGAGAGAAAGATGACTTTATCACAGTCAGGTGGAGCCAAAACAAGAGGTTTGCAGTTCTACGCTGTGTTTAACCGGCCAGACTGTAGCATCATGTCTGCTCCTGATACTTGGAAAACAACAAGTTTTCCAGCTGCACATATGTTTAGTTTCAATGTATTTTTATTCTTATGAAAAAAAACAGATTACAATCAACTTACATACATGTACATGTCAGTTATTTATTCCCTCCGCCCCTCTCCCTAGCACTCTCCCACCACCTCAACCCTTTAAAAAAAGAAAGAAATGATGGATGGATGAATGAATAGGGAAGGTTGAGGAGTGGTTACTCTAGCACCACAGTGCCTGATTTGTGAAAATGATATAAAAAATGGGTGCCATAGTTTGTAAAATTTACTTTCTGCCCCTGAACAGTGTATCTATTTTTTTCCAGGTTTATAAACAACACGAGGCACTGTCCATGTGATGGTGCTCTGCGAGCATTTTTGTCGAGCAGTTGGCACGTACCTGTGACTGTCTGAAGGAGTAACGATTTGAAGATGCCAAGAACGGAAAAAAAAAATTTGCAAGTGACAAAAAATCAGTCCTATGATGCAAACAGACGGACCCAACCTGACAACAAATACAGAATGGATTCTGATTACCGTAATTTCACGACCATAAGGCGCACCTAAAAGTCTCAAATTTTCTTCAAAATGAGCGGTGCGTCCTATCTGATTTGTGATTTGCGGACGTATTAGAGAACCATCAGGCGGACGCAGTGGAAAACATGAGAATGTTAAAGGGTGAAGTGTGTGTGTGGATTGTATCTAAAAGAACAGGTGTGTGTTTTATGCAGAACATCGCTGTTTTAAAAACACTGAAAATGGAAAAGAGACACGCTTATGAAGCTCAGTTTAAACTGATGGCGATCAGCTGCGCCGAGCGAGTTACGCCACAGTTTGCCAGTGGATTGTAGATGCTCGGGCTAACGTGTCTGCTGGCACTGTTGTCCGAGCTTTCCCAAAAGCAGGCATCATTTCCGAGGAGCTGCACGGTTCAGAAAGTGACTCTAACAGCGTGGAAAGTGAACCTGCGAGGTTGGATGTAGAGCAGCCGTTAGATTCAGAAACAGAGGATGAGGACTTTGATGGATTTAATAAATGACTTTATGACGACTGTAACTAATATTTAAATAAAACCAACCAAACTCAGTTTTACTCCCGATCTATTTTTAAATACGCACGTGTGTGCGTATGCGCGCGTCTGTGTGTGTGTGTTGTTGTTGTAAGGCGGACTTACGTAGTAGAGGATATGTAAATAAAACCCGCGCTCTATCATCAGGTGCGCCATATGTGTATGTAAAATACAGAGCACGCAAAATTGGGACTGCGCCTTTTAATACGGTGTGCCCTATGGTCGTGAAAATACGGTAATCAAAATTTGGTGGAGATGGTGGATCAGCGCTAGAGCGCTCGCCTGCGGACTGGAAGGTCGCTGGTTTGATTCCCACTGAGACCACCATCTAGGGGTCTTGGAGAAGACACCTAACCCCTGCTTCTCTCACCATTGGTGCCGTCGAAGGGCAGCCTGCTGCGGTGTAAGGAGTGCAGCACACAAATTTCCCCGGTGAGTGAACAATTTGATATGCATATGTAAGTACTAAAGAGTCTCTATCTATCATACACTTAAACTGCAGAAGCCGTCACTCTAATTTCTCTAAAGTTTTAAATTGTTTAAAACAAACCAAAACAAATTTACAGCAATAGCAATTTCAGAGACATGGCTGTGTGAGGAGCAGTGGTCTCTCTGTGAGATTGAAGGTTGGTGAGGAGCAGTGGGCTCTATGAGATTGAAGGCTGTGTGAGGAGCAGTGGTCTCTCTGTGAGATTGAAGGCTGTGTGAGGAGCAGTGGTCTCTCTATGAGATTGAAGGCTGTGTGAGGAGCAGTGGTCTCTCTGTGAGATTGAAGGCTGTGTGAGGAGCAGTGGTCTCTCTATCAGATTGAAGGCTGTATGAGGAGCAGTGGTCTCTATCAGATTGAAGGCTGTGTGAGGAGCAGTGGTCTCTCTATCAGATTGAAGGCTGTATGAGGAGCAGTGGTCTCTATCAGATTGAAGGCTGTGTGAGGAGCAGTGGTCTCTCTATCAGATTGAAGGCTGTGTGAGGAGCAGTGGTCTCTCTATGAGATTGAAGGCTGTGTGAGGAGCAGTGGTTTCTCTGTGAGATTGAAGGCTGTGTGAGGAGCAGTGGTCTCTCTATCAGATTGAAGGCTGTGTGAGGAGCAGTGGTCTCTATCAGATTGAAGGCTGTGTGAGGAGCAGTGGTCTCTCTATCAGATTGAAGGCTGTGTGAGGAGCAGTGGTCTCTCTATCAGATTGAAGGCTGTGTGAGGAGCAGTGGTCTCTATCAGATTGAAGGCTGTGTGAGGAGCAGTGGTCTCTATGAGATTGAAGGCTGTGTGAGGAGCAGTGGTCTCTCTATGAGATTGAAGGCTGTGTGAGGAGCAGTGGTCTCTCTGTGAGATTGAAGGCTGTGTGAGGAGCAGTGGTCTCTATGAGATTGTAGGCTGTGTGAGGAGCAGTGGTCTCTCTATGAGATTGAAGGCTGTGTGAGGAGCAGTGGTCTCTATGAGATTGAAGGCTGTGTGAGGAGCAGTGGTCTCTATGAGATTGAAGGCTGTGTGAGGAGCAGTGGTCTCTCTATGAGATTGAAGGCTGTGTGAGGAGCAGTGGTCTCTATGAGATTGAAGGCTGTGTGAGGAGCAGTGGTCTCTATGAGATTGAAGGCTGTGTGAGGAGCAGTGGTCTCTATGAGATTGAAGGCTGTGTGAGGAGCAGTGGTCTTTATGAGAATGAAGGCTGTGTGAGGAGCAGTGGTCTCTCTGTGAGATTGAAGGCTGTGTGAGGAGCAGTGGTCTCTCTATCAGATTGAAGGCTGTGTGAGGAGCAGTGGTCTCTATGAGATTGAAGGCTGTGTGAGGAGCAGTGGTCTCTCTGTCAGATTGAAGGCTGTGTGAGGAGCAGTGGTCCCTGTGAGATTGAAGGCTGTGTGAGGAGCAGTGGTCTCTATGAGATTGAAGGCTGTGTGAGGAGCAGTGGTCTCTCTATGAGATTGAAGGCTGTGTGAGGAGCAGTGGTCTGTCTATGAGATTGAAGGCTGTGTGAGGAGCAGTGGTCTCTATGAGATTGAAGGCTGTGTGAGGAGCAGTGGTCTCTCTATGAGATTGAAGGCTGTGTGAGGAGCAGTGGTCTCTATGAGATTGAAGGCTGTGTGAGGAGCAGTGGTCTCTCTGTGAGAATGAAGGCTGTGTGAGGAGCAGTGGTCTCTATGAGATTGAAGGCTGTGTGAGGAGCAGTGGTCTCTATGAGATTGAAGGCTGTGTGAGGAGCAGTGGTCTCTATCAGATTGAAGGCTGTGTGAGGAGCAGTGGTCTCTCTATGAGATTGAAGGCTGTGTGAGGAGCAGTGGTCTCTCTATGAGATTGAAGGCTGTGTGAGGAGCAGTGGTCTCTATGAGATTGAAGGCTGTGTGAGGAGCAGTGGTCTCTATGAGATTGAAGGCTGTGTGAGGAGCAGTGGTCTCTATGAGAATGAAGGCTGTGTGAGGAGCAGTGGTCTCTCTATGAGATTGAAGGCTGTGTGAGGAGCAGTGGTCTCTTTATGAGATTGAAGGCTGTGTGAGGAGCAGTGGTCTCTCTATGAGATTGAAGGCTGTGTGAGGAGCAGTGGTCTCTATGAGATTGAAGGCTGTGTGAGGAGCAGTGGTCTCTATGAGAATGAAGGCTGTGTGAGGAGCAGTGGTCTCTCTATCAGATTGAAGGCTGTGTGAGGAGCAGTGGTCTCTCTGTGAGATTGAAGGCTGTGTGAGGAGCAGTGGTCTCTATGAGATTGAAGGCTGTGTGAGGAGCAGTGGTCTCTTTATGAGATTGAAGGCTGTATGAGGAGCAGTGGTCTCTCTTTGAGAATGAAGGCTGTGTGAGGAGCAGTGGTCTCTCTGTCAGACTGAAGGGTGTGTGAGGAGCAGTGGTCTCTATGAGATTGAAGGCTGTGTGAGGAGCAGTGGTCTCTCTATGAGATTGAAGGCTGTGTGAGGAGCAGTGGTCTCTATGAGATTGAAGGCTGTGTGAGGAGCAGTGGTCTCTATGAGAATGAAGGCTGTGTGAGGAGCAGTGGTCTCTCTATCAGATTGAAGGCTGTGTGAGGAGCAGTGGTCTCTCTGTGAGATTGAAGGCTGTGTGAGGAGCAGTGGTCTCTATGAGATTGAAGGCTGTGTGAGGAGCAGTGGTCTCTTTATGAGATTGAAGGCTGTATGAGGAGCAGTGGTCTCTCTGTGAGAATGAAGGCTGTGTGAGGAGCAGTGGTCTCTCTGTGAGATTGAAGGCTGTGTGAGGAGCAGTGGTCTCTCTATGAGATTGAAGGCTGTGTGAGGAGCAGTGGTCTCTATGAGAATGAAGGCTGTGTGAGGAGCAGTGGTCTCTCTGTGAGAATGAAGGCTGTGTGAGGAGCAGTGGTCTCTCTATCAGATTGAAGGCTGTGTGAGGAGCAGTGGTCTCTATGAGATTGAAGGCTGTGTGAGGAGCAGTGGTCTCTCTGTGAGATTGAAGGCTGTGTGAGGAGCAGTGGTCTCTATGAGATTGAAGGCTGTGTGACGAGCAGTGGTCTCTCTATCAGATTGAAGGCTGTGTGAGGAGCAGTGGTCTCTATGAGATTGAAGGCTGTGTGAGGAGCAGTGGTCTCTCTATGAGATTGAAGGCTGTGTGAGGAGCAGTGGTCTCTCTGTGAGATTGAAGGCTGTGTGAGGAGCAGTGGTCTCTCTGTCAGACTGAAGGGTGTGTGAGGAGCAGTGGTCTCACAGTGAGATTAAAGGCTGTGTGAGGAGCAGTGGTCTCTATGAGATTGAAGGCTGTGTGAGGAGCAGTGGTCTCTCTATGAGATTGAAGGCTGTGTGAGGAGCAGTGGTCTCTCTGTGAGATTGAAGGCTGTGTGAGGAGCAGTGGTCTCTCTGTCAGACTGAAGGGTGTGTGAGGAGCAGTGGTCTCTCTGTGAGAATGAAGGCTGTGTGAGGAGCAGTGGTCTCTCTATCAGATTGAAGGCTGTGTGAGGAGCAGTGGTCTCTATGAGATTGAAGGCTGTGTGAGGAGCAGTGGTCTCTCTGTGAGATTGAAGGCTGTTCGAGGAGCAGTGGTCTCTATGAGATTGAAGGCTGTGTGAGGAGCAGTGGTCTCTCTATCAGATTGAAGGCTGTGTGAGGAGCAGTGGTCTCTATGAGATTGAAGGCTGTGTGAGGAGCAGTGGTCTCTCTATGAGATTGAAGGCTCTGTGAGGAGCAGTGGTCTCTCTGTGAGATTGAAGGCTGTGTGAGGAGCAGTGGTCTCTCTGTCAGACTGAAGGGTGTGTGAGGAGCAGTGGTCTCTATGAGATTGAAGGCTGTGTGAGGAGCAGTGGTCTCTCTATGAGATTGAAGGCTGTGTGAGGAGCAGTGGTCTCTATGAGATTGAAGGCTGTGTGAGGAGCAGTGGTCTCTATGAGAATGAAGGCTGTGTGAGGAGCAGTGGTCTCTCTATCAGATTGAAGGCTGTGTGAGGAGCAGTGGTCTCTCAGTGAGATTGAAGGCTGTGTGAGGAGCAGTGGTCTCTATGAGATTGAAGGCTGTGTGAGGAGCAGTGGTCTCTTTATGAGATTGAAGGCTGTGTGAGGAGCAGTGGTCTCTCTGTGAGAATGAAGGCTGTGTGAGGAGCAGTGGTCTCTCTATGAGATTGAAGGCTGTGTGAGGAGCAGTGGTCTCTATGAGAATGAAGGCTGTGTGAGGAGCAGTGGTCTCTCTGTGAGAATGAAGGCTGTGTGAGGAGCAGTGGTCTCTCTATCAGATTGAAGGCTGTGTGAGGAGCAGTGGTCTCTATGAGATTGAAGGCTGTGTGAGGAGCAGTGGTCTCTTTATGAGATTGAAGGCTGTGTGAGGAGCAGTGGTCTCTCTGTGAGAATGAAGGCTGTGTGAGGAGCAGTGGTCTCTCTGTGAGATTGAAGGCTGTGTGAGGAGCAGTGGTCTCTCTATGAGATTGAAGGCTGTGTGAGGAGCAGTGGTCTCTATGAGATTGAAGGCTATGTGAGGAGCAGTGGTCTCTCTGTGAGAATGAAGGCTGTGTGAGGAGCTGTGGTCTCTCTATGAGATTGAAGGCTGTGTGAGGAGCAGTGGTCTCTATGAGATTGAAGGCTGTGTGAGGAGCAGTGGTGTCTCTATCAGATTGAAGGCTGTGTGAGGAGCAGTGGTCTCTCTATCAGATTGAAGGCTGTGTGAGGAGCAGTGGTCTCTCTATGAGATTGAAGGCTGTGTGAGGAGCAGTGGTCTCTGTGAGAATGAAGGCTGTGTGAGGAGCAGTGGTCTCTATGAGATTGAAGGCTGTGTGAGGAGCAGTGGTCTCTCTATCAGATTGAAGGCTGTGTGAGGAGCAGTGGTCTCTATGAGATTGAAGGCTGTGTGAGGAGCAGTGGTCTCTGTGAGAATGAAGGCTGTGTGAGGAGCAGTGGTCTCTCTATCAGATTGAAGGCTGTGTGAGGAGCAGTGGTCTCTCTATGAGATTGAAGGCTGTGTGAGGAGCAGTGGTCTCTCTGTGAGAATGAAGGCTGTGTGAGGAGCAGTGGTCTCTCTATCAGATTGAAGGCTGTGTGAGGAGCAGTGGTCTCTATGAGATTGAAGGCTGTGTGAGGAGCAGTGGTCTCTATGAGATTGAAGGCTGTGTGAGGAGCAGTGGTCTCTCTATGAGATTGTAGGCTGTGTGAGGAGCAGTGGTCTCTATGAGATTGAAGGCTGTGTGAGGAGCAGTGGTCTCTCTATGAGATTGAAGGCTGTGTGAGGAGCAGTGGTCTCTCTATGAGATTGAAGGCTGTGTGAGGAGCAGTGGTCTCTATGAGATTGAAGGCTGTGTGAGGAGCAGTGGTCTCTATGAGATTGAAGGCTGTGTGAGGAGCAGTGGTCTCTTTATGAGATTGAAGGCTGTGTGAGGAGCAGTGGTCTCTATCAGATTGAAGGCTGTGTGAGGAGCAGTGGTCTCTATCAGACTGAAGGGTGTGTGAGGAGCAGTGGTCTCTATGAGATTGAAGGCTGTGTGAGGAGCAGTGATCTCTCTATGAGATTGAAGGCTGTGTGAGGAGCAGTGGTCTCTATGAGATTGAAGGCTGTGTGAGGAGCAGTGGTCTCTATGAGAATGAAGGCTGTGTGAGGAGCAGTGGTCTCTATGAGATTGAAGGCTGTGTGAGGAGCAGTGGTCTCTTTATGAGATTGAAGGCTGTGTGAGGAGCAGTGGTCTCTCTGTGAGAATGAAGGCTGTGTGAGGAGCAGTGGTCTCTCTGTGAGATTGAAGGCTGTGTGAGGAGCAGTGGTCTCTATGAGAATGAAGGCTGTGTGAGGAGCAGTGGTCTCTCTGTGAGATTGAAGGCTGTGTGAGGAGCAGTGGTCTCTCTATCAGATTGAAGGCTGTGTGAGGAGCAGTGGTCTCTATGAGATTGAAGGCTGTGTGAGGAGCAGTGGTCTCTCTATCAGATTGAAGGCTGTGTGAGGAGCAGTGGTCTCTCTATCAGATTGAAGGCTGTGTGAGGAGCAGTGGTCTCTCTATGAGATTGAAGGCTGTGTGAGGAGCAGTGGTCTCTGTGAGAATGAAGGCTGTGTGAGGAGCAGTGGTCTCTATGAGATTGAAGGCTGTGTGAGGAGCAGTGGTCTCTCTATCAGATTGAAGGCTGTGTGAGGAGCAGTGGTCTCTCTATGAGATTGAAGGCTGTGTAAGGAGCAGTGGTCTCTGTGAGAATGAAGGCTGTGTGAGGAGCAGTGGTCTCTCTATCAGATTGAAGGCTGTGTGAGGAGCAGTGGTCTCTCTATGAGATTGAAGGCTGTGTGAGGAAAAGTGGTATCTCTGTGAGAACGAAGGCTGTGTGAGGAGCAGTGGTCTCTCTATCAGATTGAAGGCTGTGTGAGGAGCAGTGGTCTCTATGAGATTGAAGGCTGTGTGAGGAGCAGTGGTCTCTATGAGATTGAAGGCTGTGTGAGGAGCAGTGGTCTCTCTATCAGATTGAAGGCTGTGTGAGGAGCAGTGGTCTCTCAGTGAGATTGAAGGCTGTGTGAGGAGCAGTGGTCTCTATGAGATTGAAGGCTGTGTGAGGAGCAGTGGTCTCTCTATCAGATTGAAGGCTGTGTGAGGAGCAGCTGGTCTCTCTATCAGATTGAAGGCTGTGTGAGGAGCAGTGGTCTCTCTATGAGATTGAAGGCTGTGTGAGGAGCAGTGGTCTCTCTGTGAGAATGAAGGCTGTGTGAGGAGCAGTGGTCTCTATGAGATTGAAGGCTGTGTGAGGAGCAGTGGTCTCTCTATCAGATTGAAGGCTGTGTGAGGAGCAGTGGTCTCTCTATGAGATTGAAGGCTGTGTGAGGAGCAGTGGTCTCTGTGAGAATGAAGGCTGTGTGAGGAGCAGTGGTCTTTCTATCAGATTGAAGGCTGTGTGAGGAGCAGTGGTCTCTCTATGAGATTGAAGGCTGTGTGAGGAGCAGTGGTCTCTCTGTGAGAATGAAGGCTGTGTGAGGAGCAGTGGTCTCTCTATCAGATTGAAGGCTGTGTGAGGAGCAGTGGTCTCTATGAGATTGAAGGCTGTGTGAGGAGCAGTGGTCTCTATGAGATTGAAGGCTGTGTGAGGAGCAGTGGTCTCTCTATGAGATTGTAGGCTGTGTGAGGAGCAGTGGTCTCTATGAGATTGAAGGCTGTGTGAGGAGCAGTGGTCTCTCTATGAGATTGAAGGCTGTGTGAGGAGCAGTGGTCTCTCTATGAGATTGAAGGCTGTGTGAGGAGCAGTGGTCTCTATGAGATTGAAGGCTGTGTGAGGAGCAGTGGTCTCTATGAGATTGAAGGCTGTGTGAGGAGCAGTGGTCTCTTATGAGATTGAAGGCTGTGTGAGGAGCAGTGGTCTCTATGAGATTGAAGGCTGTGTGAGGAGCAGTGATCTCTCTATGAGATTGAAGGCTGTGTGAGGAGCAGTGGTCTCTATGAGATTGAAGGCTGTGTGAGGAGCAGTGGTCTCTATGAGAATGAAGGCTGTGTGAGGAGCAGTGGTCTCTTTATGAGATTGAAGGCTGTGTGAGGAGCAGTGGTCTCTCTGTGAGAATGAAGGCTGTGTGAGGAGCAGTGGTCTCTCTATGAGATTGAAGGCTGTGTGAGGAGCAGTGGTCTCTATGAGATTGAAGGCTGTGTGAGGAGCAGTGGTCTCTCTGTGAGATTGAAGGCTGTGTGAGGAGCAGTGGTCTCTCTATCAGATTGAAGGCTGTGTGAGGAGCAGTGGTCTCTATGAGATTGAAGGCTGTGTGAGGAGCAGTGGTCTCTCTATCAGATTGAAGGCTGTGTGAGGAGCAGTGGTCTCTCTATCAGATTGAAGGCTGTGTGAGGAGCAGTGGTCTCTCTATGAGATTGAAGGCTGTGTGAGGAGCAGTGGTCTCTGTGAGAATGAAGGCTGTGTGAGGAGCAGTGGTCTCTATGAGATTGAAGGCTGTGTGAGGAGCAGTGGTCTCTCTATCAGATTGAAGGCTGTGTGAGGAGCAGTGGTCTCTCTATGAGATTGAAGGCTGTGTGAGGAGCAGTGGTCTCTGTGAGAATGAAGGCTGTGTGAGGAGCAGTGGTCTCTCTATCAGATTGAAAGCTGTGTGGGGAGCAGTGGTCTCTCTATGAGATTGAAGGCTGTGTGAGGAGCAGTGGTCTCTCTGTGAGAATGAAGGCTGTGTGAGGAGCAGTGGTCTCTCTATCAGATTGAAGGCTGTGTGAGGAGAAGTGGTTTCTATGAGATTGAAGGCTGTGTGAGGAGCAGTGGTCTCTATGAGATTGAAGGCTGTGTGAGGAGCAGTGGTCTCTCTATGAGATTGTAGGCTGTGTGAGGAGCAGTGGTCTCTATGAGATTGAAGGCTGTGTGAGGAGCAGTGGTCTCTCTATGAGATTGAAGGCTGTGTGAGGAGCAGTGGTCTCTCTATGAGATTGAAGGCTGTGTGAGGAGCAGTGGTCTCTCTATCAGATTGAAGGCTGTGTGAGGAGCAGTGGTCTCTCAGTGAGATTGAAGGCTGTGTGAGGAGCAGTGGTCTCTATGAGATTGAAGGCTGTGTGAGGAGCAGTTGTCTCTCTATCAGATTGAAGGCTGTGTGAGGAGCAGCTGTCTGTCTATCAGATTGAAGGCTGTGTGAGGAGCAGTGGTCTCTCTATGAGATTGAAGGCTGTGTGAGGAGCAGTGGTCTCTGTGAGAATGAAGGCTGTGTGAGGAGCAGTGGTCTCTATGAGATTGAAGGCTGTGTGAGGAGCAGTGGTCTCTCTATCAGATTGAAGGCTGTGTGAGGAGCAGTGGTCTCTCTATGAGATTGAAGGCTGTGTGAGGAGCAGTGGTCTCTGTGAGAATGAAGGCTGTGTGAGGAGCAGTGGTCTCTCTATCAGATTGAAGGCTGTGTGAGGAGCAGTGGTCTCTCTATGAGATTGAAGGCTGTGTGAGGAGCAGTGGTCTCTCTGTGAGAATGAAGGCTGTGTGAGGAGCAGTGGTCTCTCTATCAGATTGAAGGCTGTGTGAGGAGCAGTGGTCTCTATGAGATTGAAGGCTGTGTGAGGAGCAGTGGTCTCTATGAGATTGAAGGCTGTGTGAGGAGCAGTGGTCTCTCTATGAGATTGTAGGCTGTGTGAGGAGCAGTGGTCTCTATGAGATTGAAGGCTGTGTGAGGAGCAGTGGTCTCTCTATGAGATTGAAGGCTGTGTGAGGAGCAGTGGTCTCTCTATGAGATTGAAGGCTGTGTGAGGAGCAGTGGTCTCTATGAGATTGAAGGCTGTGTGAGGAGCAGTGGTCTCTATGAGATTGAAGGCTGTGTGAGGAGCAGTGGTCTCTTTATGAGATTGAAGGCTGTGTGAGGAGCAGTGGTCTCTATGAGATTGAAGGCTGTGTGAGGAGCAGTGATCTCTCTATGAGATTGAAGGCTGTGTGAGGAGCAGTGGTCTCTATGAGATTGAAGGCTGTGTGAGGAGCAGTGGTCTCTATGAGAATGAAGGCTGTGTGAGGAGCAGTGGTCTCTTTATGAGATTGAAGGCTGTGTGAGGAGCAGTGGTCTCTCTGTGAGAATGAAGGCTGTGTGAGGAGCAGTGGTCTCTCTATGAGATTGAAGGCTGTGTGAGGAGCAGTGGTCTCTATGAGATTGAAGGCTGTGTGAGGAGCAGTGGTCTCTCTGTGAGATTGAAGGCTGTGTGAGGAGCAGTGGTCTCTCTATCAGATTGAAGGCTGTGTGAGGAGCAGTGGTCTCTATGAGATTGAAGGCTGTGTGAGGAGCAGTGGTCTCTCTATCAGATTGAAGGCTGTGTGAGGAGCAGTGGTCTCTCTATCAGATTGAAGGCTGTGTGAGGAGCAGTGGTCTCTCTATGAGATTGAAGGCTGTGTGAGGAGCAGTGGTCTCTGTGAGAATGAAGGCTGTGTGAGGAGCAGTGGTCTCTATGAGATTGAAGGCTGTGTGAGGAGCAGTGGTCTCTCTATCAGATTGAAGGCTGTGTGAGGAGCAGTGGTCTCTCTATGAGATTGAAGGCTGTGTGAGGAGCAGTGGTCTCTGTGAGAATGAAGGCTGTGTGAGGAGCAGTGGTCTCTCTATCAGATTGAAGGCTGTGTGGGGAGCAGTGGTCTCTCTATGAGATTGAAGGCTGTGTGAGGAGCAGTGGTCTCTCTGTGAGAATGAAGGCTGTGTGAGGAGCAGTGGTCTCTCTATCAGATTGAAGGCTGTGTGAGGAGAAGTGGTTTCTATGAGATTGAAGGCTGTGTGAGGAGCAGTGGTCTCTATGAGATTGAAGGCTGTGTGAGGAGCAGTGGTCTCTCTATGAGATTGTAGGCTGTGTGAGGAGCAGTGGTCTCTATGAGATTGAAGGCTGTGTGAGGAGCAGTGGTCTCTCTATGAGATTGAAGGCTGTGTGAGGAGCAGTGGTCTCTCTATGAGATTGAAGGCTGTGTGAGGAGCAAGTGGTCTCTATGAGATTGAAGGCTGTGTGAGGAGCAGTGGTCTCTATGAGATTGAAGGCTGTGTGAGGAGCAGTGGTCTCTTAATGAGATTGAAGGCTGTGTGAGGAGCAGTGGTCTCTATCAGATTGAAGGCTGTGTGAGGAGCAGTGGTCTCTATCAGACTGAAGGGTGTGTGAGGAGCAGTGGTCTCTATGAGATTGAAGGCTGTGTGAGGAGCAGTGATCTCTCTATGAGATTGAAGGCTGTGTGAGGAGCAGTGGTCTCTATGAGATTGAAGGCTGTGTGAGGAGCAGTGGTCTCTATGAGAATGAAGGCTGTGTGAGGAGCAGTGGTCTCTATGAGATTGAAGGCTGTGTGAGGAGCAGTGGTCTCTTATGAGATTGAAGGCTGTGTGAGGAGCAGTGGTCTCTCTGTGAGAATGAAGGCTGTGTGAGGAGCAGTGGTCTCTCTATGAGATTGAAGGCTGTGTGAGGAGCAGTGGTCTCTATGAGAATGAAGGCTGTGTGAGGAGCAGTGGTCTCTCTGTGAGAATGAAGGCTGTGTGAGGAGCAGTGGTCTCTCTATCAGATTGAAGGCTGTGTGAGGAGCAGTGGTCTCTATGAGATTGAAGGCTGTGTGAGGAGCAGTGGTCTCTCTGTGAGATTGAAGGCTGTGTGAGGAGCAGTGGTCTCTCTATCAGATTGAAGGCTGTGTGAGGAGCAGTGGTCTCTCTGTGAGAATGAAGGCTGTGTGAGGAGCAGTGGTCTCTCTATCAGATTGAAGGCTCTGTGAGGAGCAGTGGTCTCTATGAGATTGAAGGCTGTGTGAGGAGCAGTGGTCTCTATGAGATTGAAGGCTGTGTGAGGAGCAGTGGTCTCTCTATGAGATTGAAGGCTGTGTGAGGAGCAGTGGTCTCTATGAGATTGAAGGCTGTGTGAGGAGCAGTGGTCTCTATGAGATTGAAGGCTGTGTGAGGAGCAGTGGTCTCTCTGTGAGATTGAAGGCTGTGTGAGGAGCAGTGGTCTCTCTATCAGATTGAAGGCTGTGTGAGGAGCAGTGGTCTCTCTGTGAGAATGAAGGCTGTGTGAGGAGCAGTGGTCTCTCTATCAGATTGAAGGCTGTGTGAGGAGCAGTGGTCTCTATGAGATTGAAGGCTGGGTGAGGAGCAGTGGTCTCTATGAGATTGAAGGCTGTGTGAGGAGCAGTGGTCTCTATGAGATTGAAGGCTGTGTGAGGAGCAGTGGTCTCTCTATGAGATTGAAGGCTGTGTGAGGAGCAGTGGTCTCTATGAGATTGAAGGCTGTGTGAGGAGCAGTGGTCTCTATGAGATTGAAGGCTGTGTGAGGAGCAGTGGTCTCTCTATGAGATTGAAGGCTGTGTGAGGAGCAGTGGTCTCTCTGTGAGATTGAAGGCTGTGTGAGGAGCAGTGGTCTCTCTATCAGATTGAAGGCTGTGTGAGGAGCAGTGGTCTCTATGAGATTGAAGGCTGTGTGAGGAGCAGTGGTCTCTATGAGATTGAAGGCTATGTGAGGAGCAGTGGTCTCTATGAGAATGAAGGCTGTGTGAGGAGCAGTGGTCTCTCTATGAGATTGAAGGCTGTGTGAGGAGCAGTGGTCTCTATGAGATTGAAGGCTATGTGAGGAGCAGTGGTCTCTCTGTGAGATTGAAGGCTGTGTGAGGAGCAGTGGTCTCTCTATCAGATTGAAGGCTGTGTGAGGAGCAGTGGTCTCTCTATGAGATTGAAGGCTGTGTGAGGAGCAGTGGTCTCTATGAGATTGAAGGCTGTGTGAGGAGCAGTGGTCTCTCTATGAGATTGAAGGCTGTGTGAGGAGCAGTGGTCTCTCTATGAGATTGAACGCTGTGTGAGGAGCAGTGGTCTCTCTATCAGATTGAAGGCTGTGTGAGGAGCACTGGTCTCTCTATCAGATTGAAGGCTGTGTGAGGAGCAGTGGTCTCTATGAGATTGAAGGCTGTGTGAGGAGCAGTGGTCTCTCTATCAGATTGAAGGCTGTGTGAGGAGCAGTGGTCTCTCTATGAGATTGAAGGCTGTGTGAGGAGCAGTGGTCTCTATGAGATTGAAGGCTGTGTGAGGAGCAGTGGTCTCTATGAGATTGAAGGCTGTGTGAGGAGCAGTGGTCTCTATGAGATTGAAGGCTGTGTGAGGAGCACTGGTCTCTATGAGATTGAAGGCTGTGTGAGGAGCAGTGGTCCCTCAGTGAGATTGAAGGCTGTGTGAGGAGCAGTGGTCTCTATGAGATTGAAGGCTGTGTGAGGAGCAGTGGTCTCTCTATGAGATTGAAGGCTGTGTGAGGAGCAGTGGTCTCTCTATGAGATTGAAGGCTGTGTGAGGAGCAGTGGTCTCTATGAGATTGAAGGCTGTGTGAGGAGCAGTGGTCTCTCTATGAGATTGAACGCTGTGTGAGGAGCAGTGGTCTCTCTATGAGATTGAACGCTGTGTGAGGAGCAGTGGTCTCTCTATGAGATTGAACGCTGTGTGAGGAGCAGTGGTCTCTTTATAAGATTGAAGGCTGTGTTAGGAGCAGTGGTCTTTTTATCAGATTGTAGGCTTTGTGAGGAGCAGTGGTCTCTCTGTGAGATTGAAGGCTGTGTGAGGAGCAGTGGTCTCTATGTGAGATTGAAGGCTGTGTGAGGAGCAGTGGTCTCTCTATCAGATTGAAGGCTGTGTGAGGAGCAGTGGTCTCTCTATCAGATTGAAGGCTGTGTGAGGAGCAGTGGTCTCTATGTGAGATTGAAGGCTGTGTGAGGAGCAGTGGTCTCTCTATGAGATCGAAGGCTGTGTGAGGAGCAGTGGTCTCTCTATAAGATTGTAGGCTGTGTGAGGAGCAGTGGTCTCTCTATCAGATTGAAGGCTGTGTGAGGAGCAGTGGTCTCTCTATCAGATTGAAGGCTGTGTGAGGAGCAGTGGTCTCTCTATCAGATTGAAGGCTGTGTGAGGAGCAGTGGTCTCTCTATAAGATTGTAGGCTGTGTGAGGAGCAGTGGTCTCTCTATCAGATTGAAGGCTGTGTGAGGAGCAGTGGTCTCTCTATAAGATTGTAGGCTGTGTGAGGAGCAGTGGTCTCTCTATGAGATCGAAGGCTATAACGTGTTCTTCACAAGTAGAAACAGTCAAAAAGTGGAGGTGTGGCTGTGTATGTTGATCAAAGCCTGAACAGTTCATGTTGGATAGAAAAGCCGTGCTGACTGGAGAACAACTCAGAGACTCTCATATACTTGTACAAAGTTACGTTAGAACAGAAGAGAGAGAATCTCAATGGCATGTGCAAGGGTAAAAGTTTATTAAAACTAGTTACAAAGAAAAAGCATCTCAGTCTGCTGTATTTATACAGTGAGAACATAGAGGTGTGTTTTAAGCAGGGAGGAGTGATGGGAACCTGAAAACCACTTAAAGATAGGTAGAGACAGAATTGTGTGATCGTCTGCCCCTCTCTTAGTTACCATGACACCATGTGTTCAATCGTCTGGGCCTCCTGGAGTTGAGTGATTGCATTAACTAGAGACATTTTTGAATGATAAGAACAAAAGAAGTCATGTCAAAAGAATTATTTACATTTCCTCCCTAAAAATGTTCTTCAGAAGTATAAACAGTTAAAAAAGTGGAGGTGTGGCTGTGTATATTGATAAAAACCTAAACAGTAAGAATATCACTAACATGTCTTTAGTCATTGATAAACTTATGGAATGTGTTACAATAGAAATTGAAATGGAAAAGTCAAGAAATATGATATTAAGTTTCATCTAAAAACCTGGATCATGTGTTGATACATTTAGAGAAACAATGATGGACCTACTATATGAAGGTTTAAATGACAGGAAAATGATTTTCATTTGTGGTGATTTTACTATGTAATTTTAATTTTAATTGTGGTGATTTTAATCGCGGGTACAAGCGGCCGAAATGAGCTTCCTTCACAGGGTGGCTGGGCTCTCACTCAGAGATCGGGTGAGGAGCTCTGCCATCCGGGAGGAGCTCAGTGTCGAGCCGCTCCTCCTCCAGGTCGAGAGGAGCCAGATGGGATGGTTCGGGCATCTGGTCAGGATGCCCCCCTGAGCGCCTCGCGGGCGAGGTGTTTAGGGCATGTCCCACCGGGAGGAGACCAAGAGGCAGACCCCGGACCTGCTGGAGAGACTATGTCTTACAGCCAAAGACTTGGGATCCTTCCGGGTGAGCTGGAGGATGCAGCCGGGGAGAGAGAGGCCTGGGCTGCCCGTTTGAGGCTGTTGCCCCCGCGACCCGACCCCGGAACAAACGGAAGATGACGGAACGGAACGGTGGTTTTAATATGTATTTGTAGAATCCTTCGGAATCATCTGCTGTCACCTACTTTATAAATACAATGTATAGTTTATGTTTATATTCATCTATATTAAGACCAACTCGAATCACAAGTAACAGTGCAATACTCATTGACAATAAATTTACAAATGTTTTTGAAAGTGATTTTAAAAAGTGGACTCATAATAACTGACTTAACAGACCACATACCTGTCTTCTAGGTTAAAAATATGTTTCTAAAATCACAACATGAAACAAAAACTGTGATAATATCTAGACAAAAACCTCAAGAAACAATCAATCAATTTAAAACGGATCTAAGAGCACATATCTGGGATGATGTATTTGTGGACAATGTAAATGACACATATGAAACTTTTCTCAAAACCTTTTGCTTTTTTTATGATAAGAACTGTCCTTTATTTAAAAAAATAGTCAGCAATAAATCTGATGAAAAACCGTGGCTCACTGCAGGGATTCAAAGAGTCTGTGAAAAAAGGAATAAACTGTACAAAAAATTCTTGATAAAAATAACAAAAGAGGCTGAATGTGTTTATAAAACATACAGGAATAAATTAATAAAGATTAAAATAATCAATAAAAAGGAGTATTACAACTCAATCTTAGAAAAGAATAAAAATGACACCAAAAATACATGGAGCATCCTAAATAAAATAATTAGAAATGGGAACAAAAGAGCCAATTTTCCCACACAAATTATGACAAATGGAAGAGTTGTTAATCAACCAAAAGAAATTCCAAATTAATTCAATAATTATTTCAGCAAAATTGGTTCTAACTTAGAGAAAAAAATTCCAAAATCCAATCTCGAAAATGATTTCATTTATAATATACTGTACCTCTGCAAGACAAAACTATATTTTTACAAAATACAAATAAAATACTTCAAACTGTCAAACACTTCCAGAACAAGAAGTCAGCTGATTGGAACGGGCTGGACATGTCACTGTTAAAAGACATCATTGACTGTGTGGTAATTCCAATCACCTATATCTACAACATGTCTTTACAATCAGGTGTATTTCCAGATGCCATAAAGAGGACTAAAGTCATACCCATATACAAGTCTGGTGATAAACAAGAATTTACTAATTACAGGCCCATTTCCATTTTATCTCAGTTTGCAAAAATATCGGAGAAATTATTCCATAAACGTTTAAATATTTTTTTCTACAAAAACACAATCTGTTCTGTGAACAGCAATATGGTTTCAGACCAGAGGACCACCACCCGAGTATTGATAGACTTGGTTGAAAACATATCAACTGCAATCGATAAAAAATAATTTGCCATCGGTGTGTTTCTAGACTCAACAAAAGCTTTCGATACAGTCAATCATAAGTTATTACTGAAAAAACTGTGTCGATATGGTATCAGAGGTGTGGCATATGTCTGGATTAAAAGCTATTTAGAAAACTGATCTCAGTATGTCCACATTAGTGGACATGATTCAGAGCTTCAATCAGTGACCTGTGGTCTCCCCCATGGGTCCGTGTTGAGCCCTTTGTTGTCATTCTATATTTTATTGTTATCTGTTTGATTTCCCAAACTCTGCAACTAATACTGTTTGCAGATGATACTAATGTACTCTGTTGTGGTGAAAATTTAGAAACATTAATACGTGAAATAAAAAAGAATTAAAATTATTTAAAAGTTGGTTTGACTCAAACAAACTGACTTTATATCTCTAAAAAACAAAATGTATTATTTTTGCAAACAGTCCTTTTAAGGCTAACAATAAATTATTCATAGATGATTTTGAGATAGAGTGTGTAAATTAAATTAAATTTCTAGAAATTATGATACAAAAAACTCGTGTTGGAAAAATCATATAAATCTTATAAAAACTAAACTACGCAAGACGTTAGCAATTATTACCAAAGCTAAAGATTTCCTAAATGAAAAAACACTTTATATTCTCTACTGCTCCCTTTTTCTTCCTTACATCACGTACGGCTGGGAGGTGTGGGGCAACACATATTAAACAAATACCACTTCAATTACCATCATTCAAAAAAGAGCAATAAGAACTGTAGTTAAAGCCAATTACAGGGCACATACAAATAAACTGTTTATTAACAAAAAGGCTTTAGAATTTAAGAATTTGGTTCAATTAAAAACTGCACAAGTTATGTTTAAAATAAACAATAATCATCTACTCAATTTTATTCAAAATTTTTTTTACAAGAGGGATACTGTATATAATTTCAGAGGATGTAATGTGTTTACAAAGTCTTTGACAACGTCAGGCTGGCAGGGACTCCAAAAATAGCACTAAGAGGGTTGGGAACAATCTGTTGACAAAAAATGTTGGTAACAGTCTGAAAAACTGAGTTCCAAAAGACTCTCAGTGAAGGACAGGATCATTAAAAATGAAACAAAGTGCCAGGGCAGCGCCACATTTTTCAGTTTGAATCTGCATTTGGATAAATGTGTGCCAGCTTAACCTTAGACATGTGCACTCTGTGAACCATTTTACAGTATACTGAATAAGAGCAAGTCGGGCACACATCGATGTGTTGTGGAGCTGATAGAGGATGGAGTCCCACACTTCGTCTGAAAAAGAGAGTGTGAAATTCTGTTCCCACTTTGTTTTGATTGCCATTACAGAGGGGCAATCCAGACCAAAAATCAAATTGTAAAGGGTAGAGATAACCCTGTTTGAGACTAGTTTATTAGATAAGAGATCGGCCATCGCATTTACTGAGGGTTTGTGAGGAAGCTCGGTGGTCATACAATGTCTGACCTGTAGAAATCGAAAGAAATGTGAAGCTACAATGTCAAATTTTGTTGATGGGTGGGAAAAGCTTACAAACACTCCATCCAAATACAAGTCTTTGAAATGACTTTCAGCCTTTTTTATACCATAGAGTGAATGCCCCATCTATCAGTGTGGGGGAACAGGTGGTTAAAAGTAACTGGACTTTGAAGTGAGAAGGCTTGGAGACCAAAATATTTTCTGAACTGTGACCAAATACATACAGATTGTAGCACTATTTTGTTGCTACATGTAGCAACAAAATAGTGCTACAATCTGTATGACTCATTGACTCATTGAATCTGTATGACTCATTGACTGTATGACTCATTGACTCATGACTCACATCATTGACTGTGTGGTAATCCCAATCACCTATATCTACAACATGTCTTTACAATCAGGTGTATTTCCAGATGCAATGAAGAGGACTAAAGTCATACCCATATACAAGTCTGGTGATAAACAAGAATTTACTAATTACAGGCTTTACTCCCAGGCTTCATGAAGAAAGGGAGGAAAGAGGAAGTGGTGATCCAAAAACCGCAGGCAAGGATATCCCATTGGAGGAGTGTAATTCCATAATGACCCATACATGAGAGACGGAATCAAAATAGAAGTACCTCCTATTGAGCACGCAGTGAATATTTGCAGCTCAGTAATAATAACAAAAATTGGGGAGCCCCAGCCCTCCCGTCTGTTTAGGTCTTTAAAGAATAGCTTTTCTTAGCCTGGCATGTTTACCGTTCCAGATGTAACTATTGAGCAGTGAATCCAAAGACCTAAAGAACGACTTGGTTAGTAAGATTTGGTATGCATTGGAATAAGTAGAGAATTTAGGAAGCAAAGTCATTTTAATTTAATTAATTCTACCAACTAAGTACAGAGACGGGGGGCTACTTTGATAGAATCTGTTTACATTCATCCAAAAGCGAGATAAAGTTACTTTTAAACAGATCTTTTAAATGTTTTGTGATACAGATTCCAAGATATGCTGTGGAAGTAACTGCTGTTAAAGCTGAGAGTGACTACTTTAAAAGGAAAATGCCCATAATTTTTGGAGCTTGCTTTCTCATTAATGAGGATCAGTTCACTTAAACCCCACAACCTTGTAAGGGATACAGGGTTAAAATGGTGACTGACTGAGTTCACTTTTAATAAGATTAGTTCTATATCCTGATATTTGGTCTAGAGACGGTGGCACTGAGGAAAAGACAGGAAACAGAGATGGAGGTTTCTGTCTGAGGAGCAAAGATGCTGAGGATCTCTCTGGGAGTACATGTTTAAAATTGCTCATTGTGGAGTCTCACAGCAGAAGGAAGGAAAGACCTCCTGAATCTCTCCTTCACACAGCAAGGGTAGAGCAGCTGCCACTGAAGCTGCTTTTTAGTGTAGACAGAGTGTCATGCAGAGGTCGGACTTGTTGTCCAGCATGCATGTTAGTCTCTTCAGGATCCTTCTGTCACCCACTTCCCGCACTGAGTCCAGGAAGCAGCCCAGGACATAGCTGGACTTCTTGATGATTCTGTCCAGCTTCTCCCTCTCCCTTTCGGTGACACTGTTGTTCCAGCAGACCACACCGGGTCATACAGGATGACTGATGCCACCACAGAGTCGTAGAAGGTCTTCAGGAGTGCCCCATTCACTCCAAAGGACCGCAGTCTCCTCAGGAGGTAGAGCCTGCTCTAACTTTTCCTGTACAGTGCCTCAGTGTTATGAGTCCAGTCCAGTTTGTTGTTGAGGTGAAAACCCAGGTATTTGTAAGAGTCCACCTGCTCAATGTTCATTCCCTGGATGTTCACTGGTGAGGGAGTGGTAGAGTGATGCCTGCGGAAGTCCACCTCCATCTCTTTGGATTTTCCTGCATTGGAACATAGATCCTGGTTACCATGGTGAGGGTAGGAACGTAGATCCTGGTTACCATGGTGAGGATAGGAACGTAGATCCTGGTTACCATGGTGAGGGTAGGAACATAGTTCCTGGTTACCATGGCGAGGATAGAAACGTCGATCCTGGTTACCATGGAGAGGGTAGGAACGTAGATCCTGGTTTCCATGGAGAGGGTAGGAACGTAGATCCTGGTTACCATGGTGAGGGTAGGAACGTAGATCCTGGTTACCATGGTGAGGGTAGGAACATAGATCCTGGTTTCCATGGTGAGGGTAGGAACGTACATCCTGGTTACCATGGTGAGGGTAGGAACGTAGATCCTGGTTACCATGGTGAGGGTAGAAACGTAGATCCTGGTTACCATGGTGAGAGTAGGAACGTAGATCCTGGTTACCATGGTGAGGGTAGGAACGTAGATCCTGGTTACCATGGTGAGGGTAGAAACGTAGATCCTGGTTACCATGGTGAGAGTAGGAACGTAGATCCTGGTTTCCATGGTGAGGGTAGGAACGTACATCCTGGTTACCATGGTGAGAGTAGGAACGTAGATCCACTTGTAAATCGAGAGCTTTTCATTTTAGCTCAGCTCTTTCACTACCACGACGGACCGATGCAGGGTCCTACTTATTGCTGACACTGCACCTATCCGCCTGTCAATCTCCCGCTCCATCCTTCCCCCTCTCGTGAAAAAGACCCTGAGATATTTAAATTCCTCCACTTGAGGCAGGAGCCTGTCCCTGACCTGCAAGGGGCAATCCACCCTTTTCAAGGAGAGGATTTGGAAGCGCTGATTCCCATCCCGGCCGCTTCACACTCAAATCGATCCAGTGAGAGCTGAAGATCACGGTCAGATGAAGCCAACAGGACCAGATCATCCACAAAAAGCAGAGATTTGATCCTGAGGTCATCAAACCGGATTCATCCAACGCCTCGGCTGTGCCAAGATATCCTGTCCATAAAGGTGATGAACAGAATCAGACAAAAGGGCAGCCTTGGCGGAGTTCAACTCTCACTGGAAATGAGGGTTAATGTTTACTGTCTTTAGGTAAAAGATCTCATTTTATTAAAATTTTATCTAACTTTAGCTTTTATAGATTTCCTGCTATTATTAGTGCACGTCCACTCTTCTACACATCCACTCTCCGACATGTCAGCCATCTTACTGAAACTTGCACGCTCTCTCTCTCTGACACGTCAACCTTCTTACAGGTGTTCTATCGAGATCTGCCAATCTCAGACTTCCAGAAAGTGAGATGTCTTTGAAATCTGCAACCCATCGCCAGATGCGAGAGATGTGCGAGGTTGAGCTCTATAGGTTTAACTGTAAAGAGGTGTGACTCTTAACAGTAAAAGCAGTAGATTAGAAAGAGCAGAAACATTTTTGTTTAAATTTTATTCCACTTACAAAATGATTGCCTCACATTAAAAATTTTTGTGAAAACTTTATTGCTCTTGTTTTTGTTATATTGTTACTGATCCAGGGCTAGACCGACTCCACAGATAGATGTGTTTATCAGAGATGGTACTACTCTTTTACTATGATAGAAAACACAAGTTTATATTTACTGATTTATTATTATCATAGCTTTCATACCTCGACTGGTACATTAATGCATCAAAAGATGGCACTACTCTAAATAGCACCTACAAACAATAGTTTATATTTAATCATTTAATATTATCTGAACTAGTTTAACCTCTACGGGTAAATTGGTTTATCCCACTGTAACAAAGGGTCGTGTAGAATCGGCACATGTATAGGTTACCCAGCATATCTTCATCACACTGGCTGTTTTCAGAATCAGAAGTACTAATACAACACTTGGGAAATGTGTGTTACAGCAGCACAGTATCCAGCAGCAAAGTGTACAAGCAGCAATACTGAAGATCATGGAGTCCAGTGTAACGTGTCGTAAGCAGAAGAAGTCATGATGTTCTATGTAATCTACAGATTACACATAAAAAGTAGTAAAGATAATTTACTGTGAATGTTTACTTGTCTTTTGTCTTTGAGTGAGAAGGTGTAAACACGCATCAATCACCTTTTGACCAAACAAAGAAATTATAATTAAAAAACTTCAAAATGATACATTTATTTTAAAATATTACTAAAAAATTTTATAGCAACCAATGTATGTTTTACTTCATCTGATGACCATTTTTTTCTTTGTCCTGAACGACTCGTCGTAAAGTTTCATCCTGAGAAGCCAACAGCAACTTCACTGAAAGCAGAAGCAGCATCAGTATATACACGCAGAGATGTCCTCAGGCTGGGGGGCAATGCTGCTTGGTAGCAACAGAGCCACCTGCCACCCGCAAGCGCTCTCTCACTCACTTCATTTGCAGCACATACTTACACAGGTAGGACCGAGGGAGGGCGGCCGGTCATCACCCGTTGTGTTCCTTCGGAGCGGCCGGGATCATGGGGCTCTGCTACCTGGAGAGGGTCTGGGCTTGTGGGACTTGGAGGCATCTCACTTCTGTGTTGCTCGCTGCTGCGGGGCGGGGGGCGCCCAGAGATGCTGTTGTGTGTTTCTTTTGGGAGACGGGCCGAGTGGCTGTCTCACTTGAGCCCGTCGGGATCTTTCGTTACCATTTGTTAAAACCTCTTTGAGCCCTTTTTTAATGAATGTTCCTGTCTTTACCTCTGTTGGTGCAGATTGTAATTTCCCCATTGTGGGATGAAAAAAGGTTTTCTTGATTTTATTATTTTATCATTTTATTTTTTACTATTTTTGTTATTCATTTTGTATCCATACTCACTATATCTCACTTAATGTTTACTGTGCTGCTGTCACACACATTTCCCACATGGATGATTAATGAAGTGTTCTGAATTTGTTTCTGATGTTACTGGCCCTTTAAGAGGCTGAGCAGAAGACATTGGAACTCTGTTTACTGTCTAAAGCTAAAAGTTTCTATCTAACTTTTGCTTTTTTTTTTTTAGATTTTCTGCCATCGTTAGTGACACAGGTGAAGTATTTTATTGCATGGATTGCATCGTTTTATTTTGTATGTTTTCAGAGGAAACAGGTGGAGAACAGCTGCCTTGAGTTGGCCCAGTAAAGATGAAGATGGCAGAGGATCAATAAAAAACACAAAGGATTTTAGATGCTTGTCATTTTATTTACCAGCGTTTTTGAAAAATCACAAGTTGTTCATTTAAAATCAGGTCAAACATTTGTGAGAGAAAAAGATGATGTTCTTATTCTCATCAGAGGGTTTTGGTGGATGGAAAGTTTCTCCAAAGCAGTCTGGTCTTCAAGCTCCTTCACTGATGTAACAGCTGGATCATGACGATTAGCGAGCCATGCAAGTCCCTGTGAAAAAAAAAGATCAGATTTGAGTAAAAATGAACTAATATTTAGACTTTAGGTAGAAAGGTTTTGGGGAGAAAAATACCAGTTTCCGGAAAAAAGACATAGTCGTCGGGCTTGATGTGATTGTATTGATTAAATTGAAACCACGAGTCTTTTACGTCGTCATTGAGATCCCGGGAGCGACCTGTGAATTCACATTTTAAATGGTCATGGTTAGGGGATGTGATTCAGTTGAGTTTCCAAACATCTACATCAGAAAATTTTTTACCCAATAGAAAAGACACGACAAATTTTTCCCCCGGTTTTGCCATATCGACCAACAGGAAGGCGCTCACATCCTCTATGTAATCACTTAGAGTCAAAACTACGTCATAGCCAAAAACTGACAAAATGGAAGAAGCATAAGAGACAAACAATGAATGGTTTTAGTTTGAGATTTTATGATCTGTGTGTGTGTGTGTGTGTGTGTGTGTGTGTGTGTGCATCAATGCTGACTTTCAAGGGTGAACTTCCCAGGCACACTGGTTTTTTTGGCCAGCTTGACATATTTTTTACAATCGCCGTCCCTGCAAAGCAATAAAACTTTACTTAAGATCCGGTTCACGCTATTTATAGTTTTTAAAATCCTCTTTGTCCTCTTAGACTTTATACTCACGTCCCTCCTTCATAATCCGATATCAAATCATCTTCTTGAGTGGTTTGAAACATGTATTTGCTATTCTCATAGTCTCCTCTGTGCCATGTAATATAGGGGTGATCAGAAGCCACACCGATCACATACCACGTTCCTGTCAACTGAGATGTGATAAGAATAAGAACACAAAAGAATAAAACTTAACTTTACACATGTTTTTAGTTCTCTTCTAAAATTTTAAACTCTACGAAATTGCTAAAGTATCATACCACATTTTTGTTGAAGTACTCATCAGTGGAAACGCTCAAAGAGCAGAGCAAAACTCCCAGTAGGATGAGCAGAGAAGTCATGGCTGCTGAAAATCTGGAAGTTTGTTTGCCGGACTTTCAATGTGATAAACTTTTAATAACAGAGAGTGAACACACCCTTCCTCCTCTCTGTCTGACACGTCAACCTTCTGACTGAAACTTCCACGTCAACCTTCTGACTGAAACTTCCACGTCTCCCTCTGACACGTCAACCTTCTTACCGGTGTTCTATTAAGATCTGCTAATCTCAGACTTCTGGGAAGGGAGGTTTCAAACCTCGTCCCCCACCTGGGATTTGAACCCACAACCTTCTGGCTGTGAGACCGCTGTGCTAACAAACAGTGTGCCACCGTGCTGCCATTTTCTCTTCACTCTATCCCCATCTCTTCTTCTTCTATTTCTCTACTTTTTCACTTCTAGCCCCCGCACTGCCCACTCCTTAGTATTTATTATCAGGTCCAGCAAAAACAAAAAAGGCACAGAAAGCACGGATATTTTGGTTGTAAAGTATTTAAAACAAACAAAAAGAGTTTGCCAGGTTGGGCATATGGTGCGAACCCTGCCAGAGCAAAACTCTCCAGCCATCTACATCAGACCTGGGCAAATTACGGCCCGCGGGCCACATCCGGCCCTTTGTACGTCCCTGTCCGGCCCGCGTGAGGCCAATCATAAACACCATAAATTAAACTTTTTTTTAAACTTTTATTTTTAACTTTTATTTTGAAAAGCATTACGTCGCTACTTATGCACGTTGTAGACGTAGCACCTTCACTCGCGTATACACGTGTGTGAGTGAAGGTGATGCTGTTCGCCAGGTTATCCCCAAGATGTCGGCACACCCCAAGAAAAGAAAAGTTGATAACGAATGTCGTATTTTCAAGAAAACATGGACTTCCAAATATTTCTTTACAGAAATTAAAGCAGTGTGTTTAGTCTGTGGTACACAGGTTGCTGTGTTCGCCACTACACCACCAAGCATGAAGTCTGTCTGGTGAAGAGCGTGCAAGGGAGTCTGATGAAAACTACAAACTAAACTTCACACTCCCAGAGATGAAGCCGTGAGGACAACTTATGTCATTTCTCACAAAATCGCCAGAAAAAGTAAGGCGTTTTCCGACGGAGAGTTTATTAAGGAGTGTTTATTGGACTCTGCTGCGCTGATGTGCCCAGAGAAAAAAGGCACATTTGAGAACGTTTCAGGTGGAAAGCATTACAAGTTATTGTTTGTGGAGATTAACAAGTTAAAAAATAAATTGCACTGGTTCAATAATTGTTTTTCTTATTTAACCAATAGAGCACAGTTTCACATGACCTAATTTACATATTTACAGAGTGCTTTATTCTTCTGATTATCAGTACCAGCTATGTATTTCACAATGACAGAAAGTTGGTGGCCCTCTGACACAATTCAGGCTTCTCATGCGGCCCCTGATAAAAATTAATTGCCCACCCCTGATCTCCATGAACAGAACACTTGTGGACTCGCCCCACTAAGGTGAATATGCAAACATCCCGAAAGCATACAAAGCCAAAGCCCTTCACCCGCTTGGCAGGTATGACCACAACCTGGTCCACCTAACACCATGCCATGGCCCCATCACCCTGCAGAAACATGTGTTCAAAAAGACTGTGAGGAGGTCATCATCAGAGATGAGATCGGACCTAAAAAATCCAGCCCGACCCGACACAGCCCGTGGGTATTAAAACACAAACCGGACCGAGCCAGACCAATTAACTTGATTTGCGAGCCCGAAACAAGCCCGGAATGTCATATTTTATTTGTGAGGACTCGAGGTGGAGGGTTATTTATAAATAGGAACATTTTCAGGAACACGCTTTTTAAATAAATAAAAAAAAAAATCTCCTCTTTTTGGTGGAGGAGTTTAAGTACCTCGGGGTCTTGTTCGCGAGTGGGGGAAAGATGTAACGGGAGATCGACAGGCGGATCGGTGCGGCATCAGCAATAACTAGGACGCTGCATCAGTCCGTCGTGGTAAAGAGAGAGCTGAGCCGAAAAGCAAAGCTCTCGATTTACAAGTCGATCTACGTTCCTACCCTCACCATGGTAACCAGGATCTACGTTCCTACCCTCACCATGGTAACCAGGAACTACGTTCCTACCCTCACCATGGTAACCAGGATCTACGTTCCTACACTCACCATGGTAACCAGGATCTACGTTCCTACCCTCACCATGGTAACAAGGATCTACGTTCCTACCCTCACCATGGTAACCAGGATCTACGTTCCTACCCTCACCATGGTAACAAGGATCTACGTTCCTACCCTCACCATGGTAACAAGGATCTACGTTCCTACCCTCACCATGGTAACCAGGAACTACGTTCCTACCCTCACCATGGTAACCAGGATCTACGTTCCTACCCTCACCTATGGTCACCAGCTGTGGGTGGTGACCGAAAGAATGAGATCGCGGGTTCAAGCGGCCGAAATGATCTTCCTCCGCAGGGTGGCTGGGCTCTCACTCAGAGATCGGGTGAGGAGCTCTGCCATCCGGGAGGAGCTCGGTGTCGAGCCGCTCCTCCTCCAGGTCGAGAGGAGCCAGATGGGTGGTTCGGGCATCAGGTCAGGATGCCCCCGAGCACCTCACGGGCGAGGTGTTTCGGGTACGTCCCACCAGGAGGAGACCAAGGAGCAGACCCTGGACCTGCTGGAGAGACTATGTCTCACAGCTGGCCGGGGAACGACTTGTGATCCTTCCGGGTGAGCTAGAGGATGCAGCCGGGGAGAGAGAGGCCTGGGCTTCCTGTTTAAGGCTGTTACCCCCGCGACCCGACCCCCGAACAAGCGGAAGATGACGGAACGGAAAAAAAAATCACATCATATGACCCCTAACCCACATGTCTGTGATGACCTGCTTAGCGTGAAGAGGAGGGACGGTCTTTGAAACAAATGATAAAATAGATCTTTAACGATCATCACTTTTACCAGTCCAGCTGTTTAAATGCCCGCTCAGCGTCGAGGTGCCAGTCTTTTTGGTGTCGTATGAAAGCAAAGCGCCACATTGACTACATCCAGCGAAGCCAACGCAAGTTTCTGTAGGATTTTGAAGAATAAATTTGAATCTTTTCCACACCTCACTCTTACCGGTGTGTGTTTGTCTTTTCAGTTCTCCTGCTTTTAGTTTATCCTTAACTTCTCACTCCTTCGTATCGGGGATCCTCCTTAACTTCTCACTCCTTCATATCGGGGATCCTCCTTAACTTCTCACTCCTTCATATCGGGGATCCTCCTTAACTTCTTACTCCTTCATATCGGGGATCCTCCTTAACTTCTCACTCCTTCATATCGGGGATCCTCCTTAACTTCTCACTCCTTCATATCGGGGATCCTCCTTAACTTCTTACTCCTTCATATCGGGGATCCTCCTTAACTTCTCACTCCTTCATATCGGGGATCCTCCTTAACTTCTCACTCCTTCATATCGGGGATCCTCCTTAACTTCTTACTCCTTCATATCGGGGATCCTCCTTAACTTCTCACTCCTTCATATCGGGGATCCTCCTTAACTTCTCACTCCTTCATATCGGGGATCCTCCTTAACTTCTTACTCCTTCGTATCGGGGATCCTCCTTAACTTCTCACTCCTTCATATCGGGGATCCTCCTTAACTTCTCACTCCTTCATATCGGGGATCCTCCTTAACTTCTTACTCCTTCATATCGGGGATCCTCCTTAACTTCTCACTCCTTCATATCGGGGATCCTCCTTAACTTCTCACTCCTTCATATCGGGGATCCTCCTTAACTTCTTACTCCTTCATATCGGGGATCCTCCTTAACTTCTCACTCCTTCATATCGGGGATCCTCCTTAACTTCTTACTCCTTCGTATCGGGGATCCTCCTTAACTTCTCACTCCTTCATATCGGGGATCCTCCTTAACTTCTTACTCCTTCATATCGGGGATACCAGTTCAAAATAAATAAAATAAAGACGTGCGCAGGAGAGGATTACCAAATTAAGAGAGGGCTCTGACTCTGTGGATCCTGTTTAGTAGTTAAACATTACTTCTCTGTTTTAATTTTATAACAAGTATTTATTAGTTTAGTACACACACACACACACACCTCGTTTTAGTTTACATTTTATAAACATAGATTTATTTGAAAAAAAATAAAATAAAGTCAGCGAGAGAGAAGCCCGCCGACCCGACCCGAAGTAATGTTTGACGGTCAGGTCGGGCTCGAGCTTAAGATCTTACCTCTGGTGATCATGTAAAGGATCTGTCCTCTACTTCTACTAAAGTTAGTTTTGGCATCCCACAGGGTTCAAATCTTGGATCTATTCTGTTCATGCTGCCCTCTGGGAAACATAATCAGAAAACATTGTATTAATTTTTACTGTTACGCAGATTCACACACAGTTGTACTTATTGTCACGTCTCGTCAATCTTCTGTTTTGTTTTGCACTTTATGGACCTTGTCTCGCTTGTGTTTTCTTGTGTTGTTTCCTGTTTTATTTTGAAACACTAACTCTCCTCTCGTTTCAGGCCATGTTACTTCCTGTCCTGGTGTGTTTCCCTCAGGTGTGATCGTCTAATCCTCCTTGATTGTTTCCTCCTGAGTTTCCCCCTTCCTGATGCTATTAAAGTCTGCGTCTTCCCTCGTCTTGTGCCAGATTGTTTTAACTGTTTGTCTAGAATCACATGTGAAGAAAATTGGTATTTTACTCCTTATCTTTTTACATTTTAAGAAAATTAACGTTTTACCATTTATTCAATAAAGATACATTTCTGAACGTTTTATTTTGCTAAGGCTGAGCCTCTGACAATAAATGCTTGCTATGTGTTAAATGTAAGGTTGTCTGCTGGGAAGATTGTCAAGGCCGTTGTACAACAAGACCAGTGGGAATCTAGTTGCAAGAAGTTGGAAGAAGAGAAGTTGAGAAGACGGAGAACGAATGACCAATCGGGAGAAAGAGAAGACGCCTTAATTAAAGAATATTTATGAACTGTATTTTACTATAAAATTGGCGATCTCAGATGGGCGTTGTCTTTGTTAAAACCTCACAGAGAAACATAGGTGTGCTCCGTGAGGACAATGAAACCCAGATGCATCTGTTTAGATTCTAATGTTGAGGAATAAATATCGGAAATTGAGAAAATGATTGAATCCTGGTAGTATTTTAAATACTTGGTATGCTTTAATATTTAGTGTTTTGATCACCAGCCTTCTCTTCAGTCTGCACACGCAAGAAAGACCGGGTGGTGAGATTATTTAATGAATAATAGATGAATAATTGATTTCTGTAGTGCCTTTAACACCATCCAGCCCTCAATACTGGGTGATAAGCTGCGGCTGATGGGTGCTGGTGCGTCCGCCGTCTCCTGGATCACTGATTACCTGACGGGCAGGCCACAGTTCGTCCGGCTGGGCAAAGTCCGGTCTGATGTGGTTTTAAGTGGTGTGGGAGCCCCACAGGGCACTGTGCTCTCTCCATTCCTCTTCACATTGTACACTTCAGACTTCCAGCACAACTCCGATTCATGCCACCTACAGAAATTCTCTGATGACTCTGCAGTTGTAGGGTGTATAAGTGGTGGGCAGGAGGAGGAGTACAGGAGGGTGGTGGATGGATTTGTGGTGTGGGCGGGAGAGAATCACCTACTGCTCAATGTAGACAAGACCAGGGAGATGGTGATTGACTTCCGGAAGAGGAGGAAGACTGCTTTGCAGCCGCTCTGCATTCTGGGTAGAGATGTGGAGGTGGTCGAGGAGTACAAATACCTTGGAGTGACCATCGACAGTAGACTGAGCTGGAGGAGCAACAGTACTGCTGTGTACAAGAAGACCTGCAGCCGACTTTACTTTCTAAGAAAGCTGAGGTCCTTCAATGTGTGCGGCAAGATGCTGGAGACCTTCTATCAGTCTGTGGTGGAGACCTTCTACCAGTCTGTGGTGGCCAGCACCTTGTTCTTCTCCGTCATCTGCTGGGGGAGCAGCATCACAGCCCGTGACACCAACAGACTAAATAAACTAATCAGACTGGCTGGCTCTGTTATTGGCAGCAAACAGGACTCACTTGAGGCAGTGGTAGAGAGGAGGTCACTGAACAAACTTTTATCCATCATGGACAATCATGACCATCCTCTCTACCCACTCCTGGACGAACAGCGGAGCTCCTTCTCCAAGAGGCTCAGACAGCTCCGCTCGAGAACATCTCGTTACCGGAGGTCTTTCTTTCCGTACGTGATCGGGCTCTACAACGACTCACTTAGCAGATAGGAAGTTGTTGCTGTGACACACAAATTTCCCCTGTGTGGGATCATTAAAGTATATTCTGATTCTGATTCTGATAATAGTTTAAGTGAATATTGGATTTAACCAAAGCCTGAGAAAAAGAAAACCCCCGGATTCTTTCACATGTTAGAAAATAAAAGTTACTAAGTTACTTTCTGCCTTATTCCAAGCCTGACACTTATCAGTCAAACCTGACCAGAGTGACCGTGTAGAAAATCCAATGCTTACATCAGGGACATAAAGACCTGGATGACAATCAATTCTCTCCTCTTAAACTCAGAGGAGACTGAAATTATTAAAGTAAGTCCTAAAAATCTGAGACATGTTTTTACTGACCAAGCAGTCTTCTTTGACGAAGTAAGCTTGGCCTCCGGCCTCACAGTCACAGTCACTATTTGACCCAGATTTATCATTTAAAGCTCAAACAGCACAGGCTTCTAAAACTGCATTTTTTCACCATTGCAACATATCGAGAATTTGAAATATTTCATGTAAAAGTGATGCTGAAAAACTCATCCATGATTTGTTACATCGAGATTGGATTATTGTAACGCTTTGCTCGTAGCATGCTCTAAATCTTCCCTAAAAAATCTTCAGCTGGTTCAAAATGCAGCAGCAAGACAAATAACAGGATCTGATGAAAGAGGTCATATTACGTGCTAGAGTCTTCCATTTGAGTTTAGGATCAAGTTTAAAATTCTCGTACTAACCTGAACATACTCGTGAATGCTTTCGGCCGCTTTGCCCACTAATTAGTGCAACCGCTTTTGGCCGCTACTGTTACCATGACAGCAACGATGGTTGTGTTATGGATGCTGACAGTTGACAGCAGTTGTTGTTTATTTTGTTTTTTAGGATCTTCTGCTATCCTTAGTGATACAGGTGAAGTATTTTATTGCATCGTTTTTTTTTGTATGTTTTAAGAGGAAACAGGTGGAGAACAGCTGCCTTGTGTTGGCCCAGTAAAGATGAAGATGACAGAGGATCAATAAAAAATACAAAGGATTTTAGATGCTTGTCATTTTATTTACCAGGATTTTTTAAGAGTGAAAAATTACAAGTTGTTCATCTAAAATCAGGTCAAACATTTGTGAGAGAAAAAGATGATGTTCTTATTCTCATCAGAGGGTTTTGGTGGATGGAAAGTTTCTCCAAAGCAGTCTGGTCTTCAAGCTCCTTCACTGATGTAACAGCTGGATCATGACGATTAGCGAGCCATGCAAGTCCCTGTGAAAAAAAAAAGATCAGATTTCAGTAACAATGAACTAATATTTAGACTTTAGGTAGAAATGTTTTGAGGAGAAAAATACCAGTTCTCGGAAAAAAGACATAGTCGTCGGACTTGATGTGATTGTACTGATTAAATTTTAACCACTCTATCTTGTACCACCTGTCGAGATCCTGGGAGCGACCTGTGAATTTACATTTTAAATGGTCATGGTTAGCGGACACGTTTCAGCTGAGTTTATAAACGTCTATATCAGAAAAAAAAAATTACCCAATAGAAAAGACATGGCAAATCTTTCCCCATTTTTCTCCATCTGGACGAGCATGAAGGTACTAAAATCCCCCACCCGTTCAGTTAAAGTTATAAAGATGTCATAGCCCCAACCTGACAAAATGGAAGAAGCATAGGAGACAAACAATGATTGGGTTCAGTTTGGGATTTTATGATCTGTGTGTGTTTGTGTGTGTGTGTGTGTGTGTGTGTGTGTGTGTGTCTCTATGCTGACTGTCAAGGAGGAACATCCCAGGCGAACGGGTTCTTCTGCCCTCCATGATGTATTTTCGACATTGGCCGTGCCTGTAAAGTAATAAAACTTTACTCAAATGTGGCTCCCTCTAATTGGGATTTAAAAAATCCTCTCTGTCCTCTCACCTTCCTCCTTCAGCGACCACAATCAACCTATCATCTCGAGTTAGTTTGAATGTGATTTTGCCATTCTGATATCCGGCTGGTGCCACAAAACCCAGGGATGATAAGAAGCCACACCGATTATGTTCCACGTCCCTGACAACTGAGATGTGATTAGAGTAAGAACATAAAGATAAGTTCACATTTATCGTCCGTTCTTTTATAAATTTAAACTCTACCAGATGATAGATTTCCTAAAGTATCATACCACATCATTCTTGTCATGGTATCTGTGGTGAGTGGAAACGCTCAAAGAGCAGAGCAACACTCCCAGCAGGATGAGCAGAGAAGTCATAGCTGCTGAAGATCGAGCTGATTAGAATCTGGAAGCTTGTTTGTTGGACTTTTAATGTGATAAACTTTTAACAACAGAGAGTGCCCGCCCTTACCTATTTCTGTCTGCACGTCAGCCTTCTTACTAAAGCACGTCTTCCCTCTACGACACGTCAACCTTCTTAAAGCATGTCTTCCCTCTACGACACGTCAACCTTCTGACTAAACCACGTCTTCCCTCTACGACACGTCAACCTTCTGACTAAACCACGTCTTCCCTCTACGACACGTCAACCTTCTGACTGAAGCACGTCTTCCCTCTACGACACGTCAACCTTCTTAAAGCATGTCTTCCCTCTACGACACGTCAACCTTCTGACTGAAGCACGTCTTCCCTCTACGACACGTCAACCTTCTGACTAAACCACGTCTTCCCTCTACGACACGTCAGCCTTCTTAAAGCATGTCTTCCCTGTACGACACGTCAACCTTCTTAAAGCACGTCTTCCCTCTACGACACGTCAACCTTCTTAAAGCACGTCTTCCCTCTACGACACGTCAACCTTCTGACTGAAGCACGTCTTCCCTCTACGACACGTCAACCTTCTTAAAGCATGTCTTCCCTCTACGACACGTCAACCTTCTGACTAAACCACGTCTTCCCTCTACGACACGTCAACCTTCTTACTAAACCACGTCTTCCCTCTACGACACGTCAGCCTTCTTACTAAACCACGTCTTCCCTCTACGACACGTCAGCCTTCTGACTAAACCACGTCTTCCCTCTACGACACGTCAGCCTTCTGACTAAACCACGTCTTCCCTCTACGACACGTCAACCTTCTTACTGGAACTTTTCTCATTGTTGTTCAGATTTAAATTTAGTAAAAAATAGACTGAACTGTTTTGTTCTTTAATCCTTCAAAAATTTTTCCAAGCGAGAGACCGGAATCAGCAGAAGATATTCCAGCCACCGCTGGAAAACCAACATGGTGGCATGAGAAACCATCCAGCTGCATGCCCCCTTACCCTGCTCTAAATACCACTGAAATATTTTTTTCCAAGAAATTTGATGACATCTTTTTATCTGAATGAGCTGAAAGGCAAGTGATTCTAGCTTCGCCCCCATCCTGGACGCAAACCCCTGATCTTCCTCATGTATGGTCACCGGGCTCCGTGGCACCATGATGCAGCCCCACAGTAAATAATTTAAAGTAATTGTTGTTGGTAAAGAGCCTCTGGCCACTTAGCCTGGCACGAAGTACAGATTAGAAGAAAAAGAAAAGATTTCCGACAGGTCTTTTAAAAATTTTCAGGCTCAAAAGAGAATTTAAACACAACTTTGACATCTTTAGAAAAAACACTGACTTCAAACAGTTTTTTTAAACACATATATTTTATATATGTATATAGAAAAAAAGCTGTTTTGGGTTTTTTGATAGAAACAAACAGACACGAAGAAGAGAAACATGTTCACAGACATCCTGAGGATAAATCAGCCTGGAGACGGAGGCTCCAAATTGTTGTGGGAGTTGAAGCAGCTGAAGGTATAAAAACGAGGTGGTCTTCTTAGGGCTGAAAACTAGCAGAGGAGAAACTGGAATTGATCTGAAAACAAAACCAGACTGGAAACAATTTAATTGCTGTTGAGGTGATTTCTATCTTTGTGTGTTTATTAGCAAGAGTTTCAAGTTTAAGAACCAAATACCATGAAAGATTCTTCTACTGAGCATCATTTCTTACCTGATGTGACAATAACACATCTCTAGGATGTCAAAACGAAGATCTCCAGAATCTCACCGCACACATTGAAGGACCTCAGCTTCCTTAGGAAGTAAAGTCGGCTGCAGGTCTTCTTGTACACAGCAGTACTGTTGCTCCTCCAGTTCAGTCTACTGTCGATGGTCACTCCCAGGTATTTGTACTCCTCCACCACCTCCATGTCCCTATTTAGAATCAGAGGTAGGATCTTAAGCCCGAGCCCGAACGGGTCGGGCCTAAAAATGTAAATCATTACTTCGGGTCGGGTCGGGTTCGGGCTTCTCTCTCGCTGACTTTTTTTTTTTTTTTTATAAATATACTGTATGTTTATAAAATGTAAACTAAAACGAGGTGTGTGTACTAAACTAAGTGTTACACTGTGTAACCCTGCAAGTGTAAAGATTTTAGTTTGTTTTATTGAACATAGGTTTGTTTAAGTTTGCAGAAAATTCCACTTGAATTTAAAAACAAAAGCTAAAAATGTCTCTTCTTTCCAATTTTTCCTCCTGGAGGTAAAATTAAAAACAGACATTTCTGATTAACCTTGCCACTGTCATGACCCTTCCTCTCATTTGGAACATTTCCTCCCTCCTAAACCTGGCCTCTGCTTTAATTATACACACCTCGTCCCAATCCCCAGGTGTGTTTTATCTTCCTCTGGATCATTTGAACCCTGGTGTCCCTTGTGAATTCCCTGCTGGATCCCCTGCTCCACTGGCCACTGAGCTGCTGTCATGAAGCTGTTATGGTGCACTCTGCTGTATCCTGGTCCCTGTTCCTGGCTCATCTTGTCCTTCGTAAAGCCGAGCCCCAACACTCTGGTCCCTCATCCAGATGAGCTCCAACCTTCTGGTCCCTCATCCAGCTGAGCTCCAACCTTCTGGTCCCTCCTCCAGCTGAGCTCCAACATTCTGGTCTCTCCTCCAGCTGAGCTCCAACCTTCTGGTCTCTCCTCCAGCTGAGCTCCAACCTTCTGGTCTCTCCTCCAGCTGAGCTCCAACCTTCTGGTCTCTCCTCCAGCTGAGCTCCAACCTTCTGGTCTCTCCTCCAGCTGAGCTCCAACCTTCTGGTTGCTCCTCCAGCCGAGCTCCAACCTTCTGGTCCCTCATCCAGTCACGCTCCAACCTTCTGGTCCCCCTTCGTGCCGATCTCCATCCAGTTCCGTACTTCTGCAATAAACTGATTAAAACTGGCTTTGTATCTGGATCCTACGTACTACCTCCACCACCATCATGACCGCCTCTCGCTTTAAATCAACCAGGATAGGCTCCGGCACCCCTGCAATTCCGTTAGCGATGAATGGTTCAGAAGATTAAACAATGTTAATGATTATTTTTGTTTTTGTAGAAAATAACAACGTTCTTTTTATCGCTTTCTCAAATCAGTAAGTATCCGTAAAGTGCTGAGTCCTGTTATGTTGAGGTGAGTGAAACAAAATCCAAGCACGGACCGAGAGTAAAAAACGTGGATGAACTGGAGACGACTGGCAGGGATGGAGGATGAAAACCCGTATTCAGCAGACAGAGCAGACGAGATGGTAGGCTGGCTGGCAGGTGGACGGAGAAGCAGGGCTGGTTGTCTAGGCAAAATATTAGTTCAAGGTAGAATTAGAAAGACCGATGATACAAGCCGATGATTGTTACCACAAGATGAACAATAGTCCGGCGTTGGCTGAAAGTTCTTCTGATGAATAAACAGTAGAGCTGTGGAGGAGTAGATGTGGAGTAGATACACCCCTCAATCTGACACTCACTGTGCTGGACGGCGTTGCTGGGAAAACGAATGGGATGAGTTGCAGGTGTGGAAAGAGCACTGGAGGACAGCACGGGATCACAACAAGTCCGGTGTAAGCTAGTGTCTTCCACTCATGGGTTCATTGGCTGTCTGCCCTGGGAGGGATTCTGTCTTCAACTGGATCTCCACAAGGTTTCTTCTCATTTTGTTCCACACTGGGTTTTTCTTTAGTGATTTTTTTCTAACAATAAGATGTCTCAAGGCTGGTTTGTTTATCGTTGAATCTCCTCAGTATTCTTTTTTTTTTTTTTTTCCTATACCTGTCCTGTCCGGCGTTGTGACAAGCGGAATGATGATCTGTATGTCAAGTATTGCTGGGCAGTTTTGTTCTACCAGGGTCAGCACAATGTGCCGAACCTGACAAGCTTTATTTGTTTATTTTAAATGCTTTAAAATCAAAATATATATGCTTTCTGCGCTGGACCTGACAGGAATTACTAAGGAGAGGGGCGGGGGTAGGTGGGGTGAAAAAGAGGAAGAATAGGGTACAGAAGAAGAAGAAGAGAGGGGGAGAAAGTAAAAAGAAAATCTGAAGTTGTAGTATTCTGCATCACAACCAACCTGCTGGATTATCTGAGGGGAAAAAAAAAAAAAGTACAAACAAGAGTTTAAACCAGTGATAAAACTGACACACAACAAAACCTTCTATAGCAAATGATGTACAACACACACACATGTTACTAGAGTTATAATAATATTGGTTGAAAGCAAGGAACATAGCGGACAGTAAACAGAGTGATATAGTGTGCGAGTGTGAGTGAAAGTACATGCATGCTGCCGATGTGAACCATGTGCTTATTAGGACCAACGGATTGTCACCAGCCCTAAAGGATTGGAACGAGGGAGGCAGAGACACACGCTACCCGGGCCCACGCCCATCCAGATCCCGGGACCTCAAAGCCGGGCCGAGGAGCCGCCCACCCACCCAGCAAGGCGCATAGAGAAACCCCTGCCAGGGCCACTCCAGCACCAAGGAGCACCGGCCTCCCCGATGCCAGGACCCACAGGCCTCGGGGCAGACGCGGCAACCGTACCCCATGGCCCTAGGCGAGCCCAGGGGTGACAGAAGTCAAGGCCCGGACCGAGAGGGGAGCACTCACCCCAAGGGCCCAGGGACCCGACAATCCCCGAGCCGGGGCTCAACCAGGGGCCCAGCAGGGCCAGGCTACCCCATATGCAGCCGCCACAGCCCAACACACAGCCAGGTGCCCGACCCAGGCAGCCCAAAGACCACCTCTGCACACCTAATGTCCCTCTTCACTACCCTAGCCCCTCACCTGTAGTCCTGCCAACTCTCTAGTGATGCTCACCCCAGTGCACCTCTTAACCCCAACTGGTGACGAGGGGCCCCGGCAGGGCCAGGCGAGACCGCCCCCGGGCCCGTTTCCCCCATACAAAAACAACACAACCGTATCTCTGGGTGTCTCCCGCCCCCCCGGGCAACACAGAAGTGACTGGCCTCCAAGTCCCGCAAACCCAGCCCCCCTCCAGGCAGCAGGGGGGCTGGGTATTCTTTTTACCGTGTCCATATTTTTTTGTTTTGTATTTTTTATTCAGTTAGAATGAAATGTGTCTTTTTTTTTCTTCCCTTTTGGAAAGGGAGCTTTTCAGCCAAGGTCTCCAGTTTAGCTTAGTGGTTCTCTCTCTCTGCCCTCTTGTCTCACCTCTGTTATTAAAGAGTTTGTAGACCTTCTTTTCCCTTCCCATCACCACCAAACATCATTAGGAGTAAAGTGAGGAACGTATCAGCTCCACATCTTAAACACATTCCTCCTACATGGATACACACCAGTCTTGGAAACTAATTTCCAAGAGTTTTTTTTTAAACTATAATTTCTCATCAGTGCCGTTTGATTATCAATTTGATTATTATATCTTTCTGGACGTGTCAGATATATTTATAGTTTTTGGGGTTTTTTAAAATTTGTTTTTGAAATTGTTTTTAAAATTGTTAAATTGTTTCTACATTCTACAAAATCTAGAAACTTGCCAAAGTTTCTAGATTCTGTACAGAAGAAAGGCTTCAATTCAAACAGTTTTGCGTCTCTCCTGGCTGAAATCTGATTCTTCTCCGAACGTCCGGAGATTCCAAACAGGGTTGGTGGGTCTCCTGGTTTTGGTTCCTCTGTGGTGGCTTCTTCCTTTCCTCCTCATGTGGATAAAAAGCAGAAAACCTTTCAGTTTTAATACAGCTAAAAATGACCTGAACACCTCTCCACCGCGACTCCCAGCCCAGTAATGATGCTTCATTATGAGATAAATTTGGTGCAAAATGAGCCGGAAACCATCAACCTGTAAGTATTTTAATTCAGCTTCAGGCAGTGGGACATTTTCTTTCTGATGGAGGCCAGAAAAAGCTTTGCTGCTTTCTGGTCTGACAGAAACATTTTTCCTATCTACTGGCTTGTTAACCCCAGACCGCATCCATACGTCCTGGATCAGATCAGGATTCCACCTGCTTTAAACAGGCCGGAATAAAAGAGCACAGTGGACAATTTGCCTGCTAATAGAAGCTAATTATGCAGGTGCAACCTCCATGACAGGAAGAAGTGACGTGAAATACCCGGTTCATTTGCAAAGCTTTAATTACATGCATCACACAGCGTGTGTTTAAAGCCCTAAATTTAGGTTCAGCAGACAGAGTGTTACACCCACAAAACAGAGGAAGACAAAGCAGCACTTTTCTTTTGGAACACTGGATGGTTTTGTTTCATCTTCTAAGGGGAAAGGTAGGAAGTGGGGTTGAGGGGTTTGTGCTGCCGGAGCCTATCCCAGTTGGTTCAAGAAAAAAAGCAGTGTACACCCCGTACCGATCGCCAGTCTGTCGCAGGGCCACACACACACAACCATCCACCAACACACTCATTCCTAGGGACAATTTTATAGCGGATAATAAACCTAATATGCATGTTTTAGGAGGGTGAGGGGAAACCTTGAGAACACAGACAAATCCCACATATACATGGGGAGAACAGGCAAACTCAACACAGTGTTCCAAGCTTCGTCCACACCCGGATGTTGAACCCTGAGCTTCTCGTTGTTTTTATCAGAAATCAACATTTTTTCCGTTCCGTCATCTTCCGCTTGTTCCGAGGTCGGGTCGCGGGGGCAACAGCCTCAAACGGGTAGCCCAGGCTTCTCACACCCTGGCTGCATCCTCTAGCTCACCCGGAAGGATCCCAAGTCGTTCCCCAGCCAGCTGTGAGACGTAGTCTGTCCAGCGGGTCCGGGGTCTGCCCCTTGGTCTCCCCCCGGTGGGACGTGCCCAAAAGACTTCGCCGGTAGTGTGGGATGGTGGTGAGGGATGCCGTCAAGCTGAAGAAAGAGTCTTACCGGGCCTGTTTGGCCTGTGGGACTCCTGAGGCAGCTGACAGGTATCGGCGGGCGAAGTGGAACGCAGCTTCGGTGGTCATTGAGGCAAATGGCAATGGCTTGGCAGGAATTCGGCGAGACCATGGAAAACATTTTTTCCACAAAAAAAAAAAAAAATTCCAGAAGTGTTTTTCTATCTCATACATTGATGTTTGAGACATTTGAAAACTCACACGGACTTTGGTTAAATGACTTTAACGTTCGGCGTTATCATTATCAGCATTATCAGGTGGGTAACTGTTGGTAAAATCCCACAAGCTCTTCTAACTAGGGTCTGAAGGACAACAGAACTGTGTGAATTGTCTTCTGAAGTCTTTGAGGCTGAAGAAGAGCTGTGAAAAACTAACAGATAACATTGGGTGAGGAGGAGGGGCAGCGAAGAAAGTTTTTTGCTGTGGAACGTGTTTTTCTGAAGGCCTTGAGGCCAGTTCTGTGAACTCAGTTTAAATTGGTAAGTGTGGTGTGGACGACATGTGGGAGAGAGTTTTAGTTATAAGAAAGCATGATGTTTACAGATGACATTGTGATCTGTAGTGAGATGAGGGAAGAGGTGGAGGAAAAGCTGGAGAGGTGGAGGTTTGAAGATTAGTCAGAGTAAAACAGAGTACATGTGTGTGAATGAGAGGGATCCAAATGGAAAAGTGAGGTTACAGGGAGAAGAGATAAAGAAGGTGGAAGATTTTAAGTATCTAGGATCAACAGTCCAAAGCAATGGAGAGTGTGAAAAAGAGGTGAAGAAGTGTGTGCAGGCAGGATGGAACGGGTGGAGGAAAGTATCAGGTGTGATGTGTGACAGCAGAGTTTCATATAAAATGAAAGTATACAAAACCGTGGTGAGAGCGGACATTCTGATTGGTCTAGAGACAGTGTGGTGAGAGCGGCCATGCTGATTGGTCTAGAGACAGTGTGGTGAGAGCGGCCATGCTGATTGGTCTAGAGACAGTGTGGTGAGATCAGCCATGCTGATTGGTCTAGAGACAGTGTGGTGAGAGCGGCCATGCTGATTGGTCTAGAGACAGTGTGATGAGAGCGGCCATGCTGATTGGTCTAGAGACAGTGTGGTGAGAGCGGCCATGCTGATTGGTCTAGAGACAGTGTGGTGAGAGCGGCCATGCTGATTGGTCTAGAGACACTGTCACTGAGGAAAAGACAGGAAACAGAGATGTTTGTAGCAGAGATGAAGATGCTGAGGATCTCTCTGGGAGTGACCAGGATGGACAGGATCAGAGGAACAGCACATGTTAGAGGTTTTAAAGTCAGAGAGGTCAGACTGAGATGGTTTGGACATGTGCAGAGGAGAGAGAGAGAGTACATCAGAAGAAGGATGCTGGGTTTGGAACCACCAGGAAAGAGGACTAGAGGAAGACCAAAGAGGAGGTTCATGGATACAGTGAAGGAAGACATGAAGATAGTTGGTGTGACCGAAGAGGATGCAGGAGATAGGGTTAGATGGAAGAAACTGACTTCCTGTGGCGCCCCCTGAACGAAGATGGAGGAAGAAGAAATGGAAGAGGAAAACATGATTTCACTCTGGGGTCAAACTTTCTGTATTTGTGACTGAAAGAAGTAGAAACTCTCGCTGCTGCGTTAGTAATATTAATGAACTCCATGTAATCAACAGTAATGAGTTAGGTCAATCTATTTTTTCCTCTACAGAAACCACAAACCAGACTCGCCACATGAAAGCATGGTACCATTTGTATTTCTGTCATAAAAAGCTATGTAATTATTTATTTTATCATCAAGGTTTCTTTTGCACCCAGTCAGCCATTTTCAGATGTAAAAAACACACCAAAGATCCAAACTTCCATCCCTCAGTGCCATCTGCGTCCTGCTCGTAATGCCTCATCCAGAGGCCACGGGGTTTTCCCTTTACATGGGGAGTTGCCACCCCAGGCGATTGGTCGATTTGGACAACTGACTCCTCTTTTTATTCGTGGAAACCAATAGAACAAGGCTAGAATGTGCAATACAAGATTGAAATCAAATTAATTCCATATGAAGGGGGTAAAAGACACCATTTGAAAACTGTGTGCTTCGTCAGTCGGACACTGTAAGTGGTTTCTAGGAAACAAATTTCCTAGTTTTTTTTTTTTCATCTTCATTTCATCTTTGCAGAAGCCGTCGTTGTATTCCGTTACCCACTGAATTTGGCCTGTTTGGATTTTAGTTTGTTTGGACATCGGTGTGTTTTAATTATAGTCTGTTCAAATTTTGATGTTTGGATTTTGAATATACATACATATATCTACGCAGTACTTTTATAACTTGTTTGATTACAAATTAAAGCAGAGTCTATTTGTTAAACATAATTTACTTGTGAGCAATAGAGTGACAACAAAGATCAAACAAGTCCTGAGAGTCCTCCTGCTCAATGTCTCGTGGAGTGTCTCTTTAAGCATGCACCCTCACTGAGTGTATGCGGGCAAGTCTACGAAGTTTGCGGTTTTACAGTATTGTATTAGACCCTTTGTGCCCCACCTGAAAAAAGTCCCTTAATGATGGCAAATTATTGCAATTAGTGTCATGATGCTTGTGGTGAGCAGTGAAGTTTGAGCCAGAAGCATTGCCAGTTTTAACCATTTCACTGAAAGAAGTACAAAAACAGACAGAACTCTGTAAGTGAATAACCGAAGGGAGACCTCGACTGGACATTGAGGGGACCAGAGGGATGGAGCTCGACATGGTGATGAGGGACCAGACGTAGAAGCCCAATAAGAAGACAGGGTGCACCAGGAGCCAGGGGGAACGAGCTCAGCAGGATGAAGATCAGAGCTATGGAGCTTAACAGGAAGGCTGCCTGGAGGCAGCATCGCAGACCAGTGGAGCAGAGTACAGAAGGGGTAGCGACAGAGGAATGGGGCGAGGGAGTAATGGAGGGGAATGATCCAGCAGGGAAGTGAGGGACACCGGGACGTAAACAGTCCAAAGGGAAATAAATCACACCTGGGGATTGGGACTAGGTTGCCAAATTATGGTTGAGGGCAGGATAGGAGGGAATGAGAAGGGGATCACGATAATTAAAGGCTTCCGACTGAAAATTTTAACTTCCAACTTTTTTATGAATTCATGGAAGAAAAAATAAAAAGCATTAAAGTTTCTAAATGAAATAAAAAACGGCTAGAATTAAATATCTCTTGAAATTCTGGGGAAAATGTTTTTAAATATCAATTGAAATAAAGTCATTCAGGCTGTGATCAGTTCAGTTGATTCAGTCAGTCAGTCACCTTCTTATCCGTCTGTCCTTTATGGCATCGCGGAGGGTGTGGAGCCCATCCCGGCTGATTCAAGGCGAGGGTCAGAGTACACCCCGAACAAGCCGGCAGTCTGTCGCGCGTAAGTTGATTCAATAAAACTTCAATAAGAACAGTTTAAGATACATTTATAAAGAGATGTAAAAAGAACACAAAGTGGTTTCAGGTTTTGATAAATTGTTTCATTTTTTAGCACAAACTGTCCGAGGGTGTTTCTTAGACGTCGAGCACAGACGCTGTTTAATCAGGGGATTTATTTGGGAAAGCAGTAAGACTTTCGGTCATTTCTGAACTTACCGTAATTTCACCGCTATAAGGCGCACATAAAAGTCTTAGATTTTCTTCAAAATGATCGGTGCGTCTTTTCGTGCGGTGCGCCTTGTGTGTGAGAAAAGGCGGACCTAAAAGAAAACGCGGTGCCCGCGAGGCGGACCTGAAAGAAAAGGCATGAGAACGTTAAAGAGTGAAGTGTGAGCGGCGTGGGAGCGATGGATGACCGAAGGGTGGAAGGCAGCGCCGGGCGAGTTACGCTACAGTTTGCCAATGAATTGTAGATGCTTGGACTAACGTGTCTGCTGGTACTGTTATCCGAGCTTTCTCAAAAGCTGGTATCCTTTCTGAGGAGCCGCACAGTACAGACAGTGACTTTGACAGTGAGGAGCGAAGTGGACCTGCTCTGAAACAGAGGATGAGGACTTTGATGGATTTGAATAAAGACTATTACCGGTAATGTGTTTGTTTAGTATCGTTACTACTTAAATAAAACACAACCAAACTCAGTTTTGCTCCCGATCTATTTTTTAATACACACATTTGCATGCTTGTGTGTGTGTTGTTGTAAGGCGGTGTGTGACTGAGACTGTGACTTTTCGTACGGTGCGCCTAATGGTCCTAATGGTTTCAGGACACATGTTCTCTGTAACAAGATGGGACACAGTATTTTTTTTTATGTTTTCCATCATGAACGCTCAGAGAGAGGAACCAGAGATGAGATGAGAGACACAGGACTAGGAATCAGCCGAGAGGTGTGTGTGTATACAACATGCATCAAGGCTGACACCTAGACTGTGTTGAACTTGTTTTGTTTGCTCCTATCTTCTTCTTTTTCTTCTCCTCCATCCATCCCCCGCTCTGTTTTCTTCTCCATCAGGTTACTTGTCTTCATTATCGTTATTGCTTTTCTATTTAATCGGATTGTCCTGGATTAAACACAGATGGTCCTAAATGTTCTAACTGGTTCCAGAAGCAGACTCACACCAAACAGTCTGGTTTATTTCCTTTTATTTCTGTTAAGAAACAGTTACAATAAATAATATCAACTGCAAAGAAATACAAAAGTTATCACAAACTGTACACATGAGGAACACTCCTACACGGACTGACGGAGAGCTGCCCCTCTTCACTACTACTGCTTCACAAATATCACAAAACAGCTGAAAAATCACTGCAAAAATGTCCGAGATGCTCAAAGTGTCACCAAACGATAGAAATATAATCTGACTCCCATAAAACCACGACCACGTCTGGGTATTTACAGAGAAGGACGACCCTGTTTCAGAGAGTCGGCTGACATGATAAATCCATTTATATTCACCGTGTATAAAAATATCTCATCGGGTTGTGATGATGCATAAAAGTTATGGTTCGGTATGAACCTCTGTTTGACGTCACAGTTTGGTTTACTTTTGGTAGAAAAATTAAAATCGTAATAAGTTGAATTAAATATTCATTTAACTCTTTAAAGCTCAGACTCAGCAAATAAATCTAATGTGAATCATGTTTAATAATATTCTTGTTTTTTAGTGTCGTCGAGGCCCATGAGGGCTGCTCACTTATGACACTATCATAAAATCAATCTTAAACGAGCAAGAACCAGTCCGAAGGAGAGTTGGTCTAGGGGCAGAGTTACCGGGGGAACCTGGTTCGGTTCCCCCTAGGACTGCTCAGTCCCCAACTCAACAGAAAGAAAAACAAACAAAAAAATTAGCAAGAACCACATTAATTGTTAATTTCTGGAAACAGTTAACATCGTTCCTACCCTCACCATGGTAACCAGGATCTACATTCCTACCCTCACCATGGTAACCAGGATCTATGTTCCTACCCTCACCATGGTAACCAGGATCTACATTCCTACCCTCACCATGGTAACCAGGATCTATGTTCCTACCCTCACCATGGTAACCAGGATCTATGTTCCTACCCTCACCGTGGTAACCAGGATCTACATTCCTACCCTCACCATGGTAACCAGGATCTATGTTCCTACCCTCACCGTGGTAACCAGGATCTATGTTCCTACCCTCACCATGGTAACCAGGATCTATGTTCCTACCCCCACCATGGTAACCAGGATCTACGTTCCTACCCTCACCTATGGTCACCAGCTGTGGGTGGTGACCGAAAGAATGAGATCGCGGGTACAAGCGGCCAAAATGAGCTTCCTATGCAGGGTGGCTGGGCTCTCACTCAGAGATCGGGTGAGGAGCTCTGCCATCCGGGAGGAGCTCGGTGTCGAGCCGCTCCTCCTTCAGGTCGAGAGGAGCCAGATGGGGTGGTTCGGGAATCTGGTCAGGATGCCCCCGAGCGCCTCATTGGTGAGGTGTTTCGGGCACGTCCCACCAGGAGGAGACAAGGGGCAGACCCCGGACCCGCTGGAGAGACTATGTCTCACAGCTGGCCGGGGAACGACTTGGGATCCTTCCAGGTGAGCTAGAGGATGCAGCCGGGGTGAGAGAGGCCTGGCCTTTGAGGCTGTTGCCCCCGTGACCCGACCCCGGAACAAGCGGAAGATGACGGAACGGAACAATTAACATATTTTTTTAAAAGTAAAGCGTGAAACAAACAGTTGGACTGAATCCTGAATCCGGTCTTTGATTCCATAAACACTCCAAAACATTCTGTTATAACTTTGATCTGAATCCATCTCTTTGAATGTGATTCTGATTCTGATTGAAAAGGAAACATCTGTGTGTCTGTATGTCCTTTATTTTCTGATTCTGGAACTTGTTTTTTTTAATTGTTTGCGTTTTTTAATCTTGAGTCTAACTGTAATTTTTTTGTTCCTTATGATAATAAAGTTTTCTGAATGGATTCCAAATGAAAAATCACCAAAAATATACTGAACTGTGACCTCAAACTCGAGCGGCGTACTGAACCGTACTTTGTAATAAAACCGTAGTATCTATAAATAAATACGTATCTAAGATATCTCTTAAAACACTAAGTAATCTACCAAAAAGCCTCTGTGATTCACTGGTTTATTGTGATGCATGTTTGAATGCTTTTTAAACACATTTGCATGATTTTTTTCACATAAAAAGCCGACCGTACTGAAACAGTTATTTACAGGAATACAAACACATTCATAAACACAAAGTACAAAAATTCAAATACTCAGATCATGACTCCATTTTTAAGTCTTTTAAAGTGGCATGCTACACGTAAACATGGTCAGATCGGTGTGGGTGTGGGAGGGGTTAGCAGGTGTAATAACAGTACACAGCCTTCTTCTAGTTGCTTCATTATTAATGACACGTGGAGAAAATAACGACTTAGATTTAACTTAATACAACCCGCTCTGCCATCCGGGAGGAGCTCGGTGTCGAGCCGCTCTCCTCCAGGTCGAGATGGGGTGGTTCGGGCATCTGGTCAGGATGCCCCCCGAGCGCCTCACGGGTGAGGTGTTTCAGGCACGTCCCACCGGGAGGAGACCAAGAGGCAGACCCTGAACCCGCTGGAGAGACTATGTCTCACAGCTGGCCGGGGAACGACTTGGGATCCTTCCAGGTGAGCTAGAGGATGCAGCCGGGGTGAGAGAGGCCTGGGCTTCCCGTTTGAGGCTGTTGCCCCCGCGACCCGACCCCGGAACAAGCGGAAGATGACGGAACGGAACCCGTTTAAATTCTAATGATTGTGGTGAAGCTTTCCATTTGGGTCATAATTAAAATGTTATTGTGTTCTCTGCACTTCATCAGAACCACCTTCTGGGATCAAAAGAAAATCTTCGGGCCTCATTTGTAAAGTTTACGTATGCTAATGCATCTGTATGCAGTGAGCGTTCTATTGAACGCACTATAATGGGGCGGGTTGGGTAGAACTTTGATTAAATATGAAGCTGCCAAATAATAAAATGTGGAGAAAAGATGAGCCGTGTGGACAGAAGATGAAGTGAAGTGAGGACAGTGAAATGAAGCATTTGAAGCAGAGAAGAAACAATTAGAAAACACACATAAATACCTGTCGGAGTGAGACCGTACATAAGAAAAGATTGTTAATCAATGTGTTTGCACATTTGGATAATTACTGTATTTTCTGTCTTTACTTTTCTCAAAAACCAATTTGCCTTTTCTTGATTCTTATTGTTTCTTTGATTTGGATCATTATCGATTAGTAATGGCCACCATCGTCAGGAGGCGTGGCCAAAGTAAATAAAGTAAAAACATCAGTAAATGTATTGATGGAGTTTCAGTCACACAATGTCTCCTTTCTAGAGACATGCTTACGTTAAGAGTTCAGTCACGCAGTCAAACACCTGAACAGAGCAGCAGCCTGAAAATTTATAATTGACTAAGCAATGATACTGACGTGGAGGAAACAACAAGATGACCTGCTCCAAGTAAAGAAGACTAAACAGAGGAACAAAGTGAGATGGACACGAGTAGAGGACAAACTGGAGCAGAAAGCAGCAACAAGTAGAAGCACCTCTACGGTCAAAATTCTCGCCACATGAACATCAATTTCTTTAGAGGCGGTTCTTCTTCGTGCTTTTGTTTTGTGAAAGACATCATTTGAACTATCTGGATGTTTTGTTAACGAATTGGATTACTCATTTGGGTTTTAAGAGGTGTGGTTGGGGCGGGATGGAGATCATACTGGCTTACACCTGAGGATCTTTTGAGACCTGTGGTGTCTTTTATGGTGATTAGAGGACAGTGAAGTCCTGGTTGTGATGATGAAGAGTTCATAACATGGCACCTCATTCTGGTTGAAGAATCAGAAACGAATGGAGATGGTCAGCTACAATCCTCAGAGTGGCTGTGATGCTTAAAAGCAGCTTGAAGTTTGCTCCAAAGAAGACGGTTCGTCAATTGGAATCAGACTGTCTTATTTTAGGAATCCTGAAGAGTTTCACCTCTCATTCTAAACCCTGCAGGTATGGTCCAGTTAGAGCTACAACCTTTGGCCACTGAGGCCCTGTTTGATGGAATAATCCCCTAAATACTGTCGTTCCGTCTAAGATTAGGATTAGGATTCTCAAATAGAAAAAGAGTTAGATTATCAGCTGCTGGGAGAATACACTGGGACTCTATATCGGTCTTTTTCTGGTCCGTCCTCCATCATAAAAAGTCGGGTGGAGCTGATAAAGTGGATTCTCATCCTGAGAAATTGAAATTCTGTCAAGTTTTTATCAGTTTATAAATTAGATTCTAATAAATATATCATTAATCTTCAATGACGTCACTAAAACAATCATTTGCATCATTTAAATAATTTTTATATAGTTTTGTTCACTTTGCTTAAAAAAATAGAGACATTTTACTTTGAAAAGCCCACGTTGCGTTCGATGTGTGCGCTACATGTGTTTGCTACTAATACAGTGATTTGCTGAGACGGTGGTTTGAAAATACTTCCACTCAATCACACTGTGGGAGATCGGGCTTGTTTTTATGACCAGCATTTCCTTTTTGTGCTCTTTCAAAATAAAATGGCTGATGGTAAACAGTGAGACCTATCATTCACCTGGTCTGAGACTAAAACCCGCTACCAAACTGAGCCGCAGTGCATAGCTCGACGGTGAATCAATGACTTTAGCACAGAAAACACGGAGCAGTTTCACACATCGTTTGTCAGAGCGACGTCTACTTTTGGCCGTCAGGGGGTCTGAGGAGGTTTGGGAGAAGCACAGGATGCTTGGCTCTCAAAGCTTGCTGCTTTTCCAGGCCACTGAAAATAAAAGACACAGAAGAAGTCAGGTCAACATGTTCTGGACAGGCGTTTGTTATGTCTCTGTTCCTGAATACACGCTGTGATCATAGGCAAACACAACCAGGAAGGATAAAACATGATTTAAAATGAATCCCAGAATGGACCCCAAAGTTGTTGCCTTTTGTTTATCAAAGTTGTGTTTGGTTAAATTTGGGTAAACAGAAGGTGTTCAATCAAACCTTTGCACATAAATTCCTGCACTGCCGGATCAAGAGATGTGTAAATATTGCGTTCCACATTATAACGCGCAGCTCCTTATAATGTTTTTCATGAACAAAGCGCATCGCGTTATTAGACCGATAGAATAAAAGTTACCGTAGTGCAGTGGTGGAACGTAACGAAGTAAACATACTTCGTTACTGTACTTAAGTAAAAAAAATGTGTATCTGTACTTTACTTAAGTAAAATTTAAGAACGGTACTTTTTACTTTTACTCCGCTACTTTTTAAAAGTGTGTTTTGCATTTCTTGTTACATTTTCGGTCTGAAATTTGAAAAATATACAGTTTTTTTAGCGCCACTTGAAGCCGCATCGCCAGTTGATCGCCTGCGGTCTCCAAGAGGGAGAAGAAGTCATGAATCGAGGACCAATCAGAATCATGAGTAAACATTTTCCAGTCATTCACCGACAAATAACTAGCATCAAATATAGAACAAAATCAAAAAAGAGTCAGACGATCATTTTTGTTGTGTTTCCTTTTAAATAAAAAGTCAAGCGATAATCCCATGATTTACTGCAGTACTGAACTCTGCCTCATAAAAAGAAGCTATTTTGGTCTTTAAACAACATATTATGGTGTGAGGAGTCATTCCCTCCGATTTATGTTTTAATCGTTAATTGTCAAAGTGACAAAAGTCATGTCAAGGTCGACATCAAAGAATTATGTCCGTTGAGAGCAAAGGGAGCTGTGTCTAAAAGTGACTCTGTAGTGCAAGACACCATGCGTGGTTTTCTTCTTACTACTACTTTAACTGTACTCTGTGAAATGAAGGCCCCAGACCTGCTGGAGAGACTATGTTTCGCAGCTGGCGGTGGAATCCCTCTGGATCCTCCAAGGTGAGCTGAATGATGCAGCCAGGGTGAGAGAAGCCTGGGCTTCTCGTCTATGGCTGTCGCTCACACTATCCGGACGTGGCTAAGTGGAAGACAACGGAACAGAATAGAATGGAATGAAACACTGAAATAAGAATAAGTCATCACCAAGGTGTTAAACAATATCCTCCAGCTCACCCAGAAGGATCCCGAGTCGTTCCCCGGCCAGCTGTGAGACATAGTCTCTTCAGCAAATTCGGGGTCTGCCTCTTGGTCTCTTCCTGGTGGGATGTGCCCGAAACACCTCACCAGTGAGGCGCTTGAACCACACCATCTGGCTTCTCTTGACCTGGAGGAGGAGCGGCTCGAAACCGAGCTCCTTCCGGATGGCAGAAAGCTTGTCTTGTGTCAAAGACCAAAAAGTCCTTATTATATCTTTAAAAATTTTGAATGCCTTCCTTTTTGCCTATGATCACATTTTTTTCCAACAATGAGATGAAATAGTTTGACCACTAGAAATATGTAATCACCTGTTTCCTATTCATCAGATGGAGGTGGTGCAAAAGAGGAAAAAAATCAATGAAAAATACAGGAAACTTTATGAAAACATAACGACCTCTAAGGAAACAGTAACCAAGATGTTCAATTCTTAGGATTTTATTTTAGCTGAAGCTGTTCCATCCTGCCTGCACACGATTCTTCAGCTCTTTTCCACACTCTCCATTCATCCTGATTACCGTAATTTCACGACCATTAGGTGCACCATTTGGTTGTGCTTTATTTAAGTAGTAACGATACTAAACAAACACATTACTGGTAATAGTCTTTATTCAAATCCATCAAAGTCCTCATCCTCTGTTTTAGAGCAGGTCCACTTCGCTCCTCGCTGTCAAAGTCACTGTCTGTACTGTGCGGCTCCTCAGAAAGGATACCAGCTTTTGAGAAAGCTCGGATAACAGTACCAGCAGACACGTTAGTCCAAGCATCTACAATCCATTGGCAAACTGTAGCGTAACTCGCCCGGCGCTGCCTTCCATCCTTCCACGGCTCGATTCCCATGTTCCTCCACGTAGCTGATTGCCTTCAGCTTAAACTGAGCGTCATAAACGTGTCTCTTTGCCATTTTCAGGGTTCAAACAGCCATGTTGTGCAAACAGCACATACCTTTTTATACACAATCCACGCCCACACTTCACTCTTTAACGTTCTCATGCCTTTTCTTTCAGGTCCGCCTCACGAGCACCGCGTTTTCTTTTAGGTCCGCCTTTTCTCACACACAAGGCGCACCGCACGAAAAGACGCACCGCTCATTTTGAAGAAAACCTCAGACGTTTATATGCGCCTTATAGCCGTGAAATTACGGTACTTTAAATCCTCCACCTTCTTTCTCTCTTCTCTCTGTAACCTCCCTCTTCTCATTCACACGTTCTCTGTCTCACTGCAGCTAACCTTCATTCTTCTCCTCTCCAGGACAAACCTCCAGCTTTCCAGAAATTCAGTCCCACCTCTGCTCTGACCTCTTCTGTCACACCTACAGCAGTCCTCACCCATGCCCCGCACCACTCTAACATTCTTCTCTGTCACACCATACTTCGTCTTTGGTCATAATGTCAGAAACTTTCTCCCTCTGACCTTCCCTGTACTCCTCTGCAGCTCACTGACCTTCAGACCATCAGTCTGTTGAGGGACACACACACACACAAACAGACAAACACTCATCCCTAGGGACAATTTCGTAGCAGTCAAACAGCCTCACATGCATGTCTTGAAGAGTAAGTGAAAACCAACACGAGCCGTGCTGCTGAGTTTTTCCCATTTTAAAATAGTTTTGATTTTGACAACTTTAACACATGAATAACTAGAGAAAGGTTGGAGAGCACAGAGCTCCGCCCATTTTTACTCAGATTACCAACCGGAACAGGACTAGAAACCTAGGGCCACGGCTAGGGATCACTTTTATCTAACAAGTGCTTTAAAAATCTGCCTTTCTTGGACCCTTTTGTTTGTCATCAATCTAAAACAAACTTAATCGATTGGACCCTAATTAACTGTACCCCGTTTTGATATAAAACCATATGAAAAACCTCAGAGCACACCACACCACGTTTCATGGTGTCATCTGCAAACATCATAATTCATGGACATATCCGTCATTCACCATAGCAACGAGGTACAGTCCCATCTCCACTCTGAACTCCTCATCACACCTCACCACACATCACAGGATCATCTTCAAAAATAACAAGTAAGAGATTAAAAGCAGGTTTGCTGTACCTCTCCCAGAGCGTGCCAGTGGGTGATGGGTTTCCGTGGATAAGCCAACATTTCATTCCAGTGATCTCGTCCCAGTCCTACAGCATCTGGACCAGCCCGGCACACACCGATCACTTCGTTGTGTCCAACCCTGTTGAGAGAGATCCAGGTTAACAGGAAATATCTAGAGAGCAAAGAAAGGAAGCTATAGACAAGAATTCAGACACAGATTAGGTTTAGTGACCAACGTTATACTGAGTACACCGTCCAGACAGACTGGACACCCTCTGAGACTCTGATGGAGGAGAATGAGGAGCATAGTGGAGGCTAACACCCTCTGAGACTCTGGTGGAGGAGAATGAGGAGCATAGTGGAGGCTAACACCCTCTGAGACTCTGATGGAGGAGAATGAGGAGCATAGTGGAGGCTAACACCCTCTGAGACTCTGATGGAGGAGAATGAGGAGCATAGTGGAGGCTAACACCCTCTGAGACTCTGATGGAGGAGAACGAGGAGCATAGTGGAGGCTAACACCCTCTGAGACTCTGGTGGAGGAGAATGAGGAGCATAGTGGAGGCTAACACCCTCTGAGACTCTGATGGAGGAGAATGAGGAGCATAGTGGAGGCTAACACCCTCTGTAAGAGACTGTCCTCTCAGAGAAGCATCACAGGGAAAGACTGTTTGAACAAATGGAGCTCCTTAATCCTCTATTTTAGACACGACAGCATTGTCGGGTGATGACTCCACCAAACTTCAAACGAATACTTTTAGAAACAAACCTCGTCCACGCCTTTTTTTTTGTTATTTTGTTTTGCGTCTTCGTTTCAAGAATTTTTTACAGTCTGTAATAAAAACAGCTTTGTTTAAAAAAAGAAACATGATGAAATGTTATGTTTTGAAATGTGATGAAAAGCTGTTTGTGACTGAGATGTAATTTTGGTTTGGAAGGCCTTCAGGACATCCTCTGAGCTTACGGTGTGTGTGTGATGGTGTGTGTGTGTGTGTGTGTGTGTGTGTGTGTGTGTGTGTGTGTGACGGTGGAGGGTAGTGTCAGCACGTAGCTTACCGATCGTAATCCATCACCATGATGGACAGACTGACTTGCTCCACGTTCTCTGGAGGAATGTCAAAGATAATGGCCTCGTTGTAAACCGGGTTGAGCGTGCTCTTCTTTGTTGTCGTTTTTCTTTTCTTTAATCTGCGTCCGTCACACACCAGGTAAACCTTCACGTAGGGATCTAAAAGAGATAAATCCTGTTTCAGAAACAAAAACAAAGGAAATGGAGCCGCAGTCTGAGGCTCACAGCCTGTACAGATAAACACGCTCAGAAATACAACATTTACTAAATAAAGCTTATAAATAATTCTATTCAGTTTTAATTCTCTTTTTGTCACTGTGAATTCCCCCCTCCTCTCGTTCTACAATTACAACTGCCCTCTATTTACAGTACATGCATAAAACAGTTTAAATCTAGTTTTTGAAAGCTGGTGGAAATCGTGTCTAAATCTTAGATCATGACCCTCTTTGTCCAACATGACGGTAAAACGCCTCCAAAATTTACTGGAGTTTTTTTTCTGTCATTGGCTGCCACCCATCTCCTCCTTCACTTGACCTCTATTGCCTCTCCAGCAGGTGATGAGTCCACTGCAAGGGTGGCCCATGTCCTCTATTCGGGCTGAGCCTGGCCAAGCCACACGGGTAAAAGCCCGGCCACCAGGTGCTCGCTCTCATGCCTCACCCTCGGACCTGGCTCCAAGGGGTGGCCCCAGTGACCTGCGTCCTGGCAAGAACAAGATGGGGTGGTTCGGGCATCTGGTCAGGATGCCCACCGAGCACCTTGCTAGTGAGGTGTTACGGGCACGTCCCACCGGGAGGAGACCAAGGGGCAGACCCCGGACCTGCTGGAGAGACTATGTCTCCCAGCTGGACAGGGAACACCACAGGATCCCCCTGGGTGAGCTGGAGGATGCAGCCGGGTGAGAGAAGCCTGGGCTTCCCGTCTGAGTTTGTTGCCCCTACGACCTGGCCCCGGACAAGCGGAGGACGACAGAACGGAACAGAGCTAAGTTTAACATTGTTTACGTTCTCTTCCATTTTTAAAATTTCAGATAAATTCCACTAAAACCAGCCTTAAAATAGACATTCAGAGACATTTTACTATTTATTTACATTAAATATAAAAGTAAAGAAACTGTTAACCCCCCCCAAAAAAACCCAGTGATGACCAAATATTCAGAATAACTCTCCAGGCATTTTTAAGACAGATGATTCAGACACACAGATTTTTACACATCACTGGATGTAAATCTAATCCTGTATTTATTGTGTTTTAGACGTCATCAGATTTCATCCTGGTTTAATCCATGCATTGATTCATCGCCAGCCTAATCCATCATGGCTCACCTGAAGAGCCTGTGATGTCCATGGCTTTGAGGTTTCTGCATTTGATGACGGTCAGGGTCATTCTCCCCGCGGTGGGGAGGTAGCACAGCGAGTACATGATCTCCCCCAAGTCGATACTCTCCTTGAAGGACAAAAGAAACACGTCAGAGGCTTTAACGTTTTCACACACAAGAAGTAAGAACAAAGTTTGTGTTTGTCTGGTCACACCTCAAACAAAATGATTCAGTGATAATTCATCCTGTTCGTATTCAGCATGCCACACTTTAATCAAACCTCCTAATTATTAAAATGTGGCTAGTTAATTTAATTTTATCCATGAGAACTTTAACTTTCTGATCCACACGAATGTGTAATTTTTCTATTTTCCAGCAGAATGCACTGTTTCACTTTTAGGCTGCAGGTTCTTGTTGGTGCAAAAAAAATCATGGTCGTCTTTTATCAACCCGGTTTAAAGAAGTCAAGCAATTTATGAAAGAAGCAAACTGCAAAATTCAGAAGACGTGGAGAAAAGACAAGACTTGTGGACAGAAGTTGAAGTGAACTGAGGACGGAGGCGAGAGGTGGGATACACACCCCCGAAAAGGCCGCCAGTCTGTGGTGGGGCCAAACACACAGACAACCGTTCACACTCGTTCCTACGGGCAATTTCACAGTGGCATCAGAACATGCATGTTTTTGGAGGAAGCCAGAGAAAACCCACACACGCACAGGGAGAACATGCAAACTACACACAGTGTTTCAAGCATCGTCCCAAGTGGGACACGAAGTTATAAACATATTAAAACTCTTTAAAACCAATTTGAACCCTAATTTAACCCCTTAAAACCGGTCAGGCCGTCGTTGACGCCTCACTACAAATTCAGATATTATTATTTTTAAATAAATAAATAAATTACTCTATTCATCCCTCACCGGAGAAATTTGTGTGCTGCACTCCTTACACCAGCACCAATGGTGGGGGAAGCAGGGGTTAGGTGTCTTCTCCAAGGATCTCCAATATTATTATTTTTTAACCTCTAAACCGAACATCATAATTATCAAGTTTAGAATCCTCAACAAAGTCATCTTCTTATCCATCTGTCCCTTTCGAGGTCGCGGGGGGTGCCGGAGCCCTCCTGGCTAATTTTAAGGCGAAGGGCAGGGTACACCCCGAACAGGTCGCCAGTCTGTCCCAGGGCCACACACATACAACCATCCACACACACTCATTCCTCGGGGCAATTTGGCACCGACCAATCAACCTAGCATGCATGTTTTTTTTTGAAGGGTGGGAGGAAACCGGAGTACCCGAAGGAAACCCACGCAAACACGAGGAGAACATGTAAACTCCACACTGAAAGGACAGTGTTCCAAGCCTTGTCCCCACCCGGGACTCAAACCCACGACCTTCTTGCTGTGAGGCCACTGTGCTACCCACTGCGCCACCGTGCCGCCTTTCCTCAACAAAGTAATTATTGTAATTAAATGCAAAACTTGATCCCAGAAATAAGACAACATCGATTTGGGGAAATCTCAAAGTGAGCATAACGTGTATCTTATATGTAACCGAGTTCTGTAACGCCGACACACGACGACATTTTTCAAACTCATTTGTCCAGATTAATCCTTAAAAACAATAAAAATCAGGATTCTTTTTGACGTATATCTTGTCAAATTAATATTTACCATAATAATCAAAACTTTTTGTAGAGTAGCACCCTCTGGTGTTCATTATTGTGTCTCGTTTTCTGCTCTTTTTTCCCCCCTCATTCTCAGGTGCTGAACTGTGGAGGCTGCTGATTGGAGGACTGGTGTGATGAGGTTCACCTGCATCCACTTATCTCCTCACTACAAAAGCCCTCGGCTCACCTCAAATCTTCGTCAGCTGTTGGAACTCGAACCAGAAACCTTGTGAAGCCGCAAATCACATTGCATTTGTGTATTTTCCAATGTCTAATTTAAAAACCCTTGGAACCCAAATTTACCGACTGCTTGTAATGTCCGACATTTTGAGGGATTTTAATTAGGAAAAAAAACTCATTTCAGCTTGTTTAGGAATTTTCAGAGGTTCGTTAAATCTTATTCATTTCTTTTCCCATTAGTTATTAAATTTGTTCTCATAGGGTGGTGGGAAGGCACACGGACGGGAAGTATGGGCAGTGTGGGGAGGTGGAGGCGGTTGAACATGTATTGTTGAGGAGGAGAGGGCGGTTATGTTGGGGATATTAAGGGTTTCTGGGTTAAAAGTGGTGGATTTGGAGAGTGTGTTTGGATTGATATGTTTGATATGTTGATGTGTTTCTTGAGAAGAACAGGATTGTTGAGTAGGGTGTGAGGATTTGTAGTGTTGGTAGGAGGCGGTGATGCCCCAGAAGGGTGCTCCTGTCGTTAAAATTCTAGAACAACAATAATTCTTCGTCAGTTCTTCAATAACCCTTGTGTTAACACTATCACTGACCCAAAGATCTACTGCCTGTTATTCTTACGTATTATTCTCTGGAACTGACGATTGCTCTCTCAGGAACACTTCATCCCCAGTCCTCCTGAGCTCTTCTGCCACCCAGTCCCCCCGGTTCATCCCTACTTCCATGTGAACCCTTCATTTGATAAATTGTTTGGGTGTTTCTATTTTTATTTTGGGTTTATTTGGGAAAATTCTGTTCAAGATACGCGAGTTCGTTCCGAATCGTATGTCTGAGAAACTTTGCCATTTTGAAATGTTCCCTATAGCCACGGGTCCTCTGCGTGTTTGATTGTGAAAGTTATGCCACCAGCTCTAATTGGTTGGATTAGATCGAGCCAATGTTTCTTTTCCTAATTGGTCCAAAAATATCATGCGCTCAGTCAGAAGGAGGAGCTTGCTGTTCCATCTGTGCAGCTTCTGGGACAGGACCAGGATGGCTTTGCAGCAGGCAGGCATCCGAGCTCACCGCCAAAGCCGATTGCCGCCATATGCCAGCTACTACGTACAAGGTGAGGCTGCTTGTCTTTTGTCCTCCAAGAACATCCTCCTCCGGTCACAGTCTCGTAAGCTCTCCCTTCGCTTCATTGGTCCGTTCCAGATACAGAAGATCATCAACCCAGTCTCGGTCAAGCTTTTCCAACGCTTGTCCACAAAGGTTCACCCAGCCTTTCACGTGTCCCAGACAAAGCCCGTTGCTGACAGTCCCCTTCATCCTCCCTCGCCTCCTCCCCCTGCTCCATGCTTCATTGTGTGGTTCGGACACTAACACTGTCTCTTGTCTCTTGGTTGTTTGTTGCCGAGGTCGGGGTCTGCAGTATTTGTTGGATTGGTGGGGTTACGGCCCGGAGGAGTGTAGCTGGGTTCCCTGCTCTGCTGTTCTGGACTTTCATACGGGATGTGGATACGGGACTTTCATTATTGTTTCCCTGATAGGCCCAGTAGACCGCCAGGTGACTGCCACCTAGTCCAACCTGGTTCATCCCCACTTCCATGTGGACACTTTTTTGTTATTTAATAAATTGGGTTTTTTTTTTTCACTGATCATTGACCTGCGTCCTGATCTCCTTCCCTTCATCCATAACACTTTTTCTTTGGAGAGATAACTGGTACGGTAAGTGAACTCTACTTGTATAGCGCTTTTCCATCTGTGTTGGCACTCAAAGCCCTTAACATTGTAGCTCACATTCACCCATTCACACCTGATGGGAATGCTGCCTTACAAGGTGCAAACCACCATCTGGAGCAATTGGGAGCTTGGTGTCTTGCTGAAGAACACCTCAACATGAACTCCTGGCAGGGGATCTAACCGGCAACCCTCCGTTTGTAGGGCTGAGCCATCCTTCCCCCATGGCCGTTCATCCCTAAAGGGTTGTGGGAGGTGCCAGTGCCCGTCCCGGCTGATTCAAGGCGAGAGGCTGGATACACCCTGAACAGATCCCTAGTCTGTCGTGTGGCCACACAGACACCCATCCACACACACACACACACACTCATTCCTAGGGGAAATTTCATTGTGGCCAATCAACCTAACCTTCATGCTTTTGGAAGGTGGGAGGAAACCGGAGTAAACCCACACATACACGGGGAGAACATGCAAACTACACACAGAAAGAACAGTGTTTTAAACCTCATCTGAAAAAAATTTGTGGAAAAATATCTAAATTTTTCTCAACATCTAAAGTTTTACTGCGATGGAGGTTTGAAAGTTTCTCCCCATTCTCCTGTCTGCACAGCCAATGAGCATCCAGAACACTGTGCGTAATTTAGGACACAGAAAATAGAAAAAACCTGTTCTAAGAAGAGATTACTGATGTTTGAAAATATAACGGATCAGTTCCATCATCACCACGACTTCTGTGAATGAGTATAAATATGGATTCACTATGAAACGTCTTGTTTTATCCACACTGCTCTGTAAGTGGTGGTGAAGACGTTGCATAATTCAGACGCTTCGGGAATTTAATCAGCTAAACACCCACATGTTTTCTAGAAACCACTGGATTTTCTGCTCTCGTAACGACAGGGAATAAAACCAGCAAACAGCAGACACATGACGAAGATTAAACACTGAAACCAAAGCAGATAATTATCATCATGGATTTTTTTTCTTCTCACGTGCTTTAGTAATGAATGCAGTGATAAATACAACAGACATGTCAGAGAAAGGGATCGCACATAATCCACTTACACCACATTAAAACTGTTCATTCAGTGCAACACAGTGTGTGTTCATGTTTTAAGTTCTTAGGATTCCACCTCTTAACCTGTATGTACCCCGGCTTAAACACCACCTTTTAAAATGAGCTCTGTTTCTAAAATAAACTGTAAAGTTTGTAAAACAGAAAATGTGACTGTTTCACTTTTGTGAACGCATCATCTCCCAAATCACTAAAGGTATTTAAACAAAACTCCCCTTGTTTATTCAGTACCATTTGTACATGAACCAACTGTTCATGAACTGATTAACTTCTATGGGTCATGCCACCAAAGGTTGAGGGCACAAATTCTTCTGAGCGCAGTGTCTGAAGGGATTTTAAAAGGTAAATATTATGGTTTTATAACATGTTAAAACGAGGCTGCGTGACGAGGCTCTCACTCAGAGCTCCTCCTCCAGGTCGAGAGAAGCCTCGCAGGTGAGGTGTTTCGGGCACATCCCACTGGGAAGAGACCAAGAGGCAGACCACAGACCCGCTAGGGAGACTATGTCTCACAGCTGGCCGGGAAACGACTTGGGATCCCTCCAGATGAGCTGGAGGATTCAGCTTGGGTGAGAGAAGCCTGGGTTTCCCGTCTGAGGCTGTTGCCCCCGCGACCTGACCCCAGAAAGAGTGGAAGATGATGGATGGACGTTCCGTTCCGCCGTCTTCCACTTATCCAGCCTCAACAGCCTCAGACGGGAAGCCCAAGCTTCTCTCACCCCGGCTGCATCCTCCAGCTCACCCAGAAGGATTCCGAGTCGTTCCCCGGCCAGCTGTGAGACATAGTCTCTCCAGCGGGTCCGGGGTCTGCCCCTTGGTCTCCTCCTGGTAGGACATGCCCGAAACACCTCGCCCGTGAGGCGCTCGGGGGGCATCCTGACCAGATGCCCGAACCACCCCATCTGGCTCCTCTCGACCTGGAGGAGGAGCAGCTCGACACCGAGCTCCTCCCGGATGGCAGAGCTCCTCACCCGATCTCTGAGTGAGAGCCCAGCCACCCTGCAGAGGAAGCTCTTTCGGCCGCTTGTACCTGCGATCTCATTCTTTCGGTCACCATAGGTGAGGGTAGGAATGTAGAACCTGGTTACCATGGTGAGGGTAGGAACCTAGATCCTTGTTACCATGGTGAGGGTAGGAACGTAGATCCTGGTTACCATGGTGAGGGTGGGAACGTAGATCCTGGTTACCATGGTGAGGGTAGGAATGTAGATCCTGGTTACCATGGTGAGGGTAGGAACATAGATCCTGGTTACCATGGTGAGGGTAGGAACGTAGATGCTGGTTACCATGGTGAGGGTAGGAACGTAGATCCTGGTTACCATGGTGAGGGTAGGAACGTAGATCCTGGTCACCATGGTGAGGGTAGGAACGTAGATCCTGGTTACCATGGTGAGGGTAGGAACGTAGATCGACTTGTAAATCCAGAGCTTTGCTTTTCGGCTCAGCTCTCTCTTTACCACGACGGACCAATGCAGCGTCCTAGTTATCGCTGACACTGCACCGATCCGCCTGTCGATCTCCCGCTCCATCTTTCCTCCACTCGTGAACAAGACCCTGAGATTCTTAAACTCCTCCATTTGGGGCAGGACCCTGTCCCTTACCCGAAAGGGGGCATTCCACCCTTTTCTGGGCGAGGACCATGGTCTTGGATTTGGATGTGCTAATTCCCATCTCGGCCGCTTCACACTCGGCAGCAAATCTACGGCTGGAGATCACGGAACGGAACGAACACGTTAAAACGTGTCTGTATTGTATGTAATCATTTTAACGTCATGTCTTCTGGTCCTAATTTCTCATGTGATTTTGTTACTTTCTGTAACTTTTACACCAAGAACTGAAAAAACACTAAAAAACACGCCTTGTTTTGTGCTGCTTCCTTTAAATAGAAACTTTACACCCCTCCAAAACGCCTTTGTTTCTAACCTGAGCAACCATAGACATGACATAAAAAGACCGTAGACATGAGACATGAATGATGTTTTATTCTAATAATCCTGTCTTAATCTAAGTCAGTTTTATAGTTTATAAAGTCTCAGTGAAAACCTCTACAGTAAACAAAAAGTAATCCCTGAGTCCTGCTTTCAATCGTCCTCTGATTAGAACCAGAATCCAGCACACAGTGCTCAGACATCGTATCTACTACCACAGGTACGACTACGGCTCCAACATGGAGGCCGCACCAGCCAATGAGGGGTCTACTCGTTATGTCTATGTGAGTCACGCCCACGTCAGCCATTGTTTCTCCTTATATGGTGATTTACTCTGAAAACATGTGACGTAACAGAGTGAAAAAACGTAACATATGAACCTGAACCAAAAGGATGCGTCTGATCAGGAACAGAAAAGTAATGAAGATCATGTAATGATGTTTTTGTGTTTACTTTATGGATTAAATTCAGATTTTCTGAGAAACTACAAACGTTATAGACTCACTAGAAAGATCCAAGAGATAAAAAAAACTACTTTTAGCCAAATATTTTCTTGTTAATGAAACTGCCCACAGTTACTACAGCTTATTTACAGGGACGAAAACAAGGACTGAACTGTCCTTGTTTGAGTTGAAGGAATTCAAACCTCATTTTAATAACTTTGGAAAGTCAATAAAATAAGATTTTACTGTGAAAAATGTGTGGGGTTTTCTTGGCATAGATTTACATGTAAGTGTGGATACACTTGAGTCAACACACTGGAGCTTCGACGCCCAATAGGATAGGGTACCCCCTGCGAGCCCATCAAAAAGTTGCTTTAATGAAGAATATTGAAAAGATGCTGGGAGAAGCACTGATCCACACGAGGTTGGACCTTTACTGAAAATGATGATGAAGGGGAGACATGACCAGAACCTCTCATAAGACTTCACTCCCTAAAACATTCAAATGAACTTATTGCAGTTGGACTTTGTTTGCAAAAGAAAGTGACACTGCTGTGTGTGAGTGTGTGTGTGTACTTCAGCACCATTGTCGTTCTAAATGCAACTGATGGAACCATCTGACACCTCAAGGGATTTAAAAGTACATGAAAAGAAAAACACAGAAGTGATGTGATGATGTCACATGTGTCATCATTCATTCATTCCTTAAACATCTAAAACAAGAATATGTTGATGCCAAGACATTAAACATCTGTCCTAATCTGTCCTATGTCACAAAATGCATCAACAAGATTAGTCAGAGTAAGACAGAGTACATGTGTGTGAATGAGAGGGATCCAAATGGAAAAGTGAAGTTACAGGGAGAAGAGATAAAGAAGGTGGAAGATTTTAAGTATCTAGGATCAACAGTCCAGAGCAATGCAGAGTGTGGAAAAGAGGTGAAGAAGCGTGTGCAGGCAGGCTGGAACGGGTGGAGGAAAGTATCAGGTGTGATAGAAGAGTTTCAGATAAAATTAAAGGAAAAGTGTACAAAACCGTGGTGAGAGCGGCCATGCTGATTGGTCTAGAGACAGTGTGGTGAGAGCGGCCATGCTGATTGGTCTAGAGACAGCGTGGTGAGACCGGCCATGCTGATTGGTCTAGAGACAGCGTGGTGAGAGCGGCCATGCTGATTGGTCTAGAGACAGTGTGGTGAGACCAGCCATGCTGATTGGTCTAGAGACAGCGTGGTGAGAGCGGCCATGCTGATTGGTCTAGAGACAGCGTGGTGAGAGCGGCCATGCTGATTGGTCTAGAGACAGCGTGGTGAGACCGGCCATGCTGATTGGTCTAGAGACAGCGTGGTGAGACCGGCCATGCTGATTGGTCTAGAGACAGCGTGGTGAGAGCGGCCATGCTGATTGGTCTAGAGACAGCGTGGTGAGAGCGGCCATGCTGATTGGTCTAGAGACAGCGTGGTGAGAGCGGCCATGCTGATTGGTCTAGAGACAGTGTGGTGAGAGCAGCCATGCTGATTGGTCTAGAGACAGTGTGGTGAGAGCAGCCATGCTGATTGGTCTAGAGACAGCGTGGTGAGAGCGGCCATGCTGATTGGTCTAGAGACAGCGTGGTGAGAGCGGCCATGCTGATTGGTCTAGAGACAGTGTGGTGAGAGCGGCCATGCTGATTGGTCTAGAGACAGTGTGGTGAGAGCAGCCATGCTGATTGGTCTAGAGACAGCGTGGTGAGAGCGGCCATGCTGATTGGTCTAGAGACAGTGTGGTGAGAGCAGCCATGCTGATTGGTCTAGAGACAGTGTGGTGAGAGCGACCATGCTGATTGGTCTAGAGACAGTGTGGTGAGAGCGACCATGCTGATTGGTCTAGAGACAGTATGGTGAGAGCAGCCATGCTGATTGGTCTAGAGACAGTGTGGTGAGAGCGACCATGCTGATTGGTCTAGAGACAGTGTGGTGAGAGCAGCCATGCTGATTGGTCTAGAGACAGTGTGGTGAGAGCGGCCATGCTGATTGGTCTAGAGACAGTGTGGTGAGAGCAGCCATGCTGATTGGTCTAGAGACAGCGTGGTGAGAGCGGCCATGCTGATTGGTCTAGAGACAGTGTGGTGAGAGCGGCCATGCTGATTGGTCTAGAGACAGTGTGGTGAGAGCGGCCATGCTGATTGGTCTAGAGACAGTGTCACTGATTCAAAGACAGGAAACAGAGATGTTTGTATCAGAGATGAAGATGCTGAGGATCTCTCTGGGAGTGACCAGGATGGACAGGATCAGAGGAACAGCACATGTTAGAGGTTTTAAAGTCAGAGAGGTCAGACTGAGATGGTTTGGACATGTGCAGAGGAGAGAGAGAGAGTACATCAGAAGAAGGATGCTGGGTTTGGAACCACCAGGAAAGAGGACTAGAGGAAGACCAAAGAGGAGGTTCATGGATACAGTGAAGGAAGACATGAAGATAGTTGGTGTGACCGAAGAGGATGCAGGAGATAGGGTTAGATGGAAGAAACTGAATTGCTGTGGCGCCCCCTGAAGAAAAATGTCAAAAGGAGAAGAACTGTCAACAATTCATTTTTGGGAACTATATGAGGTTGAACCATAAGGTTTTTATTTTCTGTGACCCTGAAATCCCTCTCGTCTGCCCACTGTGGGTGAGAATGTCTCCTCCTGTAAATAAACCCAGATCGAAGGTTCCTCACCGCAGTTGCAGCGTGGATGTCCTTCCACACCACCGCCTCCCTGGAAAGATCCGACAGTTCAAACAGGTTATCCACAACAACTTCTCCGATCATGTCGTGGCTGGTGAAGCGGTCGAAGTCATAGACGCTGAAGTGAAGTTTGCGGTTGCACAGCTCGTCGTACGCCACCAGAAAGCAGAAGGTCTCATCAAACATGGGGTTCAGATTCTTGCGGTGAACACGCGTCTGGAACTTCTTCTTCCTCTCGGGCAGCAGGTAGATCTTCACGTAGGGGTCCGAAGTGCCCGTGAAGTCTTTAGCAGGCAGGTCCAAGGCTTTCAGTATCCTCACCACCAAGGCCTGCTCCTCGTAGTCGTAACGCAGTGAGAAGCTGAGCTTTCCACACGTCTCCACGGGCTCTTTGGCCTCGCCCTCAGAGTCCACAGACTTCTGCTTGTACAGTTCAGGTTTAATTCTTCCAATGCTGACGATAGAAGACTGTCGGAGAGGCACGGTGTCCATGCTGAAGTCCACACTGGTGACATTCATCTGACGGGGTAGGTGGCGCCGGAACGAGTTGTGTCTGCAGAGGAGAGATTTTTATAAAAAAGGACTCATTTTAAACAAAGATTTTTACAGCGGTGAAGAAGGATCTGAGTTCAAACATGGTCATTAACAATGTGTGTATGTCATAATTAACGATCGTTTCCGTGATTAAAACAATCGATTTGCTGCCGAGTGTGAAGCGGCAGGGATGGGAATCAGCACCTCCAAATCTGACGCCACGGTCCTCGCCCAGAAAAGGGTGGAATGCCCCTGCAGGTCAGGGACAGGGTCCTGCCCCAAGTGGAGGAGGCTAAGTATCTCGGGGTCTTGTTCACACTCAGCAGCAAATCAGTCCAGTGAGAACTGGAGATCGCAGTCCGATGAAGCCAACAGGACCACATCATCTGCAAAAAGCAGAGATCCGACCTTGAGGTAACCAAACCGGGTCCCTCCAACGCCTCGGCTGTGCCTACATGTCCTGTTCATAAGAAAAGGGCAGCCGGGGTCGGAGTAAGTATTTTAAAATACTTTAAAACTAACCAAATAAAATCAGTGCAATCAATAGATTAATCAAGAAAAAAATGTAATCATTGATAGATTTTCAAAATAATAGTGAACGTTAAAATAAGATTTACTGAAGTTTTTAGTTTTTATATTTTATTCAGAAACTTTAATCAAAAAATAAAATGAAAAAAAAACCTCTATTTTCTTCTTTTGTTTTATCTAAAAAAAATTATAAAAATTTGTTAAAATAATCGATAGATTTATTGATCCAACCATTAAAAAAGTATGAATCAGTCAATCAATTTTTTGGTCTCAACTTTTGAAAAATTAATCAATGATCAAAATTATAAAAAGCGCAAAAGTAGAAACAGTAAAATCAGATTCATGTAAAACTTCATCCAAAGTTTGTACATTTTAAATCAAGACTTTCTTTCTTTTTTCTTTTTGCATCTGACAGCTCCTTTCACTGATGGTCTGATGCAGGTTTTGATGCGACATGCATACCACACCTTGCTTCACACGGCATGCACAGTGCCGCTTACATCACATGGTGCCCAGACTGAGCCGTGCCAAAGCAGCAGTGATTACCAAACTAATAAATTTAATCAGTTAAACTAAATAAAACTCTATTTTCTTCTAATTATTTTTATTCAATCAAACTTTTCTTCCCTTTTAAAGAATAATATTTCTGAGTTTTTCACAATAATTTTACAGAAATGTTGAACATTTCTATTAGAATGACATCTCCTGCCAATCTTGTTGCCTGGCAACTGGCCCGCCGCCCCTCCAACAGGAAGCTGGGTAAACAGCTGGACGGTGTTTCAGCAGAAAAATCAGGAAAACACTGAGTTTACAGAAAATAAGGGTCATTACTGATCCGCACGTGCACCTGCACGGGTTCTCACTGAGTACAGATGAATTACAGCCCTGAATGTATCTCAATTTCAGGTCACGGTTTGGTTCTTTTTTTTGTACAAAATGCAAAACCATTCGTTTATTTGTGTCTTTTTTTTAAACAAATTGTATGTTTTAATGTTGTAAAAATAAAATAACTGCATAAATCCTAAATAAGTAACAAATGAGCTGCACTGTGGCCTTAAAGCAAGAAGGTCAGGGGTGGGAGGAGGTCCTAGAGTGAGGGCGAGGCTTTAAACACTGATCTTTCTGTGTGTAGTTTGCATGTTCTCCCTGTGTGTGTGGGTTTTCTCTGGTTGCCCTCCACCCTCCAAAAACATGAATGTTTGGTTAATTGGCTGCTACATTATTTCCCTTAGGAATGAGTGTGTTTGTGAAAGGTGGTCAGTGTGTGTGTGGCCTCGCACACTGCTCCACTGGCCAGCAGTGCTGCCTTCTTGCGGCCATGATGGTGCACCCTGTCATCCAGGTAAATCCCCCTGCTGTCCTGGTTCTCCGCCCTGGCTCCTGGTGCACCCAGCCTTCCTTCTGAGCTCATAGCTCTGGTCTTCATCCCGCTGGGCTCGTACCTCTGGTTCCTGCTGCACCCTACCTTCCTGCCGGGCTTCTCCCTTCTAGTCCTTCCTTCTCCTGCCAAGCTCAAACCTTCTGGTCCTTCATCTCGTTGAGCTTCATCCCGCTACTGTCATGCAGTCATGATGGTTTCCCTCCGTGTCTGCACCTTGCTCTTCATGCATCCTGCTATCGGGACCCTCATCCTGCTGCTGGTGCACCCTGCCATCCTGCCAAGCTCTCCCGTCTGTAGCCATCCTGCTGAGCCCTGTCCTCTTCTACACTCCTGTAATAAATCTGTTAAAACTGGCTTTACATCTGGGTTCTTCTTCATCACCCTCACCACCATCATGACAGTGTGTTCATCCAACACAGACGGAGCGGCGGACGAGGTGGGAAATGGTCTGTTTCTGCTTTTGTCCTCTACGTAGAGCAGGTTGGCTTGCTCTGGGATAAAACATGGTGGTGGGTTATCATATTCTGTAAATATGAGTGTCAGGCGGAGTATGGGGCAGCACGGTGGTGCAGTGGGCAGCACAGTGGCCTCACAGCAAGAAGGTTGGGGGTTCATGTCCCAGGTCGGGTTGAGACTTGGAACTGTGTGGGGTTTGCATGTTCTCCCCATGCATGGGTTTTCTTTGGGTACTCCGGTTTTCTCCCACCCTCCATAAACATGCACGTTAGGTTGATTAACCGGTGGCAAGTTGCCCCTAGGAGTGAGTGTGTGTGGCCAGGTGACAGACTGGCAACCTGTCCGGGCTGTAGCCTGCCCCTCGCCTTAAATCAGCCAGGATGGGCTCCAGCACCCCCTGCATTCTCGTAAGGGATGGACGGTTTAGAAGATGACTGGCTAAATCTGAGTGTCTAGTGAACAGGTTCAAGTAGATATCCATTGGTGCCAATCGGCCATGTTTTAACGATAACCGATATATGGTTAAAGTGATTAATGTCAATAAATTTTTTCAGTGTGAATCCACAGGCCCCCCCCCCCACACACACACACACGCTTCCCTGGGTTACTGGTGCTGTATTTCTCAGTGCTGCTGTTAGTGCGTGGGGGGAAAGGGACAGAGTGGCCGTTATCATCTCTAACCTGGCTTTTCAGCAGGCTGCATAATTCATGGGAATCTGGCTGGCAGGATAATTGAATTAATGATGGAGATGAAGCCAGAGCGTAGAGAACGTCTTCCTCAGCTGGTCTGACAGCTCACGCCCTGCAGACATGCTAATTATGGCCGCTGTGCTTAAAAACCCAGTCCGGGAAACAAAGACAAGCTGGAGCTGGTTGTTCCATCCCACTGTTCCCACAGCAACGCTTTTGATTATAGGATGCAAACGGCAGTCAGAGTGTGAGAAGGTCACCGGCTTCATGACGTAGCAGGAAACACTAGCTTCCTGCTTCCTTTCCACGGACATTTCTCCATGACCCTGTTTTATGGAATGAGTCAGAGACCTCAGAGTAGCCAATGATGCCAATATTAGGTGAACACAAAAAACCCTGCTGAGGAGGCGTGGCCTTTATAAAGAAAGGTCTACATGTCCGTCTTCAGACATGTAGTCCTGTTTTCAATCGTCCTTTAATTAAAACCAGAATCCACCACACAGCGCTCAGACATCGTATCTACCACCTCAGGTGGGACTACCGCTCCAAGATGGCGGCTGCACCAGCCAATGAGGGGTCTACTCTTTATGTCTATGTGTGCCACACCCAAGTCAGACATTGTTTCTCCTTATATAGAGATTTCTTCTGAAAACATGTGACGTAACAGATGGACCTGAACCAAAACGAGACGTCTGAGCAGAAACAGAAAAGTGACAAAGATCTTTCTTTATGGATTAAATCAAGATTTTCTGAGTAACTACTGTCATGATCCCCTCTCCTGGATGTTCCTCGTCACCATAATTAGGGACACGTGAGATTGATTCCTGATGCCACACATCTGTGGACCTTGCCATCTTTTTAAGGGCAGTCACCCCAGACTTTCCTGTCAGGTCATACCATCCCTTCCAGCCAGGTCTCCCTGGTTAACTGACCAAGTATGCATTCTGACCATAGCCTTTAACTATGCCACTGAAACTTTGTTTTTTCTTTCCACAGTAATAGTGAACTGCCAAATTCAAATAAACCATGTTTTCTGTCCTGCAAATGGGTCCTCCTCTTTCCACCTGCACACTGCTTCATGACCAGTGGTGGAACGTAACGAAGTAAATGTACTTTGTTACTGTACTTAAGTAAAAAAAATTGTGTATCTGTACTTTACTTAAGTAAAATTTAAGACCTGTACTTTTACTTTTACTTCACTACATTTTTAGAGCAAACACCTGTACTTTTAATTCGCTACTTTTTAAAAGTGCGTTTTACATTTTTCGTTACATTTTCGTTCAGGAATTTGAAAAATACAATTTTTTTAAACGCATCTTGAAGCCGCATCGCCAAAATCAAAAGAAGCAGTTGATCGGGAGAAGAAGTCATGAATCGAGAAACATTTTCCGCATTCATTCAAAAACCTAACATCAAATCTAGTACAAATTAAAAAGAGTCAGAAGATTGTTGTTCGTTGTGTTTACTTCTAAATAAAAAGTTGAGCCATCATTACACGGAGCAGGGGCGGATCTAGAATTTTCCAAAGGGGGGCGGGGCTTTGCCTGGGGACCTCCCCCCCAAAAAATATTTTAAAAAATAAGTGTCATTTCCCTCCATTTTGGGGCCCATTCCCTGGCCCTTCTAGAGGATAGCTTGACTTGTCTCCTTTCCTTTTATTTTAATTTTTGTGAACCAAAAGAGGTGGGAAAGGGGGGTCACACCCCTGCAGAGTATTTATTCTGGTTACCATGGTGACACCCTATAGCACAAAAAATAACATTTGAATTATTATCGAATACTTTTACTTTTTACTTAAAAAGTATAATTTACACCAACTACTTTTGTACTTTTACTTAAGTAGATTTTTTTATTGGTACTTTTACTTAAGTACAAAAAGTGAGTACTTCATCCACCACTGTTCATGACAACTACAGACTCACTGAAAGGATCCAGGAGATAAAAAGTTGTATGTAGCCGAATCTGTTCTCTTTAAAATGGACAGTCCCTTTCATTAGAATAAATGTATGAGTGATTGTTTTCAGGGTGATTCATCAGAATTGGGAGTTGTCATGGCAGCTCACCTGGAGGAAGATGTGGGCTCCGTGGTCTGCCGCTGGATCTTTGGAGGCGGCTGGTGGATCTTCTCCTGGAGAGCCGTTTGCACCTCTGCAGGAATGTCCGGTGACGTCTGGCTGATCTTCATGGCCGCCTCCAGGAGCTTCACAGAGCTCCGCCCATTCATCTTCACCTCCAGGGGGCATTTCTTCTCCACTTCCATCGCTTTACACTCAGAGATAGGCGGGGGGCTCTGGAGTGAGGCCTCTGGGAAAGCCACATGGAGGCCATTTTCAGCGTGCGCCGAAAGAGCTTTGCTCCTCCAGATGGGCCAACACAGCTTCCAGAAAACAAAGAGAGAGACCACCAAGAGGGCGAGGCCGCAGAAACCCACCACCACGGCGAGGAGACTGATGGAGATGTCTGAGAGGACGGACGAACATGCAGGACAAAAAAAGAAAGTCGTTAGAAAAGAGGACTCCATACTTCTAAGAATAGAGGAAATGGAGCCTAATGAGCCGAAAACAAAGCTCTCAATTAACAAGGCGATCTACGTTCCTACCCTCACCATGGTAACCAGGATCTACGTTCCTACCCTCACCATGGTAACCAGGATCTACGTTCCTACTCTCACCATGGTAACCAGGATCTACGTTCCTACCCTCACCATGGTAACCAGGATCTATGTTCCTACCCTCACCATGGTAACCAGGATCTACGTTCCTACCCTCACCATGGTAACCAGGATCTACATTCCTACCCTCACCATGGTAACCAGGATCTACGTTCCTACCCTCACCATGGTAACCAGGATCTACGTTCCTACCCTCACCATGGTAACCGGGATCTACATTCCTACCCTCACCATGGTAACCAGGATCTACGTTCCTAACCTCACCATGGTAACCAGGATCTACGTTCCTACCCTCACCATGGTAACCAGGATCTATGTTCCTACCCTCACCATGGTAACCAGGATCTACGTTCCTACCCTCACCGCGGTAACCAGGATCTACGTTCCTACCCTCACCATGGTAACCAGGATCCACGTTCCTACCCTCACCATGGTAACCAGGATCTACGTTCCTAACCTCACCATGGTAACCAGGATCTACGTTCCTACCCTCACCATGGTAACCAGGATCTACGTTCCTACCCTCACCATGGTAACCAGGATCTACGTTCCTACCCTCACCATGGTAACCAGGATCTACGTTCCTACCCTCACCATGGTAACCAGGATCTACGTTCCTACCCTCACCATGGTAACCAGGATCTACGTTCCTACCCTCACCATGGTGACCAGGATCTATGTTCCTACCCTCACCATGGTAACCAGGATCTATGTTCCTACCCTCACCATGGTAACCAGGATCTACGTTCCTACCCTCACCATGGTGACCAGGATCTATGTTCCTACCCTCACCATGGTAACCAGGATCTATGTTCCTACCCTCACCATGGTAACCAGGATCTACGTTCCTACCCTCACCATGGTAACCAGCTGTGGGTGGTGACTGAAAGAAGGATATTATGGAAACAAGCGGCCGAAAGTTGGTTGGGCTGTCGCTCAAATATAGAGTTAGGAGCTCTGCCATCTGGGAGGAGCTCGGAGTAGAGCCATTATTTCTCCAGGTCGAGAGAACCTTAATGAAGTTGTTCAGGCATCTGATTAGGATGCCTGCTGGGTGCCTCGCTGGTGAGGTGTTTCGGTCACGTCCCACCAGGAGGAGACCAAGAGGCAGACCCCAGATCCGCTGGAGAGACTATGTCTCACAGCTGGACAGGGAACACCTCGGTTTCCTCCTGGGTGAGATGGAGGATGCAGCCGGGGTGAGAGAAGCCAGGGCTTCCCATCTGAGGCTGTTCCCACAGCAACTTGGCCCCAGATAAGTGGAACTTCAAAGACACAATTTTCTTTAGTTTAAAGTCGTTCCGCCCATTGTACCAAGGCTGCACATGTTTGCTCATTCATAAGAGACCATATTTCATCACCAATTCAGGTGGAAATGTGAAAGATTCCAAAGACTGTTTAAAGTTTTTCCTCTAAGTAAGAGTACTTTTCTTTACTCTCTAAGTAAGAGTACTCTAAGTAAGAGTACTTTTCTTTAAGAACAGATCATTCAAATTTTAACCAAACAGATTTAACTTTATCACATAACTATTAAGTTCATTATTTCTTTCATTATGACATAAAACAAGAAACAGTCACAGAAGAAGAAATACCTGTTATCCCAATTTAATGGACGGAGAATCGTCACACATGCGTTTAGATTCTGCCTGGGCTGAGAATAGCACGTGTGTACGTCTCCAGCTTCAGTATTGAACCCATACTGGTATCGTTGTATAGCTAATTGTGACTAATAACCTGATCCATCAGACTGCTCCTTTCTCTTCTTGGAAACAGTCTGATCTCGCACCATTGGGGTTCACTCGCTCCACGGTGGGCGGGTACTTTGTTATTTAACCAACCGTTTCTTTCTGGTGGTGACTGGACAAGACTTACTGTATGTAATGCCCCCGAATAGTCAGTTTAGTCGAGAAAACAGACCAGGAAATCAAACTTTTCCTGAATAAACTTTCTGAACACTGTTTTAAATTCTCAATCTGGGGAATCGTTACCAACACGGACCCTATAGCACGGTTGATCTACAGAACTACAAACATGGAGGCTGGACCGTATAGCCTCATGGTTATACGGGTTGATCTACAGAACTACAAACATGGAGGACGGATGCTTGTGTTCATATGTCTGTTCTCTGATTGGATAGGAGGTTTCCCATCGCTACAATTGTAAGATAATGCCTGCATTCCCTGGCCTAGTTGCTGGGGGAAGGTGAAATTGAGTGGAGGCATTACATGGCACTATCCTAGCTAAATATCAGAGGCAATAGAGCCGGAATGGTTACCATGACAACAACCATATGTGTAACACTTAGATGCTGATTTTTCAACACCAGTCTGTGAACGATCAGTCTTTTTGAAGAAACAGATTCTTCCTATTTGGCATGCGGGCAAAATGAATTACTACGCCTGGTCTTTAGTTCACACACTGCTGGTGGATCTGCATGAGCTTTTACAGACGGAAAACCAGCTGAAATCTGTAGTTTAATCACTTAACCTGCTCAAACAGGGAGGTTTACCTTCACATGTTGCACACACACACAGAATTCATCTGCAGACTTCTGTTTAACTCAGAGACCATTTAGAGATGCTGAAACATCTCTTAAAAGATCTGAAGCACTCCAAAAAACAACGTTTCTGGGGTGTTTTTTTTATAACTAATTTAAGTTCATTTTAATTTATGCGTGTCCATTTCTACGTCCACCTCACAAAGCTCCCTGATTGAGTCCATTGAAGGTTATTTTAAACGCAATCGGTCGTCTTTACTTATAAATATCAGATATTGGTTTTAAATTAAAGATAACACGGTTTATTTTCTGTTGCTGTTAAATTTTAAAATGAATCAAGTTTTTCATTGATGATCATTTTTATCTCCCATATTTTAAACTTGCCTTTTTTTGCTCAGAAATGGGATTTTTATAGAAAAAAGCATTTAAAAAATGTCTTTTTTGTTTTCACTGAAACCCGTTCTGTTCTGTCATCTTCTGCTCATCCAAGGCTGCGTCGTGGGGGCAACAGCCTCAGATGGGAAGCCCAGGCTTCTCTCACCCCGGCTGCATCCTCCATCTCACCCAGAAGGATCCCGAGGTGTTCCCCGGCCAGCTGTGAGACATAGTCTCTCCAGCAGGGTCAGGGTCTGCCCCTTGGTCTCCTCCCGGTGGAACATGCCCGAAACACCTCACCAGCAAGGTGCTCGGGGGGCATCCAGACCAGATGCCCGAACCACCCCATCTGGCTCCTCTCGACCTGGAGGAGGAGCAGCTCGACACAGAGCACCTCCCGGATGGCAGAGCTCCTCACCCGATCTCTGAGTAAGAGCCCAGCCACCCTGCGGAGGAAGCTCATTTCGGCCACTTGTATTTGCGATCTCATTCTTTCGGTCACTAAAACCCATCTTACATAAATTCCCCCCTCCTCTTGCTCTTCACTCAATTTGCCCCTTCGTCTATGCACGACACAGTGTAAATTGTTTTTGAGATGCAAATACAAATTTAATTTAACGTCAGTTAAATTATTTAAAACTTTTATTTTGGTGCATTTACATTAAGATATTTCTCTGTGTTGATGGTGACGGACCAAGCCTGAGCAGAGAGCATGCACTGAAATGTGGGCGGGGCAGAAAGTCAATCTAAAGAACAACCTGTTCCGGTGAAATCTGAACAGTGAACATGGAAGCTTAAAAATGACTCAAACATGCAGAAAAAAAACTAAGAAATAATATTAAAACAAGAAAAATCAAAGAGAAAAAAAAAGGTAAAAATGATTCTTTAAGTTCTTTTTTTGTGTCCTTAATTATTTGCTCGGTTTTTTGCAACAATCATTGTTTGAGTGAAACAAAAAGAACTATAACCTGCGCGCAGGAGAGGAGGAGAAGAGAGGAAATAAAAGGTCTCTAACCAACAAGCGAAAAAAACTCTGTTTGATTTCACATTAAAAAAAAATCTAAGTTCTTCATCAGACTTAAAAGTAGAAAAAAGGAAGTTTTTTTTTTTTTTTTTTACCTGCGCGTCCGTTACCTGCTATGTTGCTCTCTAACGGAAAAATATCCGCGCATTTGTCCCGGTCCACGTGTCCCGCCAGACAAAGTTCAGTGACGATCTGCAGAGCTTTGTGGCACAGGGTGATGCTGTCCTCTGTTCGGACACTCATGTCTCTCCTGTTAAGCCATTGCGCACCGGAGGAGGCGCGCCGGTTCATCCTCCGGAGACTGCGTCCTCATCCATGCCCTGCGCGCACCGCTGCCCGCACACGCTCAGACACTGAGGGGAGAAAGGGAGGCAGGGACCCTCTCAGCTGCCAATGGGAGAACCTGTTGGTCTGATTGGGGCTGCTATTGGTCGGTGTTTGTAATCAGATTCATTTCTCTACACTGTCCAGGGGCGGGTCTAGAGGATTTTAGGGGGGCTGAAATCACCCTTTATTTATTTACAACTCAAAAACGGATTTTTTTTTTGGTTTGTTTGTTTGTTTGTTTTTGCAACTGTGCACAAAATGTGAAAAAGGAAAAAGACATAAAAACACAGGTTGTTTGTGCTTCTGTAACACATTCTGTTGAACACACCTGCTGTTATTCAGATCCAGGCTCAGTCGCACACGCTGCACGTCCTTCACATGAAGCATCAGAAGTTTTTCCTTCCTCAAAGGTTTCTGGGGGTGCCGAAGCCTATCCTGGCTGATTTCAGATGAGAGGCAGGATACACCCCAACCAGGTCACCAGTCTGTTGTGGAAAATACAAACACACACAGAGACAACCATCCACACACATTCATTCCTATGGGTAATCTAGGGGGGCGGTGGCTTAGGGGTTAGAGCGTTCGCCCGCCTGCAAGTTAACCACAAGTTTGCGGGTTTGCATCCTACAGAGTCACGTCTAGGTTCCTTGGAGAAGACACCTAACCCCCGTTTCTCTCACCATTGGTGCTGTCATGGCAGCCTGCTGCGGTGTAATGCAGCACACAAATTTCCCCGGTGAGGGATGAATAGAGTGAAAAAAAAAATTGTATCAACTTAATATGTATGTTTTTGGAGGGTGGAAGAAAACCGGAATACTCGAAGAAAACCCACACATACATAAACGGGGAGAACATGCAAATTTCACACAGAAAGGCTAGTGTTCCAAGCTTTGTCCCACCCAGTATTCAAACCCTGACCTCCTTGCTGTAAGGCCATCATGCGTACCACTGTGCCACCCAGGAACAGAAGTGGAAAATAATTTAATCTGTTCTCTTTCCTCAGCAATGCTAAAAGTTCATCCTGTCCTGTTTGGTTAAAGTGGACTAACGATGGGTTTTAATGAACAAACATTGGATTAAAGTGGAAAACGTTGAGTTTTAGTCGACCATTGTTGGCATCAAGTAATCTGATGTTCGGTCAAACTGGACCAAAGTTTGGTTACAATCAAATAGGGGAAGGATGACTCAGTGAGTAGGGTGACTGCCCTGTAACCGGAGGGTTGCCATTCAATCCCCTGCCAGGAGTTCATGCCGAGGTGTCCTTGAGCAAGACACCGAACCCCCAATTGCTCTTGATGGTGGTTTGCACCTTGCATGGCAGCATCCCCATCAGGTATGAATATGTGTGTGAATGGGTGAATGTGAGCTTCACTGTAAAGTGCTTTGAGGTGGAAAAGCGCTTAATAAGTAGAGTTCATTTACCATAACTAATGGTGGGTTTCAATTGATGAAGGTTTAATTGCAGCGGATCAATGTTGGATTTAACTTGTCTACCGATGACGTTTCGTTATCATCTACTTATCCAGATCCGGTTTGTGGGAGCAACAGCCTCAGAGAGGAAGCTCAGGCCTCTCTCACCCCGGCTGCATCCTCTAGCTCACCCAGGAGGATCCTAAGGTGTTCCCTGTCCAGCTGTGAGACACAGTCTCTCCAGCCGGTCCCAGGTCTGCTCCTGGGTCTCCCACCAGGGTCTTCCACTTGGTAGGACATATTGAAAACACCTCCCCAGTGGGGCGTTCTGGAGGCATCCGAACCACCCCATTGGTTTTAATGAAAAAATGTTTGGTTTAAGGAGTCTACCGTTGGGCACAAGTGGACCAATGTTGGGTAAAAGCAGCCAACACATAAACTTCAGCACTAATCTGTGACGGTTTGTCCAGAAGACAAACATTTCCCTCTAAAGTCTCAGAATGTGTGTTTCTACCCTCTGATGGACCTATCTGGTTGCTATAGCAACCTTATATTGGAACAAGTGGGAACAGAACAAAATTTCCAAGAAAAGGTAGAAATAATCAAAAAGTTTTTTCTCTCTTTTTCTTGTTTGAACTTGATTAAAACCTGCCAGATGCTAGCGGTGCTTCACGGGAACGCCATGGAAACGGAAACACAACAATAAAATTTTTTTAAATGACTAGAAAAAGACCTCTTATTTAATGTGTTAATCCTTCTAGCATGAGACTAGTGTGTCCCTTGTACAGGTGTGCTCTCCCTCTGCAGGTGAAAATTATTAAGGAGATAATGAGTCGGAAGCAGGGGTGGCAAACTTTTTGATTTGCAGCCCACATTGGGTTCTAACGTTTGACCAGGTGGAACAGGATCAGATGGATGGCATGCTTTGGTAACCTCTAGATTAGACCGATAGAATGACGCTAGATTTTAAACAAGCGCTAAATGTCACATCGAGAGAGTTAAATTTCAATTTTAAGCACTTGATGTAACACTTTGTTTGTTTTAACATCTAAAATGCTTGTTTACGTGTGTGTATTGGCCCCGATGGCTTTCCATATCCGTGCACACTGTTTATTTTGACAGCGTGCACATCACAGTGACACACACATTCTAATGGGAGCAGTGATGTTGTTTTTTTGCAACAAAGCCATTAAATCCAGAGTTTGCCATCTAGTGAGGAAACATCGGAATTGCAGGAAAATAAAACATTAACAAGGTTCCGCTCTGTCATCTTCTGCTTGTTCCGGGGCCGGGTCGCGAGGGCGACAGCCTCAAACCGGAAGGCCAGGCCTCTTTCACCCCAGCTGCATCCTCGAGCTCCTCCGGAAGGATCCTAAGTTGTTCCCTGGCCAGCTGTGAGACATAGTTTCTCCAGCAGGTCCGTGATCTGCCTCTTGGTCTCCTCCCGGTGGGACATGCCTGAAACACCCCGCCCGCAAGGCACTAGGGTGGCATCCCGACCAGATGCCTGAACCACCCCATCTGGCTCTTCTCGACCTGGAGGAGGAGCGGCTCGACCCCGAGGTCCTCCTGGATGGCAGAGCTCCTCACCCGATCTCTGAGTGAGAGCCCAGCCACCCTGCGGAGGAAGCTCATTTCGACCGCTTCTATTCACGATCTCACCCACGGGTGGCGACCGAACAAGGTAAATAAGGTTTATTCATTTAATTTTTTATGTTCGGCGGGCCGGATTAAAACATTTAACGGGCTACATGTGGCCCGCGGGCCGTTGTTTGCGCCATGCCTGGTCTAAAGTATCTGAGAGGAAACAGAGAAACAGAGAACGAACGGATCGGCTTTTATATTAATTAGATTAGATGTACTTTATTGATCCCTGACTTGGGAAATTTCAATATTTATCTGGATTCGGTTAGACTAATTTTTTTTTGTTATTGATGTTTATTGGGATTGTTTTTTTTTTTTTGGTTTTTTTTTTTAACTAAAGTACTTTTTTGTTTTCTTTTTTTTCATTGAGTAATAATGAAAACACACACACAGATACACACACACAAACACACAAACATCTTTTCAGATTCAGATACACAACAGATTAATCCCCTGCAGGGGAAGATTGTGTGTTCGTTTCATCCAAACAGCTTCTGAACAGCTGCTGTGTCGGATGGAGCTGAAGCAATTGCTTGGTGGAACAGAGCTGGAACACACAACGGTGCATTATGCCCCCTGCACAGGGCAGATTATGGGTTACTGGGATGAAAGTGTTTGAAAGCTCCCGTGAGTCAGAATAAGATCTTAAACTGTCACTAACACACACACACACACACACACACACACACACACACACACACACACACACACACACTAGCACAGGGTGGATGAGCTGTCTCTGAGAGAGAGGGTGAGGAGATCTGCCATCTGGGTGGAGCTCAGTGTAGAGCTTCGGGCCGAGAGAATCTTATTAGGATGCCTCTTGAATACTTCACTGTTAAGATGTTTCAGGCACATCCCACCGAAGGGAGACACCGAGGGAGGCCCTGAAGTCCCCCCCTGTGTTCCCTGGAGAGACTATGTCTCACATCTGGCTGACAAACACCACCTCACGGGTGAGCTGGCGGATGCAGCCGGGGTGAGAGAAACCTGGGTTTCCCGTCCACGGTCCCCTGCGACCCGGCCCGGAAGAGCAGAAGACAACAAACAGAAAGGAACTGCCACTAAAAGCTCCACAGCATCTCAAATCCACCACCAGCAGATGATGGACCGCTGGTGGAACAACAGCAGCAGTCCACCATCTTTACTTCCATAGTGAAGCCGTATGTTCAGACAGGAAGCACTGATGATGTCACTCAGAAGATCCCGTCCTCGTTCCTTCACTCTAGAAGGCTCATCTCAGACCGGCTACACGGACTTGCAGCCATAATGAGAAGCCTTTTTTAAAATTAAATTATTATCATGTTATCATCGACCAGCTGCAGATTGTTTACATGATCAGCGGTAACGGTGCAACTGCAGACTGTTGCGCCTCTTCCAGACGGCACGGCGAGAATCTCCAATAGTTCCTTGTGACCCTTGTCCAAAACACAGCTCTTCTCGCTTGCTGACGTTAGGCCATGCATCTCTCTGTGTTTGTGCACGGCCTTGGTGATCCACTGGGTATCAGGGTTGCGTCTGACGGCCTTGTGGAACGTGTCCACCAGGATCACTTCGTAGAACTCGTAGGTAAAGTTCTCTCCCACCCAGTGAGAGTTTAGAACCCTCAGGGCCCCACAGTGGTGACCAGCGCGTTCCTCAGCAACTGACTGCGGGCGAACTTGGGCTGGTTGACGCTACGATGCACAGGCTACCATAGGTGGCGCCTTTAGGAACGAGGTGTTTACGGCCACCATGGCGCACACAGATGCACACACTTGCTTGGCCTTGTAGCCCAGCTTGCGAGTCTTGTTGGACCGAGTAGGTCTTGGGGTGCCTGTAATAATACATCTATCGTTACACCCCTGGTGTTTAAACACAGACACACACACACAGACACCGTACCTCCTTGGGCTAAATGCCTAATGAGGATGAAATGGAAAACTTAGATGTTTTTCCACCACATTTCTACTTTTTTATCACCGTGTCCTCGAAACTCGAGGCGTCAGAAAAAGACCAAAGTGAAAATAAAAGAAAACGAGGTGCAAAACGTCTCCATCTGACTTTGGTAAGTGCTTTCATGAACAGAAAATATGACGTGCAGGAAGTGACCACCTTTATCCTGCCAGAAATATCATCTCATCAGAGGGCTCCTGCTGCGGGCGTCATGCAGGAAAACTATCACTGTATTATGGGATAGAAGTCAGACGGCTTTCAGCTTACAAGAAGAACCTGTAAGGTGAGACCCCCTGAGAGCCCTCCTGTGAGACCTCCTGAGAGACCTCCTGAGAGACCCTGCTAACACAGGTTTATCTTCTTTTCTATGAAAAGTTTTTCCACGAAAAAGACTGAAATAAATATAAAAGGTACTGACTACCTCATCTAATCCTGTTTCACCACCAGGTCAGATTCCTACTCCCATGTGTCTCATGTGTCCCTCACAAAATTTTATCCAGGGCTGGGTCAAGGGGGCAATCCTCAGATAGAAACCCAGGCTTCTCTCACCCCGGCTGCATCCTCCAGCTTACCAGGAGGATCCCGAGGCGTTCTCTGCCCAGCTGTGAGACATAGTCTCTCCAGCAGGACGGGGGATTACCTCTAGGTCTCCTCCTGGAGGGACGTGCCCAAAACACCCAACCAGTAACCACCTAACAAGATGCCAGAATTACCCCATCTGGCCTGAAGTACCCCATCTCTACTCCAAGCTCCTTCCAGATGACAGAGCTCCTCCCTCTATCTCTGAGCGAGAGCCCAGCCATCCCGCAGAGGAAGGATCTAGTCCTGATAGGACTAGATCCTATCAGGACTAGTCCTGATAGGATCTAGTCCTGATAGGATCTAATCAAACTTCTTACAAAATTCCCATTTTGTAAGAAGTTTGACCAAAAAATGATACATATAGTGTAGAAAAAAACTGATGATTCACTGCAAACAAAGATAGGATAGGATCCTTCAAAGATAGGACTAGATCCTTCCTCTAAAAGCTCCACAGCATCTCAAATCCACCACCAGCAGATGATGGACCTGATAGGACTAGATCCTTCCTCTGCGGGACTACATCTCCCAACAGGAAGGACTACATCTCCCAACAGGAAGGACTACATCTCCCAGCAGGAAGGACTACATCTCCCATCAGGATTGTGATAAACGATGCATAAGTTGCTTTATTAAGTTTTTTGTACTCGTTGCAAGTAAACTAAGTTAATAAACCAAGAGAGCCACATCCAGCTTCATACCTACTTCAATCTGACTGCTGATTGGCTGAGGGGCCTTGTGACGGATGGGCATGTACTGCAGAAATAAGTAAATGTTCTTATTTATTGATTTTATTGTTTTATTATATTTTTATTTACTTTGTATTTATATTTTATTGTTTTATGATGTTTTTAATGAATGTGGTTTTGTATGCATCTGTCTGTGTTTGTCCCGGCGCTCTGGCTGTAAATGAAGTTCCTCATGGATAAATAAAGTTATAATTGAATTAATTGTATTGAATTGTTTTGGCTGCTTTTATCAGCGATAGTGTTAACTTATTCCTGTTTACTGTCTTATAGGTTAAGCCAGGCATGGGTAAACAACGGCCCGCGGGCCACAGGTGGCCCGTTAAATGTTTTAATCCGGCCGCCAAACATGAAAAAATTAAAGAAATAAACCTTGTTAGTGTTTTATTTTCATGCAATTCTGATGTTTCGTAACTATATGGCGCCAACAAAACAACAACACTGCTCCCATTAAAATGTGTGTATCTTAGTGATGCCCACGCTGTCAAAATAAACAGTGTGGCCCCGATATGGAAAGCCATCGGGGCCAATACACGCACGTAAAAAACCTAGCGCCGCTAGATTTGAAATTTAACGCTCTTGATGTAACATTTAGCGCTTGTTTAAAATCTAGCGTCATTCTATCGGTCTAATCTAGAGGTTACCAAAGCATGCCATCCATCTGATCCTGTTCCCCCCGCTGGTCAAATGTTAGAACTCAATGTGGCCCAAGAACCAAAATGTTTACCCACCCCTGGGCAAACCTGGGCTAAGCAGTGCATTTCCTGCATATTGGAGCTGAAAGTTTACGTCAGAAAACATTATTTAATAGTAATAAAAATCAACACTTCTGTGGCAAACAAATGTCAGGAGAGTAGACTGTTCCCCCTCTGTGTCCTGTTTCCTCTAGTCTGTGTGTGTTACTAGTCACACCTGAAACCCATCTACTCATCTGCTGGAGCATACATGGAACAGTTTTTGACACACTCTTCGCCAGATCGTTTGTTTTTCATACTTGACCTGTTCTCCAGATTTTGGCTCCAGATCCTTCATCAGAACCTTTCTAGTTTATCTGTTTTGTCTTCTTTATTTGGACTTTTTATCAGTCTAATAAATCTGCTTGTGATTTTTTCATCTGAGCCTGTCTGTTGTGTCAAGGGTATATTTTTAGCCTTGGCTCCACATCATGACAACAAGTAGTTACATGTTTTCAACTCAGCGCTCATCGACCACCTGCAACAAAAACTTTTAGACACAACTAGAATAAAAACTTAGTCTGAAAATAATTTTAGAGACCATCTATTAATTCCTCCGAGGAGTGAAAAGGAAACAGATTTTATTTTATTCTCCATGATTCGGTTTTCCCGTGACCATCCCAGAATATTTAAAGGCTAAACATGCTACAGGACGGCGTTATCTTCACCGTGGAAGCAGAAAAGTATCTGCGTTTTCCATATAAACTGAGTCTAAATGGCTTTTTGGATTTTAAAGGTTAGAAACCTCTGGGTTCGACATTCAGCAGAGCCACTGGAAGGCTTCTGAAAGGAAGCAGACAGCCTGGTTAGAATCATTTAATGGATATTGAAGGATAAAATAAAACTGCATTCATTTGCGATTCAGATATTTTGAAGGTCTTAAAGCCCCGGCAGTCATGCCGCCATGTCTCCATCAGTTCCTCTGTACGTGGTGTGTCTGCATGACGTCTGTGAACAGACCACCAAGCAGAACGGAGATGTTTCAGAAAGAGGAAACCAAACCATAAACTGTCTGCAGTTTAACGTTTTACATAATTACACACAAACACAGAAATGATGATTCTCCTCCTGCTGATGCCCTCATTAAGAACAGAAACACAGAGATTACCAAGATGGAGGCTGTTAGGTCCCTGAGTGAAATAAACAGAATCAACCTGCTCGTCTGGATCAGCTGGGACGTAAAAAAACAGATTAAAAAACTACACAGAATTTAATTCAATTTAATAAATTTATACAAATATTTTTACATCACAGTCATCTTCATCTTCATGAGCGTCTTAAAGATCAGGATTAAACTAATCATCAAACCTGCAGACGATGAGCCCACGATGGACTTCTGACGTCTCACAGTTCACATCATAATTATCATGAAGCCTGATGTGAAACATTTGGGAGGAACCGAAGCAAATCAGAGTGATGAGTCCAGATGTTCAGAACATCGAGATGAGATAAAACGACATGGTGTTTCCTGTTAAATCACTGAAACTAGAAAACACCCCCAAAAGAACAAAAACAGATCAAGTTATTTTCACTCGACATTCGTCCTCATTTATTTAAAATTCATTTTTATACCATAAAAATTTGAGTGTCTACATTTTTACCGTCAGAACAAAGCGCTCCATTTTCCTTCTCAAAATATCAAGAACTTATCTAAGTGTGAGCACGATGCAAAAAAATCACTGTCCTGCTTCAAGAAGAGGAGGGACGACTCTACAACATGAAGGACTACATCTCCCATCAGGAAGAACTACATCTCCCAACAGGAAGGACTACATCTCCCAACAGGAAGAACTACATCTCCCAACAGGAAGGACTACATCTCCCAACAGGAAGAACTACATCTCCCAACAGGAAGAACTACACCTCCCAACAGGAAGGACTACATCTCCCAACAGGAAGGACTACATCTCCCAACAAGAAGGACTACATCTCCCAACAGGAAGGACTACATCTCCCATCAGGAAGAACTACATCTCCCAACAGGAAGGACTACATCTCCCAACAGGAAGGACTACATCTCCCAACAGGAAGGACTACATCTCCCATCAGGAAGAACTACATCTCCCAGCAGGAAGAACTACATCTCCCAACAGGAAGAACTACATCTCCCAACATGAAGGACTACATCTCCCAACAGGAAGGACTACATCTCCCAACAAGAAGGACTACATCTCCCAACAGGAAGGACTACATCTCCCAACAGGAAGAACTACATCTCCCAACAGGAAGGACTACATCTCCCAGCAGGAAGAACTACATCTCCCAACAGGAAGAACTACATCTCCCAACAGGAAGAACTACATCTCCCAACAGGAAGGACTACATCTCCCAACAGGAAGAACTACATCTCCCAACAGGAAGGACTACATCTCCCAACAGGAAGGACTACATCTCCCAACAGGAAGAACTACATCTCCCAACAGGAAGGACTACATCTCCCAACAGGAAGAACTACATCTCCCAACAGGAAGAACTACATCTCCCAACAGGAAGGACTACATCTCCCAACAGGAAGAACTACATCTCCCAACAGGAAGAACTACATCTCCCAACAGGAAGGACTACATCTCCCAACAGGAAGGACTACATCTCCCAACAGGAAGGACTACATCTCCCAACAGGAAGAACTACATCTCCCAGCAGGAAGAACTACATCTCCCAGCAGGAAGAACTACATCTCCCAACAGGAAGGACTACATCTCCCAACAGGAAGAACTACATCTCCCAACAGGAAGGACTACATCTCCCAACAGGAAGGACTACATCTCCCAACAGGAAGGACTACATCTCCCAGCAGGAAGAACTACATCTCCCATCAGGAAGAACTACATCTCCCATCAGGAAGAACTACATCTCCCAACAGGAAGAACTACATCTCCCAACATGAAGGACTACATCTCCCAACAGGAAGGACTACATCTCCCATCAGGAAGAACTACATCTCCCATCAGGAAGAACTACATCTCCCAACAGGAAGGACTACATCTCCCAACAGGAAGGACTACATCTCCCAACAGGAAGGACTACATCTCCCAGCAGGAAGAACTACATCTCCCAACAGGAAGGACTACATCTCCCAACAGGAAGGACTACATCTCCCAGCAGGAAGAACTACATCTCCCAACAGGAAGAACTACATCTCCCAACAGGAAGGACTACATCTCCCAACAGGAAGAACTACATCTCCCATCAGGAAGAACTACATCTCCCAACAGGAAGAACTACATCTCCCATCAGGAAGGACTACATCTGCCATCAGGAAGAACTACATCTCCCAACAGGAAGAACTACATCTCCCAGCAGGATTGTGATAAATGATCCTTAAGTTGCTTTATTACGTTTTTTGTACTCGTTGCAAATAAACTAAGTAAATAAAAAGAGACTCAAAACAAACATTAATTGTATTTAATGCAAAAAAGTTTGATAATAATTCAAATGTTTAATTATATTTTTTCTAAATTTATTTTGTTTTTGTTGCAAACTCAGAATTAAGAAATAAAATCCATTGTGTTTGGATTTATTTGGACGACATGTCAGTCAGTCGGTCAGTCGGTCGGTCGGACGTTCGATCGATCGGTCGGTCGGTCAGTCACCTTCTGATACGTCTACCCCTTACAGGGTTGCGCGGGGTGCTGGAGCCTATCCCGGTTGATTTGAGGCAAGGGGCAGGGTACACCCAGAACAGGTCGCCAGTCTGTCGCGGGGCCTAGACTACATGTGTGTATTCTTAAAATAATTTTGTTTTTATGTATATTTTCATTCCAATTAAAAAACATTAGAAAATGAGTAAATGTTGTTCATTTTTTTATGTTTTTAGATATGATCGACAGGCTGGAAACTCCATCATCTGCCTGCATCTAGACGCTAACGCTGACTTCTCACTAGTTTTATCTTTTAAAGTTACATTGTTTTTTTAGGTGAGAAGAACATAAATGTTCATAAAACCTGAGTAAAAGTGTCCGACATAGAGACGACCGGCGCTCAGGTAATCACAGCTGTATCAAATCAGAGAACCTCAGAATGTCAAATGTCATGATAAATGTCAGCAAAAGGTGGGAGAAAATGTTCGTCTGTGAAAACGAGCAGCAGGTTTGTTAGAAACAAGACGAGCGTCCGTCCTCACAGGACATGATCGAGCTACACGGCAGACTCCTGATCCATTAGACTGTTTCTTAGTCTCCATGGAAACAGTCTGACCTTGCAGCATCGAGGTTCACTCGCTCCATGGTGGGTCTGCCTCTGGGTCTCCTGGTGGGACGTACCTGAAACACGTCACCAGCGAGGTGCTCGGGAGGCATCCTAACCAGATGCCCGAGCTACCCCGTCTGGCTTCTCTCAACTGGAAGTAGCAACGACTTTACTCTGAGCTCCTCACAGATGGCAGAGCTCCTCACTCTATCTATGAGTCCGAGCTCAGCCACCCTGCAGAGGAAGATCATTTCAGCCGCTTGTTCCCTTCATCTCATTCTTTTGGTTGCCATCCACAGCTGGTGACCATATACGACCATGGCACGATTTATGTCTGCTTTATAATTGTTTCTTCGCTGCTTCAAATGCTTCATTTCACTTCAGCCTCTTTACACAAGTCTCATCTTTTCCCCACGTCTTGAGATTTGCATTCGACACCATGGTAACCAGCTGTGGGTGGTGACCGAAAGAATGAGATCACGGGTACAAGCGGCCGAAATGAGCTTCCTCCGCAGGGTGACTGGGCTCTCACTCAGAGATCGGGTGAGGAGCTCTGCCATCCTGGAGGAGCTCGGTGTCGAGCCGCTCCTCCTCCAGGTCGAGTGGAGCCAGATGGGGTGGTTCGGGCATCTGATCAAGATGCCCCCCGAGCGCCTCGCGGGCGAGGTGTTTCGGGCACGTCCCACCGGGAGAAGACCAAGAGGCAGACCCCGGACCTGCTGGAGAGACTATGTCTCACAGCTGGCCGGGGAACGACTTGGGATCCTTCCAGGTGAGCTGAGGATGCAGCCGGGGTGAGAGAAGCCTGGGCTGCCCGTTTGAGGCTGTTGCCCCTGCGACCCGACCCCGGAACAAGCGGAAGATGACGGAACGGAACGGAGCTCCAGAATGCCTCAATCTAACACAGCAGTCCACTGTCCACCGGTCCGAGCATCGCCTCCACCCCTTTCCAAAAGCATTCGATGCAAGCAGAATTTGACGTTCGCTCAAATCAGTGTGTTTGCATGTCTTATAAACGACGTCCCTGGTCTCCAAACAACTGGTCTGCCATGAACATGTAGTCTCTCTACAGCAGAACTAATCCAGGGTTTGGTCCAATCAAACGGTGCTGAAACTCTTCCTGTGGTTTGTTTACAGACGTAGATACCTCCTAAACCTAACGACATGATTAGTTTTTAATGCTGTGTTAATGTTTGACACATTAAAACGGGTTCCAGCAGGTAAAAAGATATTTTATGCTGCTGAGCAGTTCTGACGGTTTAATGAGGTCATTTAAAGGTTAACTGCCGGGTTCAGATCCATCACTCATTTTTCTCTCCAGACAGGCGGACACGTTACGTTGCTGTGGCAACGCTGGCTATAAAACTAGAGGATTAGAACCGACCCAAAACAGAACCTGAACCGATTTTAAAAAAATGACTTATAAAATCACAAAAGCTGGAGAGGTGGAGGTTTGAAGATTAGTCAGAGTAAAACAGAGTACATGTGTGTGAATGAGAGGGATCCAAATGGAAAAGTGAGGTTACAGGGAGAAGAGATAAAGAAGGTGGAAGATTTTAAGTATCTAGGATCAACAGTCCAGAGCAATGGAGAGTGTGGAAAAGAGGTGAAGAAGCATGTGCAGGCAGGCTGGAACAGGTGGAGAAAAGTATCAGGTGTGATGTGTGATAGAAGAGTTTCAGATAAAATGAAAGAGAAAGTGTGGAAAACCTTGGTGTGACCGGCCATGCTGATTGGTCTAGAGACAGTGTGGTGAGAGCGGCCATGCTGATTGGTCTAGAGACAGTATGGTGAGAGCAGCCATGCTGATTGGTCTAGAGACAGTGTGGTGAGAGCGACCATGCTGATTGGTCTAGAGACAGTGTGGTGAGAGCGACCATGCTGATTGGTCTAGAGACAGTGTGGTGAGAGCGACCATGCTGATTGGTCTAGAGACAGTATGGTGAGAGCAGCCATGCTGATTGGTCTAGAGACAGTGTGGTGAGAGCGACCATGCTGATTGGTCTAGAGACAGTGTGGTGAGAGCAGCCATGCTGATTGGTCTAGAGACAGTGTGGTGAGAGCGGCCATGCTGATTGGTCTAGAGACAGTGTGGTGAGAGCGGCCATGCTGATTGGTCTAGAGACAGTGTCACTGATTCAAAGACAGGAAACAGAGATGTTTGTATCAGAGATGAAGATGCTGAGGATCTCTCTGGGAGTGACCAGGATGGACAGGATCAGAGGAACAGCACATGTTAGAGGTTTTAAAGTCAGAGAGGTCAGACTGAGATGGTTTGGACATGTGCAGAGGAGAGAGAGAGAGTACATCAGAAGCAGGATGCTGGGTTTGGAACCACCAGGAAAGAGGACTAGAGGAAGACCAAAGAGGAGGTTCATGGATACAGTGAAGGAAGACATGAAGATAGTTGGTGTGACCGAAGAGGATGCAGGAGATAGGGTTAGATGGAAGAAACTTACTTGATGTGGCGCCCCCTGAAGGGAAATGCCGAAAGAAGAAGACTTGTAAATCACAATAATTTAAAAAAAATGTATAAAAAATAAGTTTTACATCGAATCAATCTGACTGATCGGACAATTAATTCTTTTTTTTTTGTCGTCTTCAGGTAGTCCCACGAGGGGCTTGGGCCCAGTGGGAATCAAACCAGGTTCTCCTGGTCAGCAGTGGGAAATTCTACCATCAGGCCAACGCTCCTGGGACCAGTAAAATGTTTTAAATCTCATCGTGAATCTTCTCGTTATTCTAAAACCTAAGATTTCCATGGTTACCACTAACGATCTTTTAACAACCTTCAGTCATTAAAAATATTTTTAATCCTTTTTTTCTACAAAATATCACTGAAATTAGCTTGAGTTTCCACCAGTGGAGAACGGTGTTTTGCGTTGTTAATTTTATTAATAATAATGTACCGTAATTTCACGGCCATAAGGCTCATATAAACGTCTTAGATTTTCTTCAAAATGATCGGTGCGTCTTTTCGTGCGGTGCGCCTTGTGTGTGAGAAAAGGCGGACCTAAAAGAAAACGCGGTGCCCGCGAGGCGGACCTGAAAGAAAAGGCATGAGAATGTTAAAGAGTGAAGTGTGAGCGGCGTGGGAGCGATGGATGACCGAAGGGTGGAAGGCAGCGCCGGGCGAGTTACGCTACAGTTTGCCAATGGATTGTAGATGCTTGGACTAACGTGTCTGCTGGTACTGTTATCCGAGCTTTCTCAAAAGCTGGTATCCTTTCTGAGGAGCCGCACAGTACAGACAGTGACTTTGACAGCGAGGAGCGAAGTGGACCTGCTCTGAAACAGAGGATGAGGACTTTGATGGATTTGAATAAAGACTATTACCGGTAATGTGTTTGTTTAGTATCGTTACTACTTAAATAAAACACAACCAAACTCAGTTTTGCTCCTGATCTATTTTTTAATACACACATTTGCATGCTTGTGTGTGTGTTGTTGTAAGGCGGTGTGTGACTGAGACTGCGCCTTTTCGTGCGGTGCGCCTAATGGTCGTAAAATTACGGTATACTTTATTGATCCCTCACCGGGAAATTTGTGTGCTGCATTGCACCACAGCAGGCTGCCACCTATGACGGTACCAATGGTGGGAGAAACGGGGGGTTAGGTGTCTTCTTCAAGAACACTGAGACCTAGATTTAGTGTGGTGTTCCTGGATTTTATTCACAGAGAAATATCAGGGCATTCAGTCCTAACCCATCTAAACCCTGGGCAGAGAACCCAGTGGGTTCACTGTCCTTTCGGAAGGAATCGCTGGCTTCGTATTTCGTCTTTTTCGAGCATCAAAACAATAACCAATCACTTTCGTCTTTGTTTGTGCTGATTTTTCAGAAATCGTCCGGCTAGCTCCCATTGGCCAGCTGGTTATTGGGTCATTCTGCCGTTGACATGCATGTTGACATGCGTGACCAGCTGCTGGCTCTCGGAGACACATCCGTCGTGTCTGGAGGAGTTGGTTCAGTCCTGAGGGAGCTGAGGAGAAGGAGACGGTCTAGAGGAGGTGCTTCTTGTGTTTTTACGGTTTCCATGGAAACGTCCGGTTGCTCGCTTGAGGAACTGGAGGCGCTCACTCGGACCCAGTGAAATACAGAGAGACCAGTTTGGTGTTCTTCACTGTGGCCTGGCTTTGTGGACACATTCCGGTTCCCTCGAACAGGGTTGTGGCGGTGCTGGAGCCTATCGTGGCTGGTTTTGGGTGAGAGACAGGTTGCACCCCGAACAGGTTTCTTTTGTTTTGAAATTAACCAAATTTATTCTAAGATGTATTTTATTTATTTAGAATTTGGTTAAATTTACTCTCATTTTTGTCTAATTTATTTCAGATTTTATTAAATTCTTTCCAAATTTTACCTATTTTTTAAAATTTTACCAAAAAAAAAAAAAGTTGGAATTTTGTTCAATTACTTAGGATTTTACTGTGTTTAGTCTGTATTTTATAAAGAAGAGATAAAGAAGGTGGAGGATTTTAAGTATCTAGGATCAACAGTCCAGAGCAATGGAGAGTGTGGAAAAGAGGTGAAGAAGCGTGTGCAGGCAGGCTGGAACAGGTGGAGAAAAGTATCAGGTGTGATGTGTGACAGAAGAGTTTCAGATAAAATGAAAGAGAAAGTGTAGAAAACCGTGGTGAGAGCGGCCATGCTGATTGGTCTAGAGAGAGCGTGGTGAGAGCGGCCATGCTGATTGGTCTAGAGACAGTGTGGTGAGAGCGGTCATGCTGATTGGTCTAGAGACAGTGTGGTGAGAGCGGCCATGCTGATTGGTCTAGAGACAGTGTGGTGAGAGCGGCCATCCTGATTGGTCTAGAGACAGTGTGGTGAGAGCGGTCATGCTGATTGGTCTAGAGACAGTGTGGTGAGAGCGGCCATCCTGATTGGTCTAGAGACAGTGTGGTGAGAGCGGTCATGCTGATTGGTCTAGAGACAGTGTGGTGAGAGCGGCCATCCTGATTGGTCTAGAGACAGTGTGGTGAGAGCGGCCATGCTGATTGGTCTAGAGACAGTGTGGTGAGACCGGCCATGCTGATTGGTCTAGAGACAGTGTGGTGAGAGCGGCCATGCTGATTGGTCTAGAGACAGTGTGGTGAGAGCGGCCATGCTGATTGGTCTAGAGACAGTGTGGTGAGACCGGCCATGCTGATTGGTCCACAGACAGTGTCACTGAGGAAAAGACAGGAAACAGAGATGTTTGTAGCAGAGATGAAGATGCTGAGGATCTCTCTGGGAGTGACCAGGATGGACAGGATCAGAGAAACAGCACATGTTAGAGGTTTTAAAGTCAGAGAGGTCAGACTGAGATGGTTTGAACATGTGCAGAGGAGAGAGAGAGAGTACATCAGAAGAAGGATGCTGGGTTTGGAACCACCAGGAAAGAGGACTAGAGGAAGACCAAAGAGGAGGTTCATGGATACAGTGAAGGAAGACATGAAGATAGTTGGTGTGACTGAAGAGGATGCAGCAGATAGGGTTAGATGGAAGAAACTGACTTGCTGTGGTGACCCCCGAAGGGAAATGCCAAAATAAGAAGAAGTCTATATTTTATATATTCCAGCTCTTTTCCACCTAGCTGCTGTTCCAGCTCCACCACACTCAACTCTTCACCACCCAGATGCTGTTCTGAAGCTCTCTCTTGGAGTCCCAGGGAGATCCCCCGCAGGGGATTGTTAAAGTATCTGTAAACGTTTAGTTTAGACTTCTGAACCGCTCTCAAACGGGGTCACAAGGGTGCTAAAGCCTAATACAACTGATTCCAGGCAAGAGGCAGGATACACCCTGAACAAGTGGCCCTTCTGTTGCAAGGCCACACACACTCATTCCCAGGGAAAAATTTGTAGCGGCCAAAAAACCTAACATGCATGTTTTTGGAGAGTGGGAGGAAACTAGAGAAAGACCACATATACACAGGGAGAACATGCAAACTCCACACAGAAAGGACAGCTTTTTTACTTTACGTTTTCCTCGCCCACACTCGAGGACTCGAACCCCAAACCTTCAACCCGAAAGTTAACATGATTAGTTTGAGTTAACACGTTTTTCAAAATAAAATGACATTGTATTTTTAGATGTTTCTGAGGTTTTTATGTGTGTTTTATGTTTTATGTGTGCAGTTCTTTTCACAATAAGAGTATTTTTAAATGCTTTTATTTTGTATTTTTCGCCTCATTGTTAGAGAACGTGGTTATTAATGAGTCAGTCGTTCAGTCTGAGCTGCAGCAGTGTTTCTGCCACTCACCACCCCCAGGTGAGGTCATTAGCTCCACCAGAGACGGCTCACTAAAGTCACAATTAATCTGCGTTAACAGTGAACTTCATTACAGTATGAGTCAGCTTCTTTTGCTCAGTGTGTAAATGAGCCTTTTGGGATGTTTGTGTCGGAGTCGGAGTGGATTTGACGGGATGTAATTAGAGAAACATTAAAACAAAGATTCTTCTCTAACGTGCTTATTAAACATCCCCCGATGATGTCCTGGTTCGGCTCCCTTTCTGGCCTTTTTGCTGTTATGTAACCGTCTCAGTGTGAAATTAAAGCTGGAAGCCTTTGGCATTTACACCCATCAGCCAGATTCTAACATGGTGACCGCTATGGCATGCGGACCCTTACACATCCTCATCTACCGCATGCACATAAAAAAAAACATAACAAATCTCAAAGAGATCCTCTAAAAAAAATATAAATACATTTTTTCAAGTGAGTTTCAAAATTGGTATCACAACCACGACCTGATCTGTGGGCATCGACCTCTTTCTAAGCTCTGCTGATCAGCAAGCTGGTTTTTAACAGGTTCCTAAGAACCAGTTACTAAGGGAAGCATGGTACACTGGCTCTCTACACTCTGGTTTTAAAAAAAATAAATAAAAAGAATTACTCTATTCATCCCTTACACCGCAGCAGGCTGCCCTTCGACGACGCCAATGGTGGGAGGACAGTGAACCCACTGCATCAGATGGTTTAGATGGGTTATAGATGCCCTGATATCTCTCTTTGAGAATAAAATCCAGGAACACCACACTAAATCTAGGTCTAGATGTCCTTGAGGAAGACACCTAACCCCCCGTTTCTCCCACCATTCGTACTGTCATGGGTAGCAGCCTGCTGCGGTGTGATGCAGCACACAAATTTCCCGGTGAGGGGTAAATAAAGTATACAATATTATTATAATAAATAACTACAACGCGCCGTTCTACGCTGGCGGAAACTCAAGATAATTTCTGTAATATTTCGTTAGGGTTAGGTGTCTTCTCCAAGGACCCTAGACGTGCTCTCTGTGGGACGCAAACCCACGAACTTCCAGTCCGCGCACGAACGCTCTAACCACTGAGCTGCCGTCTCCTCCCTGTTTTATCTGTTGACTGTTATTGTCTATAGTGCTCTCATCATGGACTGTGGACAGACCGATGCAGCGTCCTAGTTATTGCTGACGCCGTATCGATCCGCCTGTCGATCTTCCTTTCCATCCTTTCCCCACTCCTGAACAAGATCCGGAGATAGTACTTAAACTCCTTCCCTTGGGGCAGGACCCTGTCCATGACCTGCAGGGGGCATTCCACTCAAGCATTCAAAGAGGAATGCTTTACCTCTTACATGTAAAAACGTTCCGCCTCTTTCTGTTTGACACAATAGATCATTTTCATTTATTAAAGAAATGTGAAACCATGGCCTTTGAGGCAAAACTAATCAATGGTTCCAAAGTTATCTAGATAATAGGGTACAATCTACAAGTATAAATAATGTCGACTGTATGTGGGGTCCCACAAGGCTCCGTCCTTGGACCAAAATTATTCACACTGTATATAAATGATATTTTTACAGTCAGAGTTAAAGTTTGTTATGTTTGCTGATGACACCAACTTCTTTTGTGGCAGTGAAAATATTAATGATTTATTGAAGGTTGTGGAAAAAGAATTTGTTTTGATAAAAAATTATTTTGATTACTGTAATTTTACGACCATTAGGCGCACCGTACGAAAAGGCGCAGTCTCAGTCACACACCACCTTACAACAACACACACGCAAGCATGTAAATGTGCGTATTAAAAAATAGATCGGGAGCAAAACTGAGTTTGGTTGTGTTTTATTTAAGTAGTAACGATACTAAACAAACACATTACCGGTAATAGTCTTTATTCAAATCCATCAAAGTCCTCATCCTCTGTTTCAGAGCAGGTCCACTTCGCTCCTCGCTGTCAAAGTCACTGTCTGTACTGTGCAGCTCCTCAGAAAGGATACCAGCTTTTGAGAAAGCTCGGACAACAGTACCAGCAGACACGTTAGTCCAAGCATCTACAATCCATTGGCAAACTGTAGCGTAACTCGCCCGGCGCTGCCTTCCACCCTTCGGTCATGCATCGCTCCCACGCCGCTCACACTTCACTCTTTAACGTTCTCATGCCTTTTCTTTCAGGTCCGCCTCGCGGGCACCGCGTTTTCTTTTAGGTCCGTCTTTTCTCACACACAAGGCGCACCGCACGAAAAGGAGCACCGCTTATTTTGAAGAAAATCTAAGACTTTTAGGTGCACCATATAGCCGTGAAATCACGGTATAATAAATTATCACTGAATGAAGATAAAACTAAATTTATGATATTTTCAGGAAATAGATTTGTTGATAAAGCTACTTTGTCTTTGAGTGTAACTATTATTGAACGGGTTTATGAAGTTATTATAGATGAAAAATTATCTTGGAAATCACATATCTATCATATTAAACAAAAAATCTCAAAATCAATTGGTTTACTTTGGTCTGTTTGTTTCTTTGTTCCAATCTGTGTTATTATTATTATGATTTTATGTATGACCAAATGAATAAATCTAAATCTGAACTGTTTGACTGGAAGCGTCTTCCATAAATCTGGACGTCATTTGTTTCACCTCATTTATATTCAGCAGCACTTTTTGACCATGTAGCCTGACTGGGCAGGCAGAGAAACGTGGCAATGCCACTGGCATCAATTCATTTTGATGTGGCTTTAAAGTCTTTAAATGAATTCTAGGGCGTTTTATGTGACAAAACCAGACAAATTCGGGGTGCATTCTGCCTGTCCACCCTGGGACAGGGTCTCTCCTCCAACAGGCCTGGGTTTACATGAGTTTTTCCTTCCTGAGAAGTAGATTCTAACGACAGGGACGTCCTGTTCTGGTCGTGTTTCTGTCTCATTAACAGTGTGTGATGATGCCCACCGATAGAAATACAATTGAATATAAATTTTCTATGACATTAACCTGTTAATATTCTTCCTGCTTCACATTTACCATCAAGACATGTTCCTCTGAGCCCAGCCTGGCTGTGCATGTTAGACCACGCACCGTCGACCATGTCCACACGACTTCAGCCTTGTTTCTATGACAACATTACATGATAAAACCATCTGCTTCATTCGTTTGGTTTTCCCAAGGACTGGAAACAATCTGTACAGGTGATGAGGTCTGTATTTCAGACCTCTAGAAGGCAGTAGACTTTATAACCACACCATCAGCTCTGATTAATGAGAGGCCTAATTGGACTTCTCTTAAATATTTTAATGGTTGGTTCAGAAAACTTCAAACTTCTGGAGGAAAACTAAGGAATCCAGAGATTTGAGATGATTTAGGGATTGTCTTTAACATTTCTGAGACGTTAGAGACAGAATAAAGTTAAAAATTTTTTAGAAGAAATTAGTTTAATCCACAAAATTAAGTCAAATTTAGAATGAAGTTCATAAAAATCAGATTATTCAGAATTCATTTTGACGATTTGAAACAAACTTACTTCGATCCAGAATAAATTAAATAAAATCCCGATGAAATTCAATAAAATCTACCAAAAACAATTCAATATGAAAAAATCGGAATAAATTGAACAGAATTCCTAATAAATTTGTTTAATGGAGAAGATGTTGGTGCAGTGGTTAGCATGGTGGCCTCACAGCAAGAAGGTCAGGGGTTCAGGTCCCAGAGTGGGGGTGAGGGTTGAATCACTGGACTTTTATCCATCATGGACAATCATGACCATCCTCTCTACCCACTCCTGGACGAACAGCGGAGCTCCTTCTCCAAGAGGCTCAGACAGCTCCGCTCGAGAACATCTCGTTACCGGAGGTCTTTCTTTCCGTACGTGATCGGGCTCTACAACGACTCACTTAGCAGATAGGAAGTTGTTGCTGTGACACACAAATTTAACATGTGTGGGATCATTAAAGTAGATTCTGATTCTTTCTGTGTGGAGTTTGCATGTTCTCCCTGTGTATGTGTGGGTTTTCTCTGGGTTTTTTTCCCACCCTTCAAAAACATGCATCTTATGTTGATTGACTGCAATGAAATTGGTCCTAGGAATGAGTGTCTGCATGTGTTGCCCCGCAACACACTGGCGACGTGTTTGGGGTGTACTCTACCTCTCACCTGAAACCAACCAGGATAGGCTCCAACACCCCCATCGGCCCTTTAGAGATGAGGGGTTCAGAAGACAAAACAAAACACTTAGAGATCCAAATTCTTTTCTAATCTCCTCCTGGTGAAGATTGTGTGTAACTCCAAGCCGACCAAGAGAGAGCTGCTCGGGGGTGCTTGAGTTGGGTGGAGCTGGAACAGCAGCTTGGTGGACCAGAGCTGGAATTTGTAAATTTCAGACTCCACTTCTTAAAATTAGAAATAACTTCTAAAAAATTCAGATTTTTTTTACATTGAAAATTCAGAAAGAATTGTAGAAAAAGTTTCAAAAAAGTCTTCTGGACAGTTTAAATCTTCAACGAGACGTTTCGACTTCCATCCGGAAATCATTTTCAATCTGAATGAAATGGACTGAAACCTGGATCCATTTATACTAACCTGAGTAACAGGTAAAAAATGTAAGAAGGGCTCGACCAATAGGACTGTGTTCCTTAAGATGGCCGTGAATGGCTCCTATTGTAGCCACAGACCAGTAAACAAACACACTTTTGAGGACAGTGAGGTGAAGATTCTAAGTAGAGAGAAAGGATGGTTTGAAAGAGGGGTGAAGGAAGCCATCTTTGTGATGAAAGAAAATCCCTCATTGAATCAGAGTGGAGGCGTTAGATACGTTTTGCCCGGTATCTATAGCAGCCTTTTGAAGCCATGGACTAAAGATGACACCTCATGACCCAGTTTCACGCCTCTCGTTAGCAGGTTTCTCTTTTCACTAGGCTTTTAGCATTTTTATAATAGGTTTGTTTACTGGTCTGTGGTTACAATAGGAGCCATTCACGGCCATCTTAAGGAACACAGTCTTATTGGTCGAGCCCTTCTTACATTTTTTACCTGTTACTCAGGTTAGTATAAATGGATCCAGGTTTCAGTCCATTTCATTCAGATTGAAAATGATTTCCGGATGGAAGTCGAAACGTCTCGTTGAAGAATTAAACTGTCCAGAAGACTTTTTTGAAACTTTTTCTACTATAGATCACTCCTGGATGAATGAGGGACTACACGGATCAGAAAGAATTTGCTAAAATCTGAACTAATTGGACAAAAAACACAGTAAATTTATAATTTTCCAAATAAATTAAGTATAATTCAGACTAAGTTTAGTTAATCAAAAAATGCATAAAATTTAGGATGAATTTAAATTCATTTAAGTTTTTGAATTTGGGAATAACTTTTAATAAATTTGTAACTACATTTTTTTTTACCCCAGAAAATCCACCATCGTTCTGTCACACTCTTTTAGTTCATGTTTTTAGGAATTTTTCGGTGAAATATGGGGTACACCTGTGATAGGTCACCTGTGTGTTACATTACTGAACAACCATAACCGAGCCTGCTTCATGGAGTCTGGCATAAAATTCCGAGAAAGATTCGGAGATGTTGGGGTTGCAGAGCCGGGACCCACATTACGATGAACAGGAGGTGATTCCTGCCCGCTGTGCCTGCTGTTGTTATGGCCAACAAGACCAAGGAGCTAACGACGCTAATCAACACTCAAGCAGAGCACCAGGAATTCAGTTTACTGAGTTTCACTGAGACCTGGCTGCATTCCCACCTCACGGACACTAGTATCGCGGTTCCTGGTTTTGTGACTGTGCGGGCGGACAGAGATGCAACCAGCAGCGGTAAGAAGAGAGGAGGTGGGGAGCTGCTGGCGGTCGGACTCCGGCCTTACTATCTGCCGTGGGAGTTTACATCAGTTGTGGTGGAGACTGTTTATGTTCCTCCGTCGGCTGGTGACATCATTGCAACCATCATTTCCCGCCTGCAGAGACAGCAGCCTAACTCCTGCATCATGACTGGTGACTTTAACCACTTCAACATGAACAGATCCCTTGTAGACTTCACCCAATAAGTGGACAGCCACACGAGGGAGAATAAAACTCTGGACCTCCTGGATGCAAACACCCTGCATTTGAATAACAGGTAACTGGTTGCTGTAACACACAGATTTCCCACGCGTGGGATCAATTAAGTAATCAATTTTTCAATAAAGTAATTTCTTTTCTTTTGTGTCTTTTCTGTGGTCCCAGGGACAGCTTGGGCCCAGCGGGAATCGAACCAGGTTCTCCCAGTCGAAAGACGGTATCTGTACCACTAAGCCAACATCCCCTGGGACCAATAAAGTCATTTCTGATTCAGTCAGTCACCTTCTTAACCGTCTATCCCTTACGGAATTCCGGGAGTGCTGGAGTCCATTTCGGCAGATTCAAGGCGAGGGGCAGGGTACACCCTGAACAGGTCGCCACTCTGTCGCGGGGCCACACACATACAATCATAAAAACACACACACTCATTCCTAGGGGAAATTTGGCACCAGCCAGTCAACCTAACGTGTATGTTTTTTGAGGGTGGGAGTAAACCAGAGGAAACCCATGCAGACACAGGGAGAACATGCAAACTCCACACATAAAGGCCAGTGTTCCAAACCTCATTCCCACCCAGGACTTGAACCGACAACCTTCTTGCTGTGAGCCCACTGTGCTACCCACTGTGCCACCGTGCCGACCGATTCTGAATCAATTTAACAGAAATAAATTTACAAAATCTCAAACAAAAGAGTGAAAACTGATAAAATAACAGAAAAGAGCAATGTTTACCAGAGGTTTATTTTTATGTAGCTGAAATAAAAAGCGGATCATTTCTCCACATTCCCATCATTGTTCTTGGATTGAGCTGTTGTCATGGTTACCTGGATGTTGAGTAGATTACAGGCCTGAACCGCGGGTAATTGAGAACAATTAAAAGCAGTTTGATTGGGCTTTTATCGCAGTGGTGGGTCTCTGTTTGATCCGAGAGGACCAAGAGCCTTCTGGGGAACCATGTGGAAACATTTACTTTGTAATTCAGCAACAGGTTTTTCACGTTAAAGAGACGAGAATGCCAAACGAGTTTCCTTATTGTTGTTTCCGTGCAGCCGTAAATAGACCCGATCCATCAGACACGAACACATAATCCACATAAAAGTCACAACATCTAGAGCCTGCAGAAAGCAGCAGAACAAAGAGAGCAGCGTGTTGTTGCTGCTTCATCAGACCTTCACACGCTTACGTTGAGCAGCAGGAACGTTTGAACGGATCCTTCTTTTGTCTTCATCGTAAGTCTTCATCTGACCGGCTGGTTATTAAGAACAAGGCTGCTTACATAAGACTGTCTTATGTAACACACACCTGACAGGACCCCAACGCAACCTTTAACAAGAAAGATTTCTTTCCTGTTTGATTGGACTTACTACACGTGTGCTTTGATTTGATTTTCATGACACTGAACTGGTCTGACCCTGAACCTTCCACAGCACCGGTACGCACGGGTTGAAGGCCACACTGTTTCATGTAGTGATTAGGAAGAGGTGTCTAATACGGACGACGACAAGTCAGAACCAAGGCATCAAACACTATCTATCGCACAGTATTTATCTATGTGTAATGTTCGCCCGGAAAAGGATAGAATGCCCGCTGCAGGTCAGGGACAGGGTCCTGCTCCAAGTGGAGGAGTTTAAGTATCTCGGGGTCTTGTTTATGAGTGGGGGAAGGATAGAGCAGGAAATCGACAGACAGATCGGTGCAGCGTGAGCAACAACTAGGACCCTGCATCACTCCATCATGGTGAAGAAAGAGCTGAGCCGAAAAGCAAAGCTCTTGATTTACAAGTCTATCTACGTTCCTACCCTCACCATGGTAACCAGGATCTACGTTCCCATCCTCACCATGGTAACCAGGGTCTACGTTCCCATCCTAACCATGGTAACCAGGATCTACGTTCCTACCCTCACCATGGTAACCAGGATCTACGTTCCCATCCTAACCATGGTAACCAGGATCTACGTTCCTACCCTCACCATGGCAACCAAGATCTACGTTCCTACCCTCACCATGGTAACCAAGATCTACTTTCCCACCCTCACCATGGCAACCAGAAGGCATTGAACTTATATAGCGCTTTTTCTAGACACTCAAAGACGCTTTACATATACTGTAGATATGCATTATTCATTCACTCCAGACAACCATTCACACACACAACATTTATTCCTGATGATGGGAGCTACCATGCAAGGTGCAGACCGCTATCATCAGAAGCAACTGGGGGTTCGGTGTCTTGCTCAAGGACACCTCGGCAGGGACTCTGGGCGGGGGATCGAACCTGCGATCTTCCGGTTACGGAGCGGTCGCCCTACCCACCGAACCATCCTTCCCCCAATCTACATTCCTACCCTCACCATGGTAACCAGGATCTACGTTCCTACCCTCACCATGGTAACCAGGATCTACATTCCTACCCTCACCATGGTAACCAGGATCTACGTTCCTACCCTCACCATGGTAACCAGGATCTACGTTCCTACCCTCACCATGGTAACCAGGATCTACGTTCCTACCCTCACCATGGTAACCAGGATCTACTTTCCTACCCTCACCATGGTAACCAGGATCTACGTTCCTACCCTCACCATGGTAACCAGGATCTACGTTCCTACCCTCACCATGGTAACCAGGATCTATGTTCCTACCCTCACCATGGTAACCAGGATCTACGTTCCTACCCTCACCATGGTAACCAGGATCTACGTTCCTACCCTCACCATGGTAACCAGGATCTACGTTCCTACCCTCACCATGGTAACCAGGATCTACGTTCCTACCCTCACCGTGGTAACCAGGATCTACCTTCCTACTCTCACCATGGTAACCAGGATCTACGTTCCTACCCTCACCATGGTAACCAGGATCTACGTTCCTACCCTCACCATGGTAACCAGGATCTACGTTCCAACTCTCACCGTGGTAACCAGGATCTACCTTCCTACTCTCACCATGGTAACCAGGATCTACGTTCCTACCCTCACCATGGTAACCAGGATCTACGTTCCTACCCTCACCATGGTAACCAGGATCTACGTTCCAACTCTCACCATGGTAACCAGGATCTACATTCCTACGCTCACCATGGTAACCAGGATCTACGTTCCTACACTCACCATGGTAACCAGGATCTACGTTCCTACCCTCACCATGGTAACCAGGATCTACGTTCCTACCCTCACCGTGGTAACCAGGATCTACCTTCCTACCCTCACCATGGTAACCAGGATCTACGTTCCAACCCTCACCTATGGTCACCAGCTGTGGGTGGTGACCGAAAGGATGAGATCACGAATACAAGCGGCCGAAATGAGCTTCCTCCACAGGGTGGCTGGGCTCTCACTCAGAGATCGGGTGAGGAGTTCTGCCATCCGGGAGGAGCTCGGTGTCGAGCCGCTCCTCCTTCAGGTTGAGATAAGCCAGATGGGGTGGATCAGCGTTCCACACTTTTCACATCATGTGAAAGCTAACGAGAAAATTCTGCATCTAAACTTAGTCTTCTCTCTGTCACAGAGTTCCAGTGACATCTGTAGCCTCCCTGCATCAACATGTGAACCGTTTCTGTATGTTTTCATCACATTAATAAAAACATTTAAAGAGAAACAGGATTAAAAACATTAAGCAGAAGATTCTGTAAAGCTGTAATGATGGAGACATGTCAAAGTGAGCGTGCTCTGCCGCTCCGTCCTGTCTCTTTATCTCTTTGTCTGTGTGACACACTGATGTGTCACGGCTCATAAGAGGGTCCAAACATCTCATTTATAAAATAAAACCTGGACCCTTTGTGTGGTTAATAACAGACGTGTAATTCTTCTTTTTCATCATACTTCTCTCTTGCTTGAGTCGTGAGTCTACAGTATTATTTGTGGAGTAATAGAGAAAAAAATCGCTTCTATTTTTGTATTTTTATCCATTCATCACTTTTCGACCATCAGATGGAGTCTTTGGGTTTTCAAGTTCAGCTGAAGCCCATTCCAGCTGTAGGAGGGCACACCTGGACAGGTCATCACACCAACTCCACTGCTTGGGAGAATTTAGAGTGAGAAATTAACCCAGCGATCATGTGATGGTGGGATGAAAACTCTCACATTTACTTCCATCATTACAGAGACGTGAAGAGGTGGGTGTTTAACACTCGGACCTTCAGCAGTGCTCCAACCCCACCAATCAGATCAGCAACAGTCAAAAACACCATCTGATTGAACTGAGATAATATCTTGGGGATCACAAATGAAAATTTTACAATAAAAGTTTTTACTAGATAAACTATCCAGTGATTTAAAAAAGTCTCTTATTGTGAATTCTTTTGAAAAATGCGCCACTTGTGATGGCAGCACATTTGTTGAATTTTTTGAGGTTTTATTGTAGTTTAAAGAGCTGATCTCCTCCATCAGTGAGGAGTCTTCATGGATGTGTGGAGATGTTCCTGCTGGAGTGAATCAGAAGGAATGAAGACAGGATCTTCTGAGTGACATCATCAGTGCTTCCTGTCTGAACATACCCGGCTTCACTATGGAACTAAAGATGGTGGACTGCTGGTGTTGTTCCACCACAGTGAAGGATCAAGATGTGGAGCTTTTAAAATGAAATATATACTTTATCGATCGCTCACCAAGAAAATTTGTGGGCTGCATTACACTGCCACCTATGACGGCACCAATGGGGGGTTAGGTGTCTTCTCCAAGGACCCTTGACGTGAACTCAGTTGGAATCGAACCCGCAAACTTCTTGTCCGAGGACAAACGCTCTACTACTGAGCCACCGCCTCCCCTTTTAGAGACAGTTTAAGATCTTATTATGATTCACTGGAGATTAAAAACATTGTTACCACGGTAACAAGCGACCGTTCCACTTTTGCTCCAATTCTTTATGGAAAAAGTTTGTAAAATTTGACCAACTTCTCAGCTTCAGTCCTGCTTGGTTTAATAATAACAGAGCTACAGTTGATTAGATTAAAAAGCCAATCAGCCTGTTTTCTGATCTAATTGGGTACTTGCTGATCTCATATTAAAAAGGGACATCCCCAAAACAAAGCCAACAGACCCAGATGATTACCGAGATAATAATGACTGTTAAATGGCTCCTGATTTGGGCGCTGAGACTTTCAGGAGCCAGCAGGATTTATAATTTGGCACACGTGTTCTTCCTGTCATCGTGGCCTTTTCCACTTCCCAACAAGCAAGTGACTTTTTTCTGTTTTATAACCAGAAACGACGGACATTTTTCTGGATTTTCTTGAACTTGTCTTTTTTATGTGAATCAAAGATTCAGATAAAACTTAAAATAAGACTTGAGCTTTTTTTCTGTCTCAGTTTAAAGTAACAGGTTTTTTTTTAATGGAGCAGAATCTCGGTTTTATCGCCTGTTTGTCTCAAACTGAAAAACTTTTCTCTCTAGGCTCACATCTAAAAGCCTGTAAAGAAACAAACACGAGCCTGACAACCCAAATGGCTGTTTTTCTCATGCCTCCCCAGAACCATTAACCGTGGAGTGATAGACCGCTCAGATAAAAAAAGATGGACTGAAGCGCTGTGATTGTTCTGCTTCCCTCCAGTTTAGGTCTTTTGTCTCAGGCGGCTCCCAGCAGGCATATTATCTCTGCAGCTCTAAGACAAGGTGATGCTCACATCAACCAGGCTTTTGTCTGCATGTGTCTGCCTGATGGAGGACGCAACGGGGGGAGTTGGGAAAACTACACGGACAGGTTCACAACAAAGAAAGAGCTGGATTCTTTCATTTGTTCAAAACCATTTGTGTCAATTTGACTCTTTTATTTCTGCTGAATTTGTTCAGATGATTAAAACATGTAAAAACAGCTTTTTTAATCAGTCGTTCCACCATCTGTTCCACCATCATCCACGATAAGAACAACCTGTTCCACCGTCATCCACGATAAGAACAACCTGTTCCACCGTCATCCATGATAAGAACAATCTGTTCCACCGTGGTGAAGGTTGGTACGTAGAACCTGGTTACCGTGGTGAGGGTAGGAACGTGGATCCTGGTTACCATGGTGAGGGTAGGAATGTACATCCTGGTTACCATGGTGAGCGTAGGAACGTAGATCCTGGTTACCATGGTGAGGGTAGGAACGTAGATCCTGGTTACCATGGTGAGGGTAGGGACGTAAATCCTTGTTACCATGGTGAGGGTAGGAACGTACATCCTGGTTACCATGGTGAGCGAAGGAACGTAGATCCTGGTTACCATGGTGAGGGTAGGAACGTAGATCCTGGTTACCATGGTGAGGGTAGGAACGTAGATCCTGGTTACCATGGTGAGGGTAGGAAAGTAGAACCTGGTTACCATGGTGAGGGTAGGAACGTAGATCCTGGTTACCATGGTGAGGGTAGGAACGTAGATCCTGGTTACCATGGTGAGGGTAGGAATGTAGATCCTGGTTACCATGGTGAGGGTAGGAACGTAGATCCTGGTTACCATGGTGAGGGTAGGAAAGTAGAACCTGGTTACCATGGTGAGGGTAGGAACGTACATCCTGGTTACCATGGTGAGGGTAGGAACGTAGATCCTGGTTACCATGGTGAGGGTAGGAACGTACATCCTGGTTACCATGGTGAGGGTAGGAACGTAGATCCTGGTTACCATGGTGAGGGTAGGAACGTACATCCTGGTTACCATGGTGAGGGTAGGAACGTAGATCCTGGTTACCATGGTGAGGGTAGGAATGTAGATCAACTGATAAATTCTGCCGGTCCTGCAAAGCATTGACATCCACAAAGCAGCAGAAATGGAGAATCAGGGAGCGTGCTGAGATCATGTGCTAATAATCTTGCTGCAGTGTTCACCACCATCTTCAACTGTTCACTACAGCAAGCTAAAGACTCCAACTGCTTGAAAACGGCCACCATAATCCATGTGCCAAAACCCTCTACCAGCAGAGGGTTAAATAATTACCAGCCTTTTGCCCTGACCCTGATAATTATGGGATGTGTGGACAGACTGGTGTTGGAACAAGTCAGGAACAAAATCGGTTCTGATCAAGCAAATGAACTGCATGGTTGCGTTTGACGTACAGCACGTTAAATCCTGTATGTCTGGGTTTGACTTGACGCAGATTTAGACAGAATATGTCATAGGGTTGCTGCCGGATGGAGACGCATGTCGTCATAGAGTTAACATGTGAAACGAATGGGTTGACCGTTTTAACATGTAGCTTTAAAGTTGCAAATGAAAGAATCCAACACTTCTTTTTTTCTTGTGATTTTCTTTAATAGAGATATAATAATGCCTCCACATATCGAACCCTTAACTCACACACTATCACATGTGTTTTCTTTGATTCTACAAAAAAACTGGAACCGTATGAGTCTCTCTGCTGCTGAATGTGTCTGACTGAAGCCAGCTCGAGTTTTCCCAGAAACATCTCTTTAATAAAAGGAATAGTCTAAAATAACTGGTTGAACGCAACGCTCTGAGGACTCAGAGTGAGATGGAAGAGCCATTACATATCTCATTATGAATCTAAGTGAGGCTTCCAGCATGGATCCACGAAGTGTGGAGACATTTATTCCAGTCATTAACCGTCGTGAGTGTAGATATCTTTATCTCAGTCAAATCTATATCGAAGACACGTGAACATTAAACGTTCTGTAAATACTTCATTCTTCTATCAGACTCTAATCTCCTCCACAAGCAGGTTTCATGTCTCATTAATAGGATGTTCTTTCACTTGCTTCGTTATAAATGTGAACCTCACAGGTTCCTGCTTTCTTTTCCTTACGGTTTGTTCTCAGCATCAGAACAAGTTTCCTCTCCGTGGTTCTTTGTCTTTAATCTGTATCCTTCTTTGTATGTATGTCCTAGAGCTCGTATTTGAGAAGAATGGAGACATACGTTGCTGCGGTAACTAGAAGGGAATAAAACTGATGAACCATACCATGAAGTTATAAGAAAGAGGAGTCGAAGCTAGATTAAGGACAGACGTGAGAATTTGTAAGCAGTGGGATGGCCGAAAAAAAAGATGCTGGATTTGCTTTGAGTATATTGAACAAGACGTACATGTGTGTGAATGAGAGGGACCCAAATAGAAAAGTGAGGTTACAGGGAGAAGAGATAAAGAAGGTGGAAGATTTTAAGTATCTATGATCAACAGTCCAGAGCGATGGAGAGTGTGGAAAAGAGGTGAAGAAGCGTGCTCAGGCAGGCTGGAACGGGTGGAGAAAAGTATCAGGTGTGATGTGTGACAGAAGAGTTTCAGATAAAATGAAAGAGAAAGTCTACAAAACCGTGGTGAGAGCGGCCATGCTAATTGGTCTAGAGACAGTGTGGTGAGAGCGGCCATGCTGATTGGTCTAGAGACAGTGTGGTGAGAGCGGCCATGCTGATTGGTCTAGAGACAGTGTGGTGAGAGCGGCCATGCTGATTGGTCTAGAGACAGTGTGGTGAGAGCGGCCATGCTGATTGGTCTAGAGACAGTGTGGTGAGAGCGGCCATGCTGATTGGTCTAGAGTCAGTGTGGTGAGAGCGGCCATGCTGATTGGTCTAGAGACAGTGTGGTGAGAGCGGCCATGCTGATTGGTCTAGAGTCAGTGTGGTGAGAGCGGCCATGCTGATTGGTCTAGAGACAGTGTGGTGAGAGCGGCCATGCTGATTGGTCTAGAGACAGTGTGGTGAGAGCGGCCATGCTGATTGGTCTAGAGTCAGTGTGGTGAGAGCGGCCATGCTGATTGGTCTAGAGACAGTGTGGTGAGAGCGGCCATGCTGATTGGTCTAGAGACAGTGTGGTGAGAGCGGCCATGCTGATTGGTCTAGAGTCAGTGTGGTGAGAGCGGCCATGCTGATTGGTCTAGAGACAGTGTGGTGAGAGCGGCCATGCTGATTGGTCCACAGACAGTGTCACTGAGGAAAAGACAGGAAACAGAGATGTTTGTATCAGAGATGAAGATGCTGAGGATCTCTCTGGGAGTGACCAGGATGGACAGGATCAGAGGAACAGCACATGTTAGAGGTTTTAAAGTCAGAGAGGTCAGACTGAGATGGTTTGGACATGTGCAGAGGAGAGAGAGAGAGAGAGTACATCAGAAGAAGGATGCTGGGTTTGGAACCACCAGGAAAGAGGACTAGAGGAAGACCAAAGAGGAGGTTCATGGATACAGTGAAGGAAGACATGAAGATAGTTGGTGTGACTGAAGAGGATGCAGCAGATAGGGTTAGATGGAAGAAACTGACTTGATGTGACGCCCCTGAAGGGAGATGGAGGAAGGAAAGAAAAAAAATAGAACGTAGCCATTTTTAACTGTTCCGAAGATATTATCCAACACCTTCCTCTGGCATGGAGTTTATTCTGAGGGAAACTAGACGTTTCGAATGAAGAGTCCTCCTCTCCAGCTGGTCAAACATGACCTCCTGCTGAGAACGTCTGCTTCAGAATAAAAGAGAAACAAAATAATGAGTCATGCAGTAAAACTGAGACGTCCTCCACCAATCAGAGTCTGCATGGCTTCAAATTAACAAACCAACAGGGACGTCGAGAAAATATTGTTCAGACAAATAAAAACAATCTGTAGAAAAAACTTCAGTCTTTTAAAATAATCTTAAATAAATAAAGTGCATGTTTTACATGATGCTGTGCGGGGTGGTAAAGAGATGGCATGACTTTCTACCCGTTCATTCTGAGCTTTTGGAGAAAAAAAATTCCAACATGAACAAATATCATGTTTTCAACTCAAACCACTTTTAATCTAAACTGACTCTTGAAGCAAGAAGGTCATGAGTTTGAGTCCGAGGCGGAGACGAGGCTTGGAACACTGTCCTTTCTGTGTGAATTTTGCATGTTCTCCATGTGTATGCAGGGGTTTCCTCCCACCCTCCAAAAACATGCATGTTAGGTTGATTGGCTGGTGCCAAATTGCCCCTAGGAATGAATGAGTGTGTGTGTGTGTGTGTGTGTGTGTGTGTGTGTGTGTGTGTGTGTGTGTGTGTGTGTGTGTGTGTGTTTGTGTGTATGTGGCCCCACAACGGACTGGTGACCTGTTTGGGGTGTACCTTGCCCCTCGCCTTGAATCAGCCGGGATGGGCTCCGGAACCCCCCACAGCCCATAAGGGATAGACGGTCAGGAAGGTGACTGACTAACCATTTCTTACTGTTAAGGTGATCAAATGACTAATCAAGCCGGTACCAAATAGTAGCTCTACTTAAATTAATTTCCATCCAGCAACTAGGTCAGGGATTTCAGCATGGAGGCTGAAATCCTCCTCCACTGTGGAGCGTTTGCGCTCGGACCGGAAATTTGCGGGTTTGATTCCCACTAAGTTCACGTCTAGGATGTTTGTAGTTCTGTAGATCCACCATGCTGTACGGTCCGTCCTCCATGTTTGTAGTTCTGTAGATCCACCATGCTGTACGGTCCATTCTCCATGTTTGTAGTTCTGTAAATCCACCATGCTGTACGGTCTGTCCTCCATGTTTGTAGTTCTGAAGATCCACCATGCTGTACGGTCCATTCTCCATGTTTGTAGTTCTGTAAATCCACCATGCTGTACGGTCTGTCCTCCATGTTTGTAGTTCTGAAGATCCACCATGCTGTACGGTCCATTCTCCATGTTTGTAGTTCTGAAGATCCACCATGCTTTACGGTCCGTCCTCCATGTTTGTAGTTTTATAGACCCACCATGCTTTACGGTCCGTCCTCCATGTTTGTAGTTCTATAGACCCACCATGCTTTACGGTCCGTCCTCCATGTTTGTAGTTCTATAGATCCACCATGCTGTTCGGTCCCTGTTCGTAACGATTCACCAGATTAAGAATTTAAACACAGTGTTTAGAAAGTTTATTCAGGAAAAGTTTGTTTTTACACTGTTTTCTGGACGACACTGACCGTTTGGGTGCGTCACATTTGGTTCCCACCAGAATAGAACGATTGTACCCACCCACCGGGGAGTTAGTGAACCCCAATGCTGACTGTTTCCATGGAGACAAAGAAAAAACCTGATGGATCAGGATTCCAAATTAAAACTACAATTTCTATTCGTGTGTATGTTTTTGATCATGTTTAAAATTTGAATAGTTTTTTAGATTAAGTTGAAAAACAAGCAAAGAATCACTTTTCTGGAAATGTGTTTTTATTTTAGGTTAATTGTTTAAATCACTTATTCATTTTTAAAAAAAATCCCTTCTCACCTTTCTGTGGGCGGTCTTCCACGCTCTTCAAGCTCGGGTTGTCTACCAGAGCCAGAGAGCTTGAGGGGTCTGCACAGTATCCTTGCTGTTCTTAAGCCTGCACTCTTCTGGACTGACAGATCTGTAGACCCTCCAGGGATCTGTTGGAGTCACTCCTCTAGTTTGGGGGTTCCTGCCCTGAGTGCATGGATCACTACAGATATCACTGTCACCTTCACTGTCCAAGCCTTCTTCAGCTCTTCCCTCAGGTCTTGGTACTCCTCCAGTTACTCATGGTCCTTCTTCCTGATGTTAGTATGGCTTGGTGTTACCACATCCACCACGACTGCTTTCCTCTGCTTCTTATCTACCAAAACTGGTTGGTTCACCATTACAGTTTGGTCAGTCCGGATCTACAAGTCCCACGGGATCTAGGCTCGGTTATTCCCTATCACCCTGGGGGGTGTTTCCCACTTTGACCTTGGAGTTTCCAGTCCATATTATGTGTGTATGTTCCTGTTTACAATCCCAGCCACATATACATGTGTATAAGAAATATAAATACCGTCTATACACGTCTATAAGACTCATATGGAAGTCTTAGATTTTCCTCAAAATGAGTGGCGTGCAGTATCATGCAGTGTGTCCTATGTGTGTTGTTAGGTGGACTTGTAAGAGAACCATGAAGCGGACGTACTGTAGATTAACTCTACGCTTGCTGTGATTTCGAGAGGTCCGACAAAGGAACTCCAACCGCTGGACATCGGCCGTTCAAAGTAAGGCTGCGAGAGGCTTGGAAGCGATGGAGACCACAGCTTCATGAAAGCACCGTGCTGCCTTCCACCCTTCACAGTTTGTCTTCTACCCCACAAACTGTGGGGTAACGCCCCCACAGTTTGCCAGTGGATTGTAGATGCTTGGGCTAACGTGTCAGCTGGCTCTGTTGTCCGAGCTTTCCCAAAAGCAGGCATCATTTCTGAGGAGCAGCACGGTTCAGAAAGTGACTCTGACAGCGTGGAAAGTGAACCTGCGAGGTTGGATTTAGAGCAACTGTTAGATTCTGAAACAGAGGATGATGACTTGGATGGATTTCATAAATGACTTTATGACGACTGTAAATAATATTTAAATAAAACCAACCAAACTCAGTTTTACTCCCGATCTATTTTAAATACACACACTTGTCTGCTTGTGTGTGTGTTGTTGTAAGGTGGACGTACGTAGTAGAGGAAACCCACGCCCTGTCATCAGGTGTGCCTTGTGTGTGTGTTGAATACAGAGCGAACGAAACTGGGACTGCGGCTTTTAATACGATGCGTCTTTTTGTCGTGAAAATACTGTAAATATACAGTCTATGTCTGGGTTTTTGTTTGTTTTTTATAAAGTCATAGTTTGAATTTTAAAATTCTGTTAAAAAACGTTATTTTTTTAACTATCTTGACAAACAACTTGATGAATCAGAAAACCCTGACTCTGCTGTTCATGAAACCATGAAGCAGCGTTTCCTTTGAGCTTCACAGAGATTCACTTCATTTCTCTTCAGCTTTATTTTTCACAGTTAAATGATCTGAAAACAACAAACATTACTGAACAATGTTCTGCTGTTGCTTGAAGTAACTGAAGAACATTTAAACTGAGTTTTTCTGATCTTTAGAGGCATGTGGCCTTCAGATGCTCAGACACGTGTAAGAAAATCAGATAAATGAGCCCGATGAGAACTTCACGTCACCGCCTACTCGTTAATCTACTCGTCATTTCGCAAAAAATTACTCCACTAAAAATGGTTGAAACTCGAATTTGTCAGGGTTTTAGTGTGGATGTCGAAGGAGGACCCAATTGGAGGATTTCAAACAAGGTTTATTAACACAATTCAGGTAAGTCTGTAAAGCAAGAAGCACAGGATTAACTCAAGGTTTCAAAAGTCCAACGAATAAGTTTATCTACGTTCCTACCCTCACCATGGTAACCAGGATCTACGTTCCTACCCTCACCATGGTAACCAGGATCTACGATCCTACCCTCACCATGGTAACCAGGATCTACGATCCTACCCTCACCATGATAACCAGGATCTACGTTCCTACCCTTACCATGGTAACCAGGATCTACGATCCTACCCTCACCATGGTAACCAGGATCTACGTTCCTACCCTCACCATGGTAACCAGGATCTACGTTCCTACCCTCACCATGGTAACCAGGATCTATGATCCTACCCTCACCATGGTAACCAGGATCTACGATCCTACCCTCACCATGGTAACCAGGATCTACGATCCTACCCTCACCATGGTAACCAGGATCTACGATCCTACCCTCACCATGGTAACCAGGATCTAAGTTCCTACCCTCACCAAGGTAACCAGGATCTACGTTCCTACCCTCACCATGGTAACCAGGATCTACGTTCCTTCCCTCACCATGGTAACCAGGATCTACGTTCCTACCCTCACCATGGTAACCAGGATCTATGTTCCTACCCTCACCATGGTAACCAGGATCTACGTTCCTACCTTCACCATGGTAACCAGGATCTACGTTCCTACCCTCACCATGGTAACCAGGATCTACGTTCCTACCCTCACCATGGTAACCAGGATCTACGTTCCTACCCTCACCATGGTAACCAGGATCTACGTTCCTACCCTCACCATGGTAACCAGGATCTACGTTCCTACCCTCACCATGGTAACCAGCTGTGGGTGGTGATCGAAAGAATGAGATCTTGGATACAAGTAGACGAAACAATCTTCCTCAGCACGGTGGCTGGGCTCTCACTCAGAGATCAGGAGAGGAGCTCTGCCATCTGGGTGGAGCTTGATGTTGAGCCGCTCCTCCTCCAGGTCGAGAGAAGCCAGATGGGGTGATTCGGCCATCTGGTCAGGATGCCCGCTGAGCGCCTCGCTGGTGAGGTGTTTTGGCCACGTCGCACCAGGAGGAGACCAAGAGGCAGACCCTGGACCTGCTGGAGAGACTGCGTCTCACATCTGGACAGGGAACCACTCAGGATCCTTCCGGGTGAGCTGGAAGAGGCAGCTGGGGTGAGAGAACCCTGGGCTTCCCATCTGAGGCTGTTGCCCCGCAACCCGGCCCCGGATAAGTGGAAACCCCATGAGGCACAAAAATCTCCTGTTACATTTTTATCTTACATTCCACTCCTAGAACACATCCAGAGACAAACAGGGTGTATATGTTTATAAATGAGGACGTCGTTCTTTTTCCTGTTGAGTTTTTTTTAACTCTCATAAAAACAGCATAAAAAACAAAAGCTGTTTGAAGAAACAGAAGAAAAATCAGAAGAGTTTGAGGCGTTTTCTTTCTTTTTGCTGGAAGACGCTACATGTCACTGCTTTTTTTACACTGGCTTTTTTCTAAAACTTTATTTCTAAATATAAAACCAGAGGGTATGGACGTAACCACTGGCACCATGCCCTTCTGCTTGAGTAAGAACATGTGACACTTCACTGCTTCTCTGAGTGTTTTGAAATTTTCTTTGAAATTAAGATTATTTTGATCATTTAGCGCCTAATTTTCCAGCTTTAGATGTTAAAATGATTAATTATTGTTATGAAGAGGATGTGATCCTGGCACTGGGCACTCCGGGATCTCCATACCACCCGGGGAGGTCACCCCAGCTTCCGTGTCTTGGTGCAGACTCAACACGGGAAGCAACAGATACCAGTTATAAGCCCAGGCATGTTTGGCATAATGCCCGGCGCTAGGGGTTGCTCTCGATGGGAGGAGGAGTCCTGTGATTATGCTTTAACCCGGGCAGCCCTCAGGCGATAAGGTAGGACCCTGCCCCAACTTGGTCGCTTCATCGGGTGACTGAAGTTTGGACAAAATTGACAGGGTATTTGTAAAACTGATCCATGGTCTCTAGGGGCAGAAGGATGCCAACAATTATTGAGATTAACCATCCGATCTATTATACACCGTGTGCAGAATTATTAGGCAAATAAGTATTTTGAGCACATCTTCCTTTTTATGCATGTTGTTCTACTCCAAGCTGTATAGGCATGATCAGCCGATGTGAATCTGTGTAATGAGATGGGTTGTGGTCAAATGACGTCAACACCATATTTCAAGTGTGCAGAATTATTAGGCAACTTCCTTTCCTTTAGCAAAATGGGTCGGAAGAGAAATTTGACAGACTCTGAGAAGTCTAAAATTGTTAGATTCTTGCAGAGGGAGGCTGCAGCCTTGAAATTGCCAATCTTTTGAACCGGGATCGCAGAACAATCAAGCGTTTTATAGCAAATAGCTAACAGGGTCACAAGAAGCGGGTTGAAAAAAGAAGACGCAAAGTAACTCCCAAGATTTGAGGAAAATCAAGCCTGAAACTGCCAAGATGCCATTTGTCACCTGTTCTGCCATATTTCAGAGCCCCTACGTTACTGGAGTTTTTAAAAGCACAAGGTGTGCCATACTCAGGAACATGGTCAAGGTAAGGAAGGCTGAAAAACAACCACCACCAAACAAGAGGCACAAGATAAATTGTCAAGACTGGGTCAAGAAATATCCCAAGACTAGTTTCTTTGAGATTTTATGGTCTGATGAAATGAGAGTGAGTCTTGATGGACCAGATGGATGGGCCAAAAGCCTCCCCCACAGCCTCCCCGTCCCCCGGATCCGCCCCTGTCCTGTATTGACAGGTATTTCTGTTCCATTTTGTCAACTTATGCCCATCCACGGGCTGGGTCGTGGGGGCACAAGCTTCAGATGGGAAGCCCAGGCTTCTCTCACCCCGGCTGCATGTTTCAACTCACCCAGGAAGATCTTGAAGAGTTCCCTGTCCAGATGTGAGACATAGTCTCTCTAGTGGATCCGGTCAAGCCTCTGGAGTCCCTCCTGGTGGGACATGCCCGAAATACCTCACCAGCGAGGTGCCCCGGATGCATCCTAACCAGATGACCGAACTCCCAACCAGGCATTTGGCAAATTCTGACTCTGCTTGGAGTTATGGTCAAATCTGCGCACTCTGTTACCTCTAGATTGTGCTGAAGTATGTGTAAGTCTGGCTTTGACATAAGTTTATGAAATAAGTAAATTCTTTAATCCTGAATCCTGCTTGTTATTTGAGGTAATCTGAAAAATTTCCTCCTCCTGCTTCTTTCCATCGTTTTTTCCTCCAGCTTTGTGTTTGTGTACCAACATTAAGGGTGTGATCAGTGTATCATTTCGCTCCACTGACTCCCCCTCCTCCGTGAACCAGCAGGGAAGACGTGAATGCTTCGGCGATGTGGGGAACATCTAAGTGCCCCTGCTCAGCAGCAACACTTCTTTTTAAGTGAAAATGAAGTCGGAACGTTTCGCCATGCCTGCCTGCATGTGATAAACAACCCTGTTGCTTCAGAGGCGTGAAATCTATTAACCTTTTGAGCAGCAGGAGGCGCGCACGAGGCCACTGGAGTATTCATACTTAAAGGTTAAGGAGAGAAGAAGCAATGAAGCAGAGACGAGAGGACATGGTGTTTATGTAACAATAAATCCAACATGGCGGCTAGGTGTACAATGTGTTCTTCAGGTTGGAATTCTAAAAGACAGGATGGACCCTGGGCCGTGATTTGACACAAAGAACAATCTGCTCCAAAATGGACCCGAATATTAAACTCAGTCAGTCATCTTCTTATCCGTCTATCCCTTCTGGGGTTCCGGGCGGGTGCCGGAGCCCATCCCGGCTAATTTAAGGCGAAGGGCAGGGTACACCCCGAACAGGTCGCCAGTCTGTCGCGGGGCCACACACATACAACCATCCACACACACACTCATTCCTAGGGGCCAATCAACCTAGCATGCATGTCTTTGGAGGGTGGGAGGAAACCCACGCAAACACAGGGAGAACATGCAAACTCCACACAGAAAGGACAGTGCTCCAAGCCTCGCCCCCACCCGGGACTTGAACCCACGACCTTCTTGCTGTGAGGCCACCGTGCTGCCGAATATCAAACTAGCATGTCATATTATTGGCTGCAAGGTGGTGGAGTGGTTACCACGGTGGTCTCACAGCAAGAATATCGAGGGTTCGAGTCCCCAACTTAAAAAAAAAAAGAATTACTCTATTCATCTCTCACCGTGCTGCACTCCTTACACCGCAGCAGGCTGCCCTTCGACGGCACCAATGGTGGGAGAAACGGGGGTTAGGTGTCTTCTCCAAGGACCCTAAACGTGCTCTCTGTGGGACACAAACCCGCGACCTTCCGTAACCACTGAGCTAACGCCTCCTCCAAGGTAGAAAGGGCAACTAGGGGCAAGGTTTGAAGAGGTCCTTTCTGTGTGGAGTTTGTATGTTCTCCCTCTGTATGTTTAGGTTTCCTTCCACCTTCCAAAAGCATGCATGTTGATGGGAATGAGTTTGGCTAGAGGCTGGTTGTCTGTGTGTGTGTGTGTGTGTGTGTGTGTGTGTGTGTGTGTGTGTGTGTGTGTGTGTGTGTGTGTGTGTGTGTGTGTGTGTGTGTGTGTGTGTGTGTAGCCCGGCAACAGCCTGGCAGCCTGTTCGTAGTGTATCCTGCCTCTTGTCTGAAGTCATCAGGGACAGCTCCGGCAGCCCCTACCACGCATTAAGAAAAGCAATTTGAAAGATGAAACAAAACCAAATTTCATGTTTGCATATTGTTTTTTTCTCAGTCATAAATCTTGCAAATGAAAATAATAAAAAACAGATCTGTTCAGTAGAAAAATTACAAACTCTATGCAGAAGTTTTACTAAAACTTATCCAATTAAGAAGTTTGTGGTAAATTACGTGTCCACTATTCCGTTCTGTTTCGTCGTCTTTTGCTTATCCGGGGCCGCGTCGCCGGGGCAACAGCCTCAGACGGGAAGACCAGGCTTCTCTCACCCCGGCTGCATCCTCCAGCTCACATGGAAGGATCCTGAGTTGTTCCCTGTCCAGCTGTGGAGGAGGAGCGGCTCGACCCAGAGCTCCTCCCGGATGGCAGAGCTCCTCACCCGATCTCTGAGTGAGAGCCCAGCCACCCTGTGGAGGAAGCTCATTTCAGCCGCTTGTAATGTAAACAATGAGTTGTTGATTTAAGATTAAACTCTTTGTTTTCTTTATTTCTCATTTTCTCATTTTGGTTTGTTTATCAAAACAAAATAAATGTGATCCTTTCTTCACAGGACCGAAGATTCCGTATCCTATGATTAAAAAGTTTTCCCCTTCCTGCTGTAGATCAAACAACATGGCCGCTCATGTTATTACCCCGTCCTCCTTCGACCATGATTCAGACCGTTATGTTATCCTGTCATAGTGTTCAAGCCTTGCCTCTTCCCAGGAGCAGCCGAGCAGCCATCATCATCACATTCCGGTCTCTAGCCAGCTCATCTCAGCCCTCAAACCTTTTTTTCTTCAATAAACTGCTTTAAACTTTACAAATATTTTACAAAAATGAGAGTTTATTATGTTTCTAAACTCATTCTGAAACTCCTCTGAAGCAGGTGGGATGGACTCTCACGTGGAGAAAAGACCGGACAGATCCGTCTCTGGAAGATTTGAGGTCATCAGAGCGTGAGTGTAAACAGTTAAGGGATCAGTGAGTAATCTTAAAGGTCATCTTTAGTCTCAGAGGCACCAGAGAACGGGTCTAGTCAACTCTTTTTTCTCAGTCCAGTCAGAAGGGCGATGCGCCCGGAGAATAAATCATCCTACAGGATGGCAGTTCACCTTCACATGATCCATCTATCCACCAAAGGAACGATCAGATCTCGTCCCCGTCTGAGTCATGTAGTAACCAAGCTGTGTGTGTGTGTGTGAACATGAGTGTTTCAGAAGGCTGCTAAGACGTGTGAAACCTCTGCTCCTCTTCTCACTACTAAGCTGCTATAAAGGGAAAAGCCGAAGGGACCGTGACAGTTCCTGTCAGGCTGCCACTGAACTGACGGTAAACCGGAGGCTGGACGTCAGAGTGAATCATCCACCCAGACACCAGCAGGCTCTGCTCTGAGCATGCTTCCACACAATTACATCTTTTATTTCTCAGCCTATGATAGATTAAGCCTTCATATTTATGAAAACAATGTTTAATGCAGGGTTTCTAAGAGTTTAAAGTTCAATTGGAGGCGGAGCTTTAAGCCACCGAGTCTCTGTTCTATGGAACGAGCTCCAAACCAACGCAGTCATAGTTATTTCCTCTGCAACAAGCAAGTAGTTCCTGGTTGTAAACGTCTAAGTTCGTCTAGGCGTACACAGACCTACTGAAAAATCACCAGCTATTGTTGTCATGGTAATTATTCTTGCTCTGTCGCCTTGGTTACAACAAACATCAAAACATATTGATTACATTTGTCCTTCAGGCGGTTTAACGTCTTATAATTAACACTGTTTGATATTTCAAATGTATCTGAAGGTTTAATAAAGAATCTAATCTACGGTCAGGGCAAATATGTATGTTGCCTGAACTGCAATATTTACCATGTGTTCTAAATTATTATGCAAATGGAAGTTAAGCATCATCAAGATCATTGATTGGCTTTATTGAGAAAGTAATGGTTTAAAACCCAAGAACCAAAAAAACAAAAAAATTCCATTTTCTTGTCTTCCACTTATCCAGGACCGGGTCGTGACCGGGACGTAGATCCTGGTTACCATGGTGAGGGTAGGAACGTAGATCCTGGTTACCATGGTGAGGGTGGGAACGTAGATCCTGGTTACCATGGTGAGGGTCAAACGTACATCCTGGTTACCATGGTGAGGGTAGGAACGTAGATCCTGGTTACCAAGATGAGGGTAGGAACGTAGACCCTGGTTACCATGGTGAGGGTAGGAACGTAGATCCTGGTTACCATGGTGAGCGTAGGAACGTAGATCCTGGTTACCATGGTGAGGGTAGGAACGTAGATCCTGGTTACCATGGTGAGGGTAGGAACGTAGATCCCGGTTACCATGGTGAGGGTAGGAACGTAGGTCCTGGTTACCATGGTGAGGGTAGGAACGTAGATCCTGGTTACCATGGTGAGGGTAGGAACGTAGATCCCGGTTACCATGGTGAGGATAGGAACGTAGATCCTGGTTATCACGGTGAAGGTAGGAACGTAGGTCCTGGTTACCATGGTGAGGGCCTCTTATGGGCATACCATGCTTTCCTGGGGGGTGACCGTAGTCTCAGAAATGAAGACGCCAATTCCTAAAGACCAAAGAAGTTGTATAGATAAACCTATGGGTCCTGGAGGCAACTACCGCCAAAATTTCCGACACATTCAGTACCCACTAAGGCCTCGCCGTCCTTCGGGTTGAAAAAAATGTTACCAATAGCGCTGAAAGCCCAACTAACCAGTTCCATGTTGGTAGATTTTGTAGAGTAAGGCTTCACACAGATCAAGGCTTTTCGGTAGACAGGACAAAATAGTTCTGGGAAAAGACACAGGAGGAGAGACAGAAAGAGCATCCACTTCCCATAAGAGCCATAAGCAGCCAAAATAAGCTTCCTCCGCAGGGTGGCTAGGCTCTCACTCAGAGATAGAGTGAGGAGCTCTGCCATTCAGGAGGAGCTCGGAGTAGAGTCATTGCTTCTCTCGGTTGAGAGAAGCCATATGGGGTAGTACGGGCATCTGGTTTTTATTGCCTCCTGAGCGCCTTGTTGGTGAGGTGCTTTGGGCACATCCCACCGGGAGGAGAACCATAGACAGACCTCTGACCTGAGACTATGTCTCACAGCTGGACAGGGAACACTTCGAGATCCTCCTGGGTGAGCTGGAGGATGCAGCTGGGGTGAGAGAAGCCTGGGTTTCCCGTCTGAGGTTGTTGCGACTCGGCTCCGGATAAGCGGAAGACGACAGAACGGTTTAAAAACCAAAAAAACCCATAGTGAAATGTGCACAACGTTTTTCTTATCTGGGCAACAAATAGGTACCAAAAAACACAGCCTGAATTTTGAAAAGGTAAAGTATATCAAATCAAATTAATACAGTTTAATTTCTGTGTTCATGCCAAACATGTGCAGCAGCATTCTCTTCTCTGTGACACGCAACCGACCCAGCAGCAGCCGTCCTCGACCTCAGCAACAGGTATTCCACTAAGTGTCATTCCAAATATAAACTGACAGAAATTCCTTTAATAAAACGGCCATTTGTAACTAAACATGTGCCTCTAACAGGATGGCAGACAGGATGGCAAAGCTTCCATGTTGGTAGTGAACGCAAATGATTCGGTCCAAGAAACATTGAATCCTCTGTTCTCGTCTCTTCTCTCCTTTGGGATCCATGGTCCATCACCCAGCCGCTACCTGGCATCCCACCGTTTGGATGGAAACGTGTGACGCAGGCTGTGACGCAGATATTCTTGACAGAAATGTTTTTGTTTAGTCTTCTGAACCGTTTATTACCTCAAGGGTTAACAGGGGTATCTGAGTCGCAGGGGCAGCAGCCTCAGACGGGAAGCCAAGGCTTCCCTTACCCCGGCTGCATCCTCCAGCTCACTTGAAACGATCCTGAGTCGTTCCCCAGCCAGATGTGAGACATAGTGTCTCCAGCGGGTCCAGGGTCTGCCTCTTGGTCTCCTCCTCTGCCTCTTGTTTTGGGACATGCCCAAAACACCTCACCAGCAAGTGCTAGGGGAGCATCCTGACTGATGCCCGAACCACCCCACCTGGCTTCTCTTGACCTGGAGGAGCGGCTCGACACCGAGCTCCTCCCGGATGGCAGAGCTCCTCACCCGATGTCTGAGTGAGAGCCCAGCCACCCTGCAGAGGAAGCTCATTTCGGCCGCTTCTCTCCGCAATCGCATTCTTTCGGTTCCCACCCACAGCTGGTGACCCTTGTGTTCCATGGTAACAGGAACACAAACGGTTACCATGGTGAGGGTAGGAACGTAGATCCTGGTTACCATGTTGAGGGTAGGAACGTAGATCCTGGTTACCATGGTGAGGGTAGGAACGTAGATCCTGGTTACCATGGTGAGGGTAGGAACATAGATCCTGGTTACCATGGTGAGGGTAGGAATGTATATCCTGGTTATCATGGTGAGGGTAGGAACGTAGATCCTGGTTACCATGGTGAGGGTAGGAACGTAGATCCTAGTTACCATGGTGAGGGTAGGAACATAGATCCTGGTTACCATGGTGAGGGTAGGAACGTAGATCCTGGTTACCATGGTGAGGGTAGGAACGTAGATCGACTTGTAAATCAAGAGCTTTTCTTTTCGGCTCAGCTCTCTCTTTACCACGACGAACCGATGCAGCGTCCTAGTTATTGCTGACGCTGCACCGATTGTCCCGCTCCATCCTTCCCCCACTCGTGAACAAGACCCCTAAATACTTAAACTCCTCCACTTGGGGCAGGACCCTGTCCCTGACTGCCAGGCAGCATTCCACCCTTTTCCGGGCGAGGACCATGGTCTCAGATTTGGAGGCGCTAATTCCCATCCCGGCCGCTTCACACTCGGCAGCAAATCGATCCTGTCAGAGCTGGAGATTACGGTCTGATGAAGCCAACAGAACCATATCATCTGCAAAAAGCAAAAAGGCAGAAACGTTAAAACATTATATTTATTGAACATTTTTTACGGCATTAGAAAACGTTAATAATATTTGAGCCATTTTATCGTCCTAAAGAAACCAAATCCTCCCATAGCTACCAGGGCAGCGCTAAAAGCCTGCATGCGACTCGGAGCTGAAGGTTTCCGGCTCCTGATCTACAGTGTTTTGTATCTCAGGGTTTCTGGATTCCTGAAACCAGATTTTTCTGATATAGTTTTAAGCCCAATTAAAAAGAAAAATTCATGAAGACTGTTTCGTTCCGTCATCTTCCGCTCATCCGGAGCCAGGTTCCACATTATTAAGCAGATCAATATTTCTCTGTGATATTAGCCCCAGGTGTACGGTATCAGACCAGAGGGGGGTTTTAACTCTTAGACTCGTAGCCTGAAGCCTTCCAATCTGTTTTTATTTCAAAGGTTCCACTCCAGATGATTTCTTTAAACTCCTTCCAGGTTCATCCGGTGGCTTAACGACATGCAGAGGAGAACCAGTACGAGTTTCTAATCTCCTGAAGAAGGAACCGAAGTCTAAAAGCGTTTATTGAAATCCTGTTTTTCTGCAACAGGTGTTGTGGTGTGAATTCACCCGTCTGCTGTTAGCCTCTCAGGTCACTCGCTGTGTGAAAGGCCGGAAGCGGCTTCACATCACGTCCAGGGATAAAAGAAACACGTCTGTGAAAAGAGAGAGTGAGTAAATCACTAAAAAAAAAGAAACAGAAGCTTTCGTGTACGATTCCTTTTAAAGCTGCAGACGCAGGAAACGAGCGGAGCTGTCTAGACGAGACCTGACCTTTGCGTTGAGACCAGTTTTCTTCCACATTTTCAGGCTGTTTGAGAATGTTTGCATAACAGAAAGTGACTGGTTCCTGACCCTGACCTTAAACATCATTATACCAGCTAAAGATAGAATCTCACCCCATTTTTATGGTTTTTTTATTTATTTATTTATTTTTTTGGTTTATTTTGAATTACTCTATTCATCCCTCACCGGGGAAATTTGTTTGCTGCACTCCTTACACCACAGCAGGCTGCCCTTCAACGGCACCAATGGTGGGAGAAGTGGGGGCTAGGTGTCTTCTCCAAGGACCCTAGACGTGCTCTCCGTGGGACGCAAACCCGCGACCTTCCGGTCCGCGGGCGAACGCGCTAACCACGCGGCCACCGTCTCCACCCTTTTTTTACATAGAGTTTTCACTTTGAACAGAAAACAACTGGAATCATCGACACCCGTAGCAACGTTTTACCATCTCCTCTTCGATGCTTGACCCTGTTCATCAGAGGGTTTGTTTGTCTCGTCATGTTAATGTCAAACACCTCTGATGTGCTCGCAGATGGTCCCTCTCCTTCCTCTAAAAAACCAGCGGCTGAGTTTTCATCAGGAATTCCAGCTCATTTTTGTTTTTCAGGAAGAAAAAATCCTGAGGGAAGAAATAAAATAACCTTTTCATCACAAGACGTGTCCAACAGAAATACACGGCATGAAATACACGCCATGGTCAATCACATGTAGACACACATGTGCAGCCAGTTTCTGCCTTTACACATAAACTTGTTTGGTTTAGAAATGAACTAAACAATTTAAATCCTCCTTCTTGGTGAGGATAAACTCCCAAAAATCCCAGCAGTGGGAAAAAAAAGAAGAAACCTTCAGGGATCCAGATGAACAAGGGACAAGCAGCCTGTTCCTTTCCGTCCCATCGTCTTCCGCTCATCCGGAGTCAGGTCGCAGGGGAACAGCATCAGATGTGAAGCCCAGGCTTCTCTCACGCCGGCTGCATCCTCCAGCTCACCCAGGAGGATCCTGAGGTGTTCCCTGTCCAGCTGTGAGACATAGTCTTTCCAGCAGGTCAGAGATCTGCCCCTGGGTCTTTTCCCAGCGAGAGCTCAGCTACCCTACAGAGAAAGCTCATTTCGTGTATCCACGATCTCGTCGATCGACTGGAAAATTCAGAGCTTTCCTTTTTGGCTTCACTCTTTTTTCATCATAACAAGATGCAGCATCCTGATTATTGCAGACGCTGCATCGGTCCAGAGCATACTGTTAATTAAATATGAGCCTATTCTACTCTACAGCTTTATGACCGAAAAAAATCAGTCCTTCATCCTGATGGAAACGGGATGGTAGATCAAACACAAGACCTCCTCAGTCTGACCAATCACAGGACAGGAACACAGAGACCTCCTCAGTCTGACCACGCCCAGGACAGGAACACAGAGACCTCCTCAGTCTGACCAATCCCAGGACAGGAACACAGAGACCTCCTCAGTCTGACCAATCACAGGACAGGAACACAGAGACCTCCTCAGTCTGACCAATCACAGGACAGGAACACAGAGACCTCCTCAGTCTGACCACGCCCAGGACAGGAACACAGAGACCTCCTCAGTCTGACCACGCCCAGGACAGGAACACAGAGACCTCCTCAGTCTGACCAATCACAGGACAGGAACACAGAGACCTCCTCAGTCTGACCAATCACAGGACAGGAACACAGAGACCTCCTCAGTCTGACCACGCCCAGGACAGGAACACAGAGACCTCCTCAGTCTGACCACGCCCAGGACAGGAACACAGAGACCTCCTCAGTCTGACCACGCCCAGGAGAGGAACACAGAGACCTCCTCAGTCTGACCACGCCCAGGACAGGAACACAGAGACCTCCTCAGTCTGACCAATCACAGGACAGGAACACAGAGACCTCCTCAGTCTGACCAATCCCAGGACAGGAACACAGAGACCTCCTCAGTCTGACCAATCACAGGACAGGAACACAGAGACCTCCTCAGTCTGACCAATCACAGGACAGGAACACAGAAACAGGAATCTGATCAGAACTCACTCCCAAGGAGGATGATGAGAGAGGTGGACAACATTTGGGTCACACTGTATCAACTAGTGGTGGAAAAAACTACTAGTTGGTACAATAGAACCAATCTTTCTACATGATATACCGGACACGGCACGTTGGGTTTCCTCCAATGGAGCAGCTGATTTGAAGGCGGAGATGAAGGATCCAGAAAAATAGCCAGTTTATTGCAGTAAATCAGGTTAGGGAAGAGGGGCAGGCATGTGCCGCCTGGAAGCCAACCTGGGCAGCACCAGAAAGAGGAACCATTGAAGGGGAAACATTAGAATGAGGGACCACATGGGGAGGAACACCTGTCACCATCATAGCTGCTGTAGGAGAGCAATGGAGTGATGGACACCAAGAGTTAAACAACCAGGGGGAAGACGGGACGAGGTGGAGACATCAAGGAGAAGCAAATAGGACCAGGTGCTGAGTCCGGGCAGAGGGCAGGTTTAGAAGGGAGGAAATGTTCCAGATGTCTCTAGACCAATCAGCATGGCCGCTCTCACCACACTGTCTCTAGACCAATCAGCATGGCCGCTCTCACCACACTGTCTCTAGACCAATCAGCATGGCTGCTCTCACCACACTGTCTCTAGACCAATCAGCATGGCCGCTCTCACCACACTGTCTCTAGACCAATCAGAATGGCCACTCTCACCACGCTGTCTCTAGACCAATAAGCATGGCCGCTCTCACCACACTGTCTCTAGACCAATCAGCATGGCCGCTCTCGCCACACTGTCTCTAGACCAATCAGCATGGCCGCTCTCGCCACGCTGTCTCTAGACCAATCAGCATGGCCGCTCTCACCACACTGTCTGTAGACCAATCAGCATGGCTGCTCTCACCACATTGTCTCTAGACCAATCAGCATGGCCGCTCTCACCACGCTGTCTCTAGACCAATCATCATGGCCGCTCTCACCACGCTGTCTCTAGACCAATCAGCATGGCCGCTCTCACCACACTGTCTCAAGACCAATCAGCATGGCCACTCTCACCACACTGTCTCTAGACCAATCAGCATGGCCGCTCTCACCACACTGTCTCTAGACCAATCAGCATGGCCGCTCTCACCACACTGTCTCTAGACCAATCAGCATGGCCGCTCTCACCACAGTTTTCTACACTTTTTCTTTCATTTTAGCTGAAACTCTTCTATCACACATCACACCTGATACTTTCCTCCACCCGTTCCAGCTGCCTGCACATGCTTCTTCACCTCTTTTCCACACTCTCCATTGCTCTGGACTGTTGATCCTAGATACTTAAAATCTTCCACCTTCTTTATCTCTTCTCTCTGTAACCTCACTTTTCCACCTCCTTCCCAGACGACACTCTCCTGTTCTAACTACAGACATACGTGATTAGAACATGAGGTTCTCATCCTGGATGACGGTGGAACAGAAGGTTCTCATCAACAGGCGGTTACTCTGTGATACCATCATGGTAGATCTTTCAGATCCCCATCACCACGGATCCATCATGTGGATTAAAACAGTTTTGTTGCTGTTTTTGTCGGTGCAGAAAATCTACTTAAGCAGAAACATAATTCATTGTGACGCGTCTAATATTAGCTTTTTATCCCCTGTAGATGTTATGTAATAAAACGACAGTGAACGGCAGCGGTGGTCCATCTCTCCATCGCTCAGACACAGATTAGCCTGTTACAGATTTATAGCAGCATTACGGCCGCAGACAGACTCCCACGCTTTACCGATTTGAGGATTTCATCACCGATTACAAACATTCATAAATTACACAGAGAGCTTCGTCCTGGTGACCACCGGGGAGTTTATTCAGACCGATGTATGGATTTTTAGATGCTAAGGTTTACAAATGTCCACCAGAGCGGACAGCTTAGTCACTGTGTGCATTCTGATGTAACTCAGTACTGAGAGCAGATCAATGAACACGACCAGAGAGAGATTTAAACCCCTTCCTGGGAAGAAAAAATAGAGGGAAATATTTTGTTGGAGAAACATGGTGAAAAAGTACAACAAAAAAAACATAATTTGTTTTATTTGTGGCTCATCCAGCCTCATCTGGGGCTGAGACCCAGGGGCAACAGCTTCAGCCGGCAAGCCCAGGCTTCTCTCACCCTGACTGCCTCCTCCAGCTCACCCGTGAGGATCCCGAGGTGTTCCCTGTCCAGCTGTGAGACAAAGTCTCTCCATCAGGTCCTGGATCTGCCTCTGAGTCTCCTCCTGGTGGGACGGAAGACCTCACCAGTGAGGGAGGCATCCTAACCAGATGCTTGAACCAGCTGGCTTCTCTTGACCAGGAGGAGCAACGGCTCTACCCTGGGCTCCTTCCAGATGGCAGAACTCATCCTTTTATCTCTGTTTGAGAGCTCTGCCACTCCGCAGAGGAAGCTCATTTCGGCCACTTGAATCTGTGATGTTGTTCTTTTATTCATCACCCGCAGTGGGGTACCATAGTGAGGGTAGGAACGTAGATCCTGGTTACCATGGTGAGGGTAGGAATGTAGATCCTGGTTACCATGGTGAGGGTAGGAACGTAGATCCTGGTTACCATGGTGAGGGTAGGAACCCAGATCCTGGTTACCATGGTGAGGGTAGGAATGTAGATCTTGGTTACCATGGTGAGGGTAGGAACGTAGATCCTGGTTACCATGGTGAGGGTAGGAACGTAGATCCTGGTTACCATAGTGAGGGTAGGAACGTAGATCCCGGTTACCATGGTGAGGGTAGGAACGTAGATCCCGGTTACCATGGTGAGGGTAGGAATGTAGATCCTGGTTGCCATGGTGAATGAAGGAATGTAGATCCTGGTTACCACGGTGAGGGTAGGAACGTAGATCCCGGTTACCATGGTGAGGGTAGGAACGTAGATCCTGGTTACCATGGTGAAGGAAGGAACGTAGATCCTGGTTACCATGGTGAGGGTAGGAACGTAGGTCCTGGTTACCATGGTGAGGGTAGGAACGTAGATCCTGGTTACCATGGTGAGGGTAGGAACGTAGATCCTGGTTACCATGGTGAGGGTAGGAACGTAGATCCTGGTTACCATGGTGAAGGAAGGAATTTAGATCCTGGTTACCATGGTGAGGGTAGAAACGTAGGTCCTGGTTACCATGGTGAGGGTAGGAACGTAGATCCTAGTTACCATGGTGAGGGTAGGAACGTAGATCCTAGTTACCATGGTGAGGGTAGGAATGTATATCCTGGTTACCATGGTGAGGGTAGGAACGTAGATCCTAGTTACCATGGTGAGGGTAGGAATGTATATCCTGGTTACCATGGTGAGGGTAGGAACGTAGATCCTAGTTACCATGGTGAGGGTAGGAATGTACGTAGATCCTGGTTACCATGGTGAGGGTAGGAACGTAGATCCTGGTTACCATGGTGAAGGAAGGAATGTAGATCCTGGTTACCATGGTGAGGGTATGAATGTAGATCCTGGTTACCATGGTGAGGGTAGGAATGTAGATCCTAGTTACCATGGTGAGGGTAGGACCGTAGATCCCGGTTACCATGGTGAGGGTAGGAATGTAGATCCTGGTTACCATGGTGAGGGTAGAAACGTAGGTCCTGGTTACCATGGTGAGGGTAGGAACGTAGATCCTAGTTACCATGGTGAGGGTAGGAACGTAGATCCTAGTTACCATGGTGAGGGTAGGAATGTATATCCTGGTTACCATGGTGAGGGTAGGAACGTAGATCCTAGTTACCATGGTGAGGGTAGGAATGTACGTAGATCCTGGTTCCCATGGTGAGGGTAGGAATGTAGATCCTGGTTACCATGGTGAGGGTAGAAACGTAGGTCCTGGTTACCATGGTGAGGGTAGGAACGTAGATCCTAGTTACCATGGTGAGGGTAGGAACGTAGATCCTAGTTACCATGGTGAGGGTAGGAATGTATATCCTGGTTACCATGGTGAGGGTAGGAACGTAGATCCTAGTTACCATGGTGAGGGTAGGAATGTATATCCTGGTTACCATGGTGAGGGTAGGAACGTAGATCCTAGTTACCATGGTGAGGGTAGGAATGTACGTAGATCCTGGTTACCATGGTGAGGGTAGGAACGTAGATCCTGGTTACCATGGTGAGGGTAGGACCGTAGATCCCGGTTACCATGGTGAGGGTAGGAATGTAGATCCTGGTTACCATGGTGAGGGTAGGAACGTAGATCCTGGTTACCATGGTGAGGATAGGAACATAGATCCCGGTTAGCATGGTGAGGGTAGGAATGTAGATCCTAGTTACCATGGTGAGGGTAGGACCGTAGATCCCGGTTACCATGGTGAGGATAGGAACGTAGATCCTGGTTACCATGGTGAGGGAGGCAGTCGGCATCAAATGGATCCAGTGAGAGTTGGAGTTCACGGCCTAAAGAAGCCAACGGAACCACTTCATCTACAAAAAAGCAGACATTAAAATCCCATTTAATTAAAACCCCTTTGTTTTGACCTGTAATTTAAAAGTGCGGGTGTTTAATTTGTCGCAAACCGAAATAATTAATCCCATCTTTAAATATTTTCTTTCACTTTTCATGAAGAAAAGCTTCTTTACAATTCAACCATTAAAAGTTTGACGTGCCATCGACCATTAGATCAGATTCCTTCATTCATCTGAAGGTAAAATGATATTTAAAATGTAATTTATCCCCGTCTCGCACGCATCTCTACGTCTAACTGCAAAACATTTTGAGTCTGAAGCTGTAACATGATCTGCTGGTCGGACTGAAGCAGGAAGATAATCAGATTTCTGACATGCCACATCTCATCATCCTTCTCAGACTCCAGCAGGGCACCCTCCGTATCAGGTGGAGCTAATTTATTGTATTGGATAAAGATTAAACATGGAGGGGTCTCTACTGCCCACACCGAGAACATCCTTCATAAATCTCACAGCTTTTATTGCTTCGTCCTCATTGATCCAGCCTCTCGCTCGTTTGGGGAAACATAGGAACTCATTTCATTTAAACCAATAAACAGATTAAAATACTGACGGTTCAAATCTTCAAATCTAACCAATGATTAACGGTCATGTTGTTCATCTCTGGATTTTAATTGGACACCTTTTGTTTGATTTTTCCACAAGAAAAACATCATATTTTATCTTCACCTTCACCACCACCATGACAATATCCTAGCCTTTTTTTCTGTGCCAATCAGGTTACATGTGTTTGTGTTTACTTAAGGAAGAAAACTCAAAACATCATTGGTGGATCTTTATAAAATTTTCTGGAATTTTTCCAAATGGGGGGCTACGCGTTGGCCTCAGATCAATAAGGTTTGGAATTTGAGTCCCTAAGTGGGTGCAAGGTGTGAAATACTGGCCATTCTGTGTGGAGTTTGCATGTTCTCCCATGTATTGTGTTTTCTGGTTTCATTCCACTCTGGAAATGTAATAACCTTTATGGAATCTTTCTGTTTCTGGATGCCCGTTAGGTTGATTGGTCTCCTCAGAATGAGTGTGGATGGTTACGTGCGTGTCGCCCCGCAACAGACTGGCAACCTGTTCGGGGTGTATTGGTTTGTATTGGTTGATCAGCCAGGATAGGGTGCAGCACCACGGGGCACTGTTAGGGGTTAGAGCCAGCATGGGCAAACTATGGCTCGCGGGCCACATGCGGCCCATTAAACGTTTTAATCTGGCCCGCCGAACTAGAAAAAATAAAGATAATAAACCATGTTAGTTTGATTTTTCTTGATTTCACTAGATGGCACCAAAGATACAACAACACTGCTCCCATTAAAATGTGTGTGTCCGTGATGCCACGCTGTCGGAATAAACAGTGTGCACTAATATGAAAAGCCACCAGGGTCCAATACACACACGTAAACAAGCGTGTTAGATGTTAAAACAAACAAAATGTTACATCAAGCGTTTAGATTTCAAACCTAGTGCCGCTAGATTTGAAATTTAACTCTCTTGATGTAACATTTAGCGCTTGTTTAAAATCTAGCGTCATTCTATCGGTCTAATCTAGAGATTACCAAAGCATGCCATCCATCTGATCCTGTTCCCCCTGGTCAAATGTTAAAACTCAATGTGGCCCACAAACCAAAAAGTTTGCCCACCCCTGGGTTAGAGGTTCAGAAGATGAATGAATGAATGTCAACAAGGGGAAGATGAAGAAGTAATAAAGTTTTGGGGGTTATCCGGGTCACCTTTTGGGTCCAGGAGTCTAAGCTTCTGCTTAGATCTTTTTTAGCTGGTTTTATTTACTGTGGTAACTATGGAGACACTCTGAAACTACGTGTAGGATGTCAACAAATATAATTTAATCAAATGATTTTTTTATGCAGATTTTTATCTGCTTTTATCCGTCTTTGTCTCCCTGGTTTACCTCCTCTAACCCACACAATCACAGAAATTGGTGTCAATGTGGAGGCAAATTGTCTTTATCAGGTTGTGGTGAGGGGTTAACTGGGTTCAGGGCAGCATTGTGTTTAACACGGAGCAGCCTGTTGCTAGGTTTCCTGTCTCTTACCTGGAAGCAGATAAAGCATCAAACACAGAGTGGATGTTCTGCTGTGGTTACTTCTCATTCTGATGCTTTGAAACATGACGAGTGAAGCTGGATTATTACGACCTCCAAGGAAGGTCTATGTTTATACTTATCTTTCAGTGTTTGGACGAGTTTAAATCAGTTGGTCCATTAAATTGCCTCCACTCTCACGTGACATCAGTAATTGACAGAAATGTTGCCAATTGGTGGCAAACGGGTTTCTGTTCTGTCGTATTCCGCTTATCCGGGGCCGGGTCGCGGGAGCAACAGCCTCAAACGGGAAGCCCAGGCCTCTCTCACCCCGGCTGCATCCTCCAGCTCACCCAGAAGGATCCTGAGGTGTTCCCTGTCTAGCTTTGGGACATAGTCTCTCCAGCGGGTCCGGGGTCTGCTTCTTGGTCTCCTCCCGGTGGGATGTGCCCGAAAAACCTCACCAGCAAGGTGCTCGGAGGGCATCCTGACCAGATGGCTGCTCTCGACCTGGAGGAGGAGTCCTCCCGGATGGCAGAGCTCCTCATCCGAACACGTGAACACCAGGTAGACATCCAACCTTTCAATGTCAAGTCCGTGGATTTTCTGGACGGTCAGAGTGGACTTTTTTCAGAATCACCACCTCCTTTGTGTTGGTGGCTTTAATGTGAAGGTGTTTGAGTTCACACCAGTCTACAAACATTGACTCCAGGTCGTTCTCTTCAGACACTCAGCACTGTCTGCATCATTAGAGAACTTCAGGATGTTTCAGATGTTCGGCTGGGCTCTCACTCAGAGATCAGGTGAGGAGCTCTGCCATCCGGGAGGAGCTCGGTGTCGAGCCACTCCTCCTCCAGGTCGAGAGGAGCCAGATGGGGTGGTTCAGGCATCTGGTCAGAATGCCCCCCGAGTGCCTCGCGGGTGAGGTGTTTTGGGCACGTCCCACCGGGAGGAGACCAAGAGGCAGACCCCGGACCTGCTGGAGAGACTATGTCTCACAGCTGGCCGGGGAACGACTTGGGATCCTTCCAGGTGAGCTGGAGGATGCAGCCGGGGTGAGAGAGGCCTGGGCTTCCCGTTTGAGGCTGTTGCCCCCGCGACCCGACCCCGGAACAAGCGGAAGATGACGGAACGGAACGGTTTTACGACCCTTAAAGGGAAATGCCAAAAGAAGAAGAATCAGAAACTGGCCTTTAAAGGATTCTTTAATCGCCATCAGCATTGGGTCTCAAAGTAAACGGTCAGGCTGGTGAAAAAAAGGAAGGGAACGTGGCCTTAGTTTGTGTTTGACTGTGGTGGAGAAGCAGAGCCTCTAGAGGATTTAACAGATTCAAAAACTGATATTTTTACAAAACTAGTTCTCTGTGTTTTACCAGCTTCCGTGTGCGGCCTTTTCAATGGTTGTGCTGCTTTTTTTAAATAAAAAATAAACAAAGCAAAGCTACTAGCTCAATAAATCCTGGCCATCACTGCCCTTACACCCTCCATCTCTGTGAAGAAATGGCAAAAGAAACCCAACGGAGGGACTTAAAATGTAATTTAACCACATAAATCATCCATCAAACGTAGTTGTTTTTTTTAAAAACAACTAAAAAATGACTCAAATTTTCTAGTGTATTTTTGACTTGTTTTGGTGGTTGTTTTTAAATCCAGGGACAGAAACCCTGACACCTCGATGAACTGATCTGGTTCATCGTGGGAGGATGACGGACCTTCTGCTGAGATCAAAGAACCTCACTCTAAACTGGATTTAAGAACAGTGTGAGAAGTGTCGTCATCGTGCTGCTTGTTCTCTACAACATAACGACCTGGGGCCTCGTTTACTAGGAGTTACGTAGATCTCCCGCTGAGTGTTTAATTCAGGACTACGACTCTGCTTCATGTTAGTAAACACTGACTTAATTAAAAGCTTCATTACGCAACTTGAATCAACTCTTAAGGGTAAATCAACTTGATCTCCATCCCGCCCAAAACACGCCTCAAGAGCCCCTATTAACCGTTAAAAGTATGTGATACATAGAAAATGTTATGTTTTTAGAATCACTCATCGTGATGGCAGCAGGTCCGTATAGCTCCACATTTGTCAGATTTTTTTTAGGTATTTATTGTAGTTTGAAGGTCTGATCTCCTTCATCAGCTCCTTCATGTGGAGTCTTCATGGACGTGTGGAGCTGAGCTCCTTCATGTGGAGTCTTCATGGACATGTGGAGTCTTCATGGACGTGTGGAGATGTTCCTGCTGGAGTGAATCAACATGTGGAGCTTTTAGAAACAGTTTAACATCTTATTAGGATTCACTGGAGATGAAAAACATCATTACTACAGTAACCCACTTTCTGCAAGCGCGGAGCCAAGTGTTCTGTGTTCCAGCTCTACCCCACTCAACTCGGTACCACCTGCAGCTGTTCTGAGCTCTCTCTTGAATTGCTTGGAGCTACCAGACACACAACCCCCCCGCCCCGGCAGGCGATTTATAAAGTGTAATGAACCTGAATTAAATGAGCTGGTGCTGCCTGTCTTTACTCATTCTAAAGGTGTCTTCATCAGGCGGCCATGATGGCCTTCGTGAAGCTGGCCCCTCTTAACAAAAAAAATATGTCAATCGTTTGTGTTGTGTGTGGTGGTGTGATGATGAAGGGATGAGGATCCACATGCAGGTTTTTAACAGTTTATTCAAAGTATGTAACAAAGGAAGGGTCCAAAAGTGTCCAAAGGGAAGTGCTGGATGGCCAGGAGGTAAGGCTGACGGTTCCTGGGGGGAGAATGAAAAATATAAGTTCATGTGACAAAAAACATAAACATAGTGAAAGTGGTCAGTTTACCACAGGGTTAGCTGAAGAACTGACGATGACTGTAGATAACACCAGGTCTTTTATATCCAAAGGTTAAGTACACGCAGCTGGGAGAAATCAGCCAATCCTCTCATCAGAAGCCATCCAGCACCTGTGAGTGTTGCAGAGGGGGAGAAACAAAGGAAAATGCAGGCCCTTAAAGGCCTCACACAACAGCGCCCCCCCCCCCCCCCCTCAACGACCACCGCCTGGTGGTCAAGAATTGGCGGGGTTCTGTAGCGACGAGCAGGGGAAGTCCCGCGGGGGCCCACTCCAACGACGAGCAGGGGAAGTCCCGCGGGGGCCCACTCTCCGGCGGACGCTGCCATCTCGGGCAGGGGATGCTCCGGCGGGAGCTGCCATCTCGGGCAGGGGATGCTCCGGCGGGAGCTGCCATCTCGGGCAGGGGATGCTCCGGCGGGAGCTGCCTCTTCGGCCTCGGCACGCTCCAGTGCGCTTCCTCGAAGACCCACAAAAGAATTTACCCAGGGTTTGCTGGAAGGGTTCTGGGTCCGTAACTTGATGGTTCAGGAGTGGGCTGGGCGCAGCTGGTGGAGGTGCCGAGGATGTGAACAAAAAAAGAAAACTGAAATTATTTCCTTGGACCATAAGAGACTTTAAACGTGATCTAAACTGAAAAATGTTCATCCTTGAAGGCCAGTGTGGCCAGTTCTCGTCATCCCAGGAATGATTCCATGATGGGTCAAAAATCTTCATCCCTGGAGGTGACACGGAACCCGCTGGATCCATTCTGGTCAGTTCTTCTGTTGTGCAAGGTGGTGTGATGATGAAGGGATGAGGATCCACATGCAGGGTTTTAACAGTTTATTCAAAGTATGTAACAAAGGAAGGGTCCAAAAGTGTCCAAAGGGAAGTGCTGGATGGCCAGGGGGAAAGGCTGACGGTTCCTGGGGGGAGAATGAAAAATATAAGTTCATGTGACAAAAAACATAAACATAGTGAAAGTGGTCAGTTTACCACAGGTTTAGCTGAAGAACCGACGATGACTGTAGATAAGACCAGGTCTTTTATATCCAAAGGTTAAGTACACGCAGCTGGGAGAAATCAGCCAATCCTCTCATCAGAAGCCATCCAGCACCTGTGAGTGTTGCAGAGGGGGAGAAAGGAGAAAAAAGGAAAATGCAGGCCCTTAAAGGCCTCACACAACAGTTTGTGCTGTAAAAATTTTTGTTTGTGCTATTTTAGTTTTTTAAGAAATGCGATTTGGACGATGACGTCATCAAAGATGGCAACGCCGGCAATGAATGAAGGTCTGGATGACGTAATCGTCCAAATCTTATTTCTTCAGATAAAAAAAACTAAAATAGCACACATGAAAAAATTTACAGCACAAACAATTGACATATTTTTTGTTTATTTTTGTTTAATTATTTTTTAATAAGGGCCAGCTTCATGGAGGGGGCCATGATGACGTTGCGTAGAAGTCCACATACATTTTGACTTTGTTATAAAACATGCTCAAGAGGTTTTAATTTATCAAATAAATTAAACTACAAAATTGCCTAATAGGTAAATAATGAAAGCCTGTTGGCTTCATTGGATCGTGATCTCCAGCTCCCACTGGATCGATTTGCTGCCGAGTGTGAAGCGGCCGGGATGGGAATCAGCGCCTCCAAATCTGAGACCATGGTCCTCGCCCGGAAAAGGGTGGAAAACCCCTTGCGGGTCAGGGACAGGGTCCTGCCCCAAGTGGAGGAGTTTAAGTATCTCGGGGTCTTGTTCACGAGTGGGGGAAGGATGGAGCGGGAGATCAATAGGCAGATCAGTGCGGTGTCAGCAATGACTAGGATGCTGCATCGGTCCGTCGTGGTAAAGAGAGAGCTGAGCCGAAAAGTAAAGCTCTGGATTTACAAGTCGATCTACGTTCCTACCCTCACCATGGTAACCAGGATCTACGTTCCTACCCTCACCATGATAACCAGGATCTACATTCCTACTCTCACCATGGTAACCAGGATCTACGTTCCTACCCTCACCATGGTAACCAGGATCTACGTTCCTACCCTCACCATGGTAACCAGGATCTACATTCCTACTCTCACCATGGTAACCAGGATCTACGTTCCTACCCTCACCATGGTAACCAGGATCTACGTTCCTACCCTCACCATGGTAACCAGGATCTACGTCCCTACCCTCACCATGGTAACCAGGATCTACGTTCCTACTCTCACCATGGTAACCAGGATCTACGTTCCTACCCTCACCATGGTAACCAGGATCTACGTTCCTACCCTCACCATGGTAACCAGGATCTACGTTTCTACCCTCACCATGGTAACCAGGATCTACGTTCCTACCCTCACCATGGTAACCAGGATCTACGTTCCTACCCTCCCCATGGTAACCAGGATCTACGTTCCTATCCTCACCATGGTAACCAGGATCTACGTTCCTACCCTCACCATGGTAACCAGGATCTACATTCCTACCCTCACCATGGTAACCAGGATCTACGTTCCTACCCTCACCATGGTAACCAGGATCTACGTTCCTACCCTCACCATGGTAACCAGGATCTACGTTCCTACCCTCACCATGGTAACCAGGATCTACGTTCCTAGCCTCACCATGGTAACCAGGATCTACGTTCCTAGCCTCACCATGGTAACCAGGATCTATGTTCCTACCCTCACCATGGTAACCAGGATCTACATTCCTACCCTCACCATGGTAACCAGGATCTACATTCCTACCCTCACCATGGTAACCAGGATCTACGTTCCTACCCTCACCCTGGTAACCAGGATCTACATTCCTACCCTCACCATGGTAACCATCTACGTTCCTATCCTCACTGTGGTAACCAGGATCTACGTTCCTATCCTCACCATGGTAACCAGGATCTACAAAGTACGTTCCTACCCTCACCATGGTAACCAGCTGTGGGTGGTGACCGAAAGAATGAGATCGCGGGAAATGAGCTTCCTCCGCGGGGTGGCTGGGCTCTCACTCTGCCATCCGGGAGGAGCTCTGTGTCGAGCCGCTCCTCCTCCAGGTTGAGAGGAGCCAGATGGGGTGGTTCGGGCATCTGGTCAGGATGCCCCTAGAGCGCTTCGTGGGTGAGTTGTTTTGGGCACGTCCTACCGGGAGGAGACCAAGGGGCAGACCTCGAACCTGCTGGAGTGACTATGTCTCACAGCTGGCCGGGGAACGACTTGGGATCCTTCCAGGTGAGCTAGAGGATGCAGCCGGGGTGAGAGAGGCCTGGGCTTCCCGTTTGAGGCTGTTGCCCCCGCGACCCGACCCCGGAACAAGCAGAAGATGGCGGAACGGTGAATAATGAAACCCATAAAGTGATCCCATGCCTTCTGGTGGATGTTTAGACCTTAGCAGGTTCCATCCAGTCTGCTCTCCTGACCTCCACTCTTCTTTCTTCAACCGTACGGGGACAGAAACTGCAGGCACGACGGTCATCAAACTTTTCTGTTTTAATAAAATCATGAATGAGGCTCGTTTGGTCGTCATGGCTTCTTTCTAACGTGATCCAGACTAATTTATTCATCTTTTAACAACAGATAAACAGTGTTTAATGAAGAAAATGTCTTCAGGACCTGAAGATGAATCCTTCATGAGGACGTTCACAACCACGTGGCATTGAAAAAAAATCACTTCCTGAGGCTCGACGCTGCTCAGAATGAGACAGAAATTCTTCTCTGAAACAATCCCATTGAGAAAATCCGTCTCTTTAAGCTGCTTATGTCTCAAAACATGAAGTGTGACATCAGTTCCTTCTGGATTTTAGTTCTGAAAACATTATTGAGAGAAGGAAGGGTGAAGGGAATAAGGGCATTCAGGTCTATCCTAACAGCCAGCATGGGCGGGCATAGAGACCTGGGAAGGCATGGAGGACTGAGGCCTTATTTGTCAAGCATGCATCACGCATGCTTCTACACAAGTCGAGACATCTATAAAAGTGGTGGAGTCTGTGCACTGCTGTATAACTTGATACTCAAGACGTAAAACTCAAAAAACGTAGAGAAAAGAAGAAACTTACAGGTAGAAGCTGGCGTGAACGGAACGAAAAAATGATTCATGCAACTGTTTTGCTATTTCCAAAAATGAAAAAAGAAAGAATAAACTTTATGTCATGAGGTAGTGAAGCTGGAGATGTGGTCAGCTTTAACCAGTTTATCACAGTTAATCATTACCGTATATATTAATATTATAATTACATCCTCATGTTTCCCCTTTACTAGCTCATCTGTCTGGTCCTGCCAAACCTGCCCGGGATGCAACAAGCTCAGGAGGCGCCCAGGATGAAACAAACCCCATCCAGGCTCGGCAGTACCAGACAGATGAGCCAGTAAAGGGGAAACATGAGGCTGAGGATGTAATTATAATATTTATAATGCATACATGAAAATAGAGGCTTTCAGATCTTACTGAGCATTTAAAACTCAGTATTTTTATCATTCATCGGTCGATACCTGGGCAAAAACTATTTTGAAAATCACGAGGTGTTGTCGTGGGGGAAGGGATGGTGGAAAGAGGAGGACCCAAATGCAGGACTTAAACATAGTTTATTAACATAATACGGGAAAGTCTGTAAAGGAAAAGAACAAGATTAACTTAAGGCTTCAGAAGTCCAACTTAAATCCAAAAAATGCAAAACATGGTCATGCAACCAGGGGTAACCTGGCTGGGAAAGGTGATTGTAAGACCTGACAAATAAAGGCTGGTGAGGCTGCCCTTAAATAGGCAGCCGGGAGATTGGCTCCAGCTGAGCCCACAGGTGTTGAATAGTCTAATTGCCAGAATTGGGGGAAAGGTGAGGTGATCCCAGGCTCCCTCTGGTGGTGACTCGAGGGAACCACGACACGAGGTGTGGAACACTGTCCTTTCTGTGTGGAGTCTGCATGTTCTCCTCATGTCTGCGTGGGTTTTCTCCGGGTACTCCAGTTTCCTCCCACCCTCCAAAAACATGCATGTTAGGTTAATTGGCCAGTGCCAAATTGCCCATCGGAATGAGTGTGTATATTTGTATGCGTCTGGACCCGCGACAGACTGGCGACCTGTTCGGGGTGTACTTTAATGACGGTCGCTGCCAAACTGATGCATTACCCTCACTCCCCCACCGAACTAGACGGCCAAAATTTGGGACTGCAGCTCTGTTATCACAAAAATTGCACTTGTGTAGTTATTTTATAATGAGCTAGAGCAGTGCTTCTCAATTATTTCCTGTTGCGCCTCCTCTAGGAAGAAGAAAATATTCCTCCCCACACACACACACTCTCCGCCTTGACTATAATTAGTATCATTTGTCTATGAAATTGTTCTAAGTACACCTCTGCATAACATTGTATCCTCATTAAAGAAAACAAAAAGAAAAAGCAACAAAGAACAGTTTTATTAACATTGTTTTTTAGCCTGAAACAGAAAGACTTAAAGTGCATAAAGTGCACGGGGAGAACATGCAAACTCCACACAGAAAGGCCAGTGTTCCAAGCCTCGTCCCCACCCGGGACTCAAACCCACAACCTTCTTGCCCTTGATTAGGAAGTGAAACAGAAAGTGTAGATAAATATTGTTTTGTTGGTGTAAAATATTTTCTCATCAGCTCAAAATGAAAAAGAATCGAAATCGTCAAAAGTCTAAACTTGAAGTAAAAAAGTTTTTAAAAGTTTTATTTTTAAGCATCCATGTTTGAGTCGGGCTCTGACGTCGATACATGTGACGTAAAAGTTTTGATATGAAAGAGTTTAAAATAGAAAAGCTTCATACAGGTAGTGCTAAATGTTTGCTGTGACTCAGGTCAACCCTGACCTGACGCTCTCCGGCAGGTTGTGACGTTCATCCTGAAGCAGCATCAAGGTGAGAGGAAATGAATCACAGGCTTCTCATGACTCACGGTTTAGTGACCGTGGAAGTTTTTCAGCTCTTCAGCTTCAGTCGTGAAGAAGTGGAGAAGTAATCACGATCAGACCTGAAAGCAGAAATCATTATTAAACCCAGGAGGGAATCTGAACGGTCTGGTCTTCGGTCGTCCAGAAGAAAGTCAGGACTTTAAAACCGGCTGTGATGATTAATGACCGACCATAAACCAACCATTTAAAAGTTAAAGGAGGAAAAGAAGCTAGAGAAAGTGGGCGAAGTCACCGCCAACATGTCGAACAATGTTGCTTCTTTCGGTCCGAATCCACAAACTGGATTAAAATAATGTTTGAGGTTTAAGTGATAAAAAGTTTGAAGGAGTTTTGTTTGCTTCCGTAAATCTGAGGACAGGAATGTGCAGGTTATAGCTGTGCTTATCGTTTGTTTCTGTCTGATTCACAGTAAAATGATGTAAAATCATCTGCTGCAAAAAGGAAAAACGGCCGAAAGACGAATCAAAAACATGGTCCTCAAAAAGGTTGACTGATCCCTGTGGGTCAGGAACCCTTTTCCAGTTCAGACGCACGGCATTGGACTGACCTATTAGTTTAACCTTTCTTCTAAATTTATTTTACAGTGAAGATAATCACTGTTTGACGGTATCAATACCGGGTTTTTTCTGCACCTTCGGCTGCCGCTTACACCACAGCAGGCCGCTCACACCGCAGCAGGCTGCCCTTCGACGGCACCAATGGTGGGAGAAGCGGGGATTAGGTGTCTTCTCCAAGGACCCTCGACGTGCTCTCTGTAGGATGCGAACCAGTGAACTTCCAGTCCGCGTTTGAATGCTCCAACTACTGACCACTTTTTTTTTACCAGAAAAACTACAATTTCTCAGAGTGTCAGCTGACAGCTTCAAGCTGTAAGAAAGTGTTTGTGATGTGGAAGGAGGAGGAGCCAAATGCAGGACGTCAAATTAAGGTTTACTGAACGCAACTCAGGTAAGTCTGTAGGCAACGGGCACAGGATTAACTCCAAACATTCAAATGATAGAACAGACTTATGGTCAGGCAGCCAGGAGGACCTGACTGAGAAGGATGACAATGACCCGACGTGGAAGTCTGGGGTGATTGCCCTTAAAAAGGCAGCAGGATCCACAGGTGTGTGGCATCAGAAATCAATCTCAGGTGTCCCTAATCAGGGTGATGAGGAAGGTCCAGGGCTCCCTCTGGTCAGTGTCATGGTTCCCTCGCCCTCCACCAGAGGGAACCCGATGCCTTCCCTCATTTGCCTGATTTTAGAAACCTGAAGATCTTTGTAAAGCTGCCTTTAAATAGGCAGCCTGTCTTCCCTTCAGGTGTCGGGTCATACATTCTCTTCAAGCCAGGTCTTCCTGGCTGCCTGACCATCAAACACATTCTGAACAATAACCTCTTACCATGCCACTAAAACCTTATGTTTTTCTTTCACAGCCTTACTGGACTGTCAAACTCAAATAAGCCATGGTTTTTGTCCTGCAGTTGGGTCTTCCTCCTTCCACCTGCACCACTTCATGACAGAATGAACCCACCATAGACGGAACCAGCAGACAGAAGTCTTAGGCCTGCCAGGATTGCTGCAAAATCCCCTGACCATGCCACATGCCAAGTCAAGCCACGTCAAGCCACATCAAGCCGCAAGCTGAGTCAGGCCACGACAAGCAACGTCCCACCACGTTACGTCACGCCACATCACGCCACGTCAAGCCACTATGCAGGATCCTTGACACAGGACCCCTCCTTGGTCATTGAGGGGTCGGTACTGTCATGGTTCCCTCGTCCACCACCATTTGCCCTCCCTCATTTGCCTGATTTTAGACACCTGACGAACTCCTGCAGTTCGGTCCTCCTTCTACCTGCATCACTTCATGACAACCAGTCGGTTAAATGTTCCGATAGTTGTACTTGAAGAATGGACGGGTTCAAACGAAGGGTGGTACGTCCTGAGATGTTTAAGACATGTAGATGTAAATACCAGAAAGTGAAAGTTGACCGTTTGAACTCTGGTCTCATTCTTTTGATCTTATTTCTAAATGTTTTCCATGAACAATAAAAACAAGAGAACGTGACTTGATGTTCTGATACTTTTGGAGGGGACTGTATGTTCCTGGTAGGAGTGGACTGATGATAAAAGTCTTTGTATCTTTGCAACAGGAAGTGACACTATTAACCACTGATCCGTTCCGTCATCTTCCGCTTGTTCTGGGGCCGGGTCGCGGGGGCAACAGCCTCAAACGGGCAGCCCAGGCCTCTCTCACCCCGGCTGCATCCTCTAGCTCACCCGGAAGGATCCCAAGTCGTTCCCCGGCCAGCTGTGAGACATAGTCTCTCCAGCGGGTCCGGGGTCTGCCTCTTGGACTCCTCCTGGTGGGATGTGCCCGAAACACCTCGCCCACGAGGCACTCGGGGGGATCCTGACCAGATGCCCAAAACACCCCATCTGGCTCCTCTCGACCTGGAGGAGGAGCGGCTCGACACCGAGCTCCTCCCGGATGGCAGAGCTCCTCACCCGATCTCTCAGTGAGAGCCCAGCCACCCTGCGGAGGAAGATCATTTCGGCCGCTTGTACCCGCGATCTCATTCTTTTGGTCACCACCCACCGCTGGTTACCATGGTGAGGGTAAGAACGTAGATCCTGGTTACCATGGTGAGAGTAGGAACGTAGATCCTGGTTACCATGGTGAGGGTAGGAACGTAGATCCTGGTTACCATGGTGAGGGTAGGAACGTAGATCCTGGTTACCATGGTGAGGGTAGGAACGTAGATCCTGGTTACCATGGTGAGGGTAGGAACGTAGATCCTGGTTACCATGGTGAGGGTAGGAACGTAGATCCTGGTTACCATGGTGAGGGTAGGAACGTAGATCCTGGTTACCATGGTGAGGGTAGGAACGTAGATCGACTTGTAAATTGAGAGCTTTGCTTTGCTTTTTGGCTCAGCTCCCGATGCAGCGTTCTAGTTATTGCAGGCGCCACACCGATCCGCCTGTCGATCTCCCGCTCCATCCTTCCCCCACTCGTGAACAAGACCCAGAGATACTTAAACTCCTCCACTTGGGGCATGACTCTGTCCCTGACCCGCAGGGGGCATTCCACCCTTTTCAAAGAATAAAAGACAAGAGTCATAAAAGAAAAAAGAGATGAAGAGTTCAAACAAACATAAAGCAGAAGATGATTCTGTTCATCTTTAGATCAAAATAAGCTGGTTTAGTTTGTTCTTTACTTTCAAACCCAAAAGAGTAAAAGTTTACGACCAGAAACGCGTTTATTTATTCATTTTTTCTTCATTAAATGAGCCAAGGTCAGAAATAAAATGACTTCCTTTGAATCGGTCTGTAGGAGGTTTAATGATCACCTTCACCAGCACCGCTCGCTGTCTTGTTCTTTTAAAGAGACTAATGTACAAACTTCTTTATGAAATATTCTCTAAATCTGACTTTATTTATGAACCATTTGTTATTATGACAGCTAATAAAAATTAATGGTGATAATTTTATTCCTCTGAGGCTTAAAACAGTCCGACCGACCATCCGACCGACCATCCGACTGACCGTCCGACCGACCATCCGACCGTCCGACCGACCATCCGACCGACCATCCGACCGACCGTCCGACCGACCATCCGACCGTCCATCCGACCAACCATCCGACCGTCCATCCGACCGTCCATCCGACCAACCATCCGACCGTCCATCCAACCGACCATCCGACCAACCATCCGACTGACCATCCGACCGACCATCCGACCGACCGTCCGACCGACCATCCAACCGACCATCCGACCAACCATCCGACTGACCATCCGACCGACCATCCGACCGACCGTCCGACCGACCATCCGACCGTCCATCCAACCGACCATCCGACCAACCATCCGACTGACCGTCCGACTGTCGATCCGACCGACCGTCCGACCGACCATCCGACCGTCCGACCGACCATCCGACCGTCCATCCGACCGACCATCCGACCGTCCGACCGACCATCCGACCGACCGTCCGACCGACCGACCATCCGACCGACCATCCGACCGACCATCCGACCGACCATCCGACCGTCCGACCGACCGACCGACCATCCGACCGACCATCCGACCGACCGTCCGACCGACCGACCATCCGACCGACCATCCGACCGACCATCCGACCGTCCGACCGACCATCCGACCGACCATCCGACCGACCATCCGACCGACCGTTAGACCGACCGAAGTCAGGTAAATCTGTAAAGTAAAGGGCACAGAGTTCAATCATGGTCAGGCATCCAGGGAGACCTGGCTGGAAGGGATGGTAATGACCCAATAAGAAAGTCTGAGGTGATTGTCTTTATATAGGCAGCAGGGTGATAATCCACTGCTGATTGATCCCAGGCTAATCACCCTGGTGTTTAGGATAAGGTTGGAATCCAGGTGAGGGAGGAAGGTCCAGAGCTCCCTCTGGCAGCAGGCGAGGGGATCCTGACAGTACCAGCAGCAGCTGGTTCAGAGCCAGCTACATCTGAATGTCAAGAAATTAAGCAACCAACTCTGAACGTCAGAAGATGACCTGCGCACTTCCCCCATCCTATCAGTACAGACAGTGACAAAGTGGAGCGTGTCGTGTCTTATAAATACTTGGGAGCGGTGTTGGACAATAAACTGGACAGGAATGAGGACACCATCTTGGTCAACAAGAATGTACCGCCTGCATGGGCCGGTGTCTTTTAACATCTCCAGTAAATTTATTAATAAGTTCTATCAGACTGTCATCCAACCTGCTCTACTGGATACTGTGGTGTGCTGGAGTGGATTAATCCAGAAAACCATCATCAGGAGTTCCAGCTCTGTAGTGGGACTGGAGGGGGCTGAACAACGGACACCCTTCATGAACCATGTCTCACACACCCTGCATGAGGTTTTTATCCAAAGAAGCAGTTTTGGGAACAGAATTTAATCCCTGCTGCTCTACAGACAGGCTTCAAGGCTGTCTGACACACACACACACACACACACTTAAAGAACTAAAAAGTGCAATATCTGCAAAATTAGGAGAGTTTTTATCTGCACCACTGATCCTCAACATTGATGTGTTCACTCCTGCACTTTTCACCCTCTTCATGAACGACTCCGCTGCCATCCATCCCAAAAACATGGGTGTGAAGTTTGCTGATGACACCCTTCTGGTGGGGCTCATAACCAGCGATGATGAGACCCAGTACAGAGAGGACGTCCAGAGACTCATAGAGTGGTGTTCAGAGAACAACCTCATCATCTCCGGTCCTGGATGAAAGCAAATGACAACAAAATACTATTTCCTTCAAGATTCCTTCTGGATTAAAGGAATTGGGCTGAATAATGACGTACAGAATGTGGTCTGATTAAATTCTTGTGATCTCTCCACAGGACGTGTGGGTAAAAGTGGGCACTTTCTATGTCAAAGAAACAGTTTTCCAGCAATCTGCCAAGTGTGTGTTAAAAAAAAAAGAAACCAGACGAGTTCTTTCACTAAAATCTGGACGTCTTGAGATGATTGTTTATATTCTCACTCCCAACGTGAGAGCGTCCACAGTCACTAATGATCATCACAAGAGCCACTCAGCCTCCATCAGAGAAACATCCCTTCATTCCACACCAGGTGGAGAAAACAGAAACAGGTACCACCAAGAACCGATGTTGCCATGGTCACAAAAATCCCCTCATGGTGCATCTAATCCTGAAAAAAAAAAACACTTTGATTGTTACAAAAATGATTAAGAGACAATCAGAACGCTTCAAACCACGAGGGAAGGGTTAAAAATAAATCATGTAAACATGAGATTTTATTTTCACTAAAACATAATAATTCAGATTCAATAAGAAGCTGTTTTTCTGTCAGAGTATTTTTTTTTGTAAAAACAGCATGAAATGATGTTTTAAACGTGGCTTCCAGCCTGAGAAGTGGCTCCGTCTCCTTTACCGGTTGTTCTGGTTCTTCAGACAGAATAAATGAGATGTTACATAAGGAGGAGAAACGAAGCTGAAAGCAGAAAATGTACAAAAACAGAAAAAAAAGAGACCGTATTTAAACCCTGCTGCTGAGTGTGTGTGTGTGTGTGTGTGTGTGTGTGTGTGTGTGTGTGTGTCGTATCTCTGTGTTTTTACGTGTACCAGAATAAACGCCCTTTAATCCGTCGTGTTAAACAGAATTAAATTTTTTTCTCTGGAGGTCTGAAAAACTTCTGTAAACAGAAAAAAGTCTTTTTTAAAGACTGTGAGGAAGTTGTGTTTTCAGCTGAAAAACGTGTTTGTTGGGACTAGTTTCTGATGGGATTAAACCAGTGGATTAACTAGTAAATAATACAGAAATAAAATAACAATATGTTTGACCTGAAGGGCAAACATCTCCTCATGGAGGGTTCATGGATGACGGGGGGTCTCGTTCACACGGGAGAATAATGACAGATCGATGGATAGTGGACTGTTTCTGGATGATTCCTCTGATTGGTGGCCTGACTCAGATTGAGAAAACTTTGTAAATCTCTTTGAGGATGTTTGTGTGTTTGGTAGTGTTGTGGTTCCCTCAACCACCACCAGAGGGAGCCAGGGACCATCTCACCTTTCCCCCAATTCTGGCTGACTGGAACACCTGCATCTGATTGGAACACCTGCACCTACTCTCCCACCTGCCTATTTAAAGGCAGCCTCACCTGCCTTCCTCGTCAGGTCTTACTACCACCTTTCCCAACCAGGTAACCCTGGTTGCCTGACTATGTTTGGTATTTTGGATTTTAGTTTGGACTTTTGTAACCTTTAGTTGATCATGTTTTCTTTACAGACTTTCCTGCAATAAGTTAATAAATCATGTTCAAAGTCCTGCATTTGGGTCCTCCTCATCCCTTCATCCCTTCCCCACCACAACAGGTAGCAGTTAAATAGAATAAGTTCAGAACAGCTGCTAGGTGGTGCGGATTTGGGTGGGGTCCACTCTGACTCCACATGAAGGAGTTGATGAAGGAGATCGTTTCTTTAAACTCCAATAAAAATCCAACAAAAATGTGGAAGGCTACGAGGACCTGCTGCCATCACGAGAAGCACATTAAAAAAAAATTCTGATCTACAACTACAAACATGGTGGACGGACGCTCGTGTTCCTGTCCCACCGTCATCTCATTTCTATGATTGGGTAGGACGTTGTTGTGGTTCCCTCAACCACCACCAGAGGGAGCCAGGGACCATCTCACCTTTCCCCCAATTCTGGCTGATTGGACCATCTGCATCTGATTGGATCACCTGCACCTAATCTTCCTACTGCCTATTTAAAGGCAGCCTCTCCAGCATTCCTCGTCGGGTCTTCATGCCTTCCAGCCCTGGCTGACTCCCGACCCAGCATACTTCCTTTAAAACTGAGATTGACTTTTTGATAACCTTTTGATCCTTCTTCTTTGATTACAGCTTTGCTGATTCCTGGTTTAATAAACCTTGTTTTAAGTCCTGCATTTGGGTCCTCCTCCTTCCACATCACAACAGACGTTTTCCCATCGCTGCAATTGCAAGCGAAGGAAGCATCAATGAATAGATGATGATGAACAGGTGAATGAATACTTGAAAAAAAATGGACCTACTGACAATTGGATGGAGGAGTGGATGAAAATGTGGATACGAGGTGTCGCCATTGGGCAGCCACGCATGATGTCGTCTCCCTCTCGTGAAATACAACAAAGTGGGAGGCGGTCACCGTGGCAACTCTGTGAGTGGCGCGCACTGATCTTTCAGTGAAATAAAAAAGAAATGTTCCGAGCTTTAAAAGCTGTGAGAAAAAGAAAGTTGCTGCATATTGAGAATAAATGACAGGAGACGGTCCAAGTAATCCCCAGGTTAATGTTGTAATACAAGACTTGCACATTTATGCCCTTAGACTCTCCTTCTCGGTGAGGAAAAACTCCTTAAAAAAACCATCAGTGGGGAAAAAATAAGAAACCTCGTGGGGATCCACATGAAAGAGAGATCCCTCCCCCGGGACGAGCAAACAATGTGTCACAGATTATTGTTTAAATATTAGCTTAATCTAATCTACAGCTAAATATCTAAAGAAGTCAATAAATGTTCTTCATCCTGATGGAAACACGGGGGACTCCTCAGCCCGGAGATGTCCAGAACGGGGATGAGTAGATGGATTTCATCCTGATGGAAACACGGGGGACTCCTCAGCCCGGAGATGTCCAGGACGGGGATGAGTAGATGGATTTCATCCTGATGGAGCGGTGATGCTCCTCCTCCAGGTCGAGAGGAGCCAGATGGGGTGGTTCGGGCATCTGGTCAGGATACCCCCCGAGCACCTCGCGGGCGGGGTGTTTCAGGCACGTCCCACCGGGAGGAGACCAAGGGGCAGACCCCGGACCTGCTGGAGAGACTATGTCTCACAGCTGGACAGGGAACGACTTGGGATCCTTCCGGGTGAGCTGGAGGAGAGAGAGGCCTGGGCTACCCGTTTGAGGCTGTTGCCCCCACGACCCGACCCCGGAACAAGTGGAAGATAACGGAACGGAGCGGGTATGATGAAGCGCGGAGGTTGGGTCCTCCTCCTTCCACATCACATATATCTTCATTAACAATCTTTTCTTATGTACGGTCCTACTCTGACAGGCTTTAAGTGTGTTTTCTAATTGTTTCTTCACTGCTTCAAATGCTTCATTTCACTGTCCTCAGTTCTGTCTCGTCTGTTCTCCATGTCTTAACATTCATAGTTTCTGGCTTTAAGTCCACCATCTTTATAGATCACTCAGTTTGGATATAAGTCGGCATCCACTTGAATTCTGCTTAAAGACTCTTTCTAAACGAGGCAGTGAACGTTCAAGCTTTAAACATCTACATTATTTTGATCATTCACATGAAGATAAATGCCAGCTTTCCTTTTTGCCCTCACAGCAGCGTCTGCACCATGTTCAGACCGACGGCAATAAAGGATCCTCTCATTCTGCCCTCCAAGGACAGATTGTACCGTCGGGGAAAGGAACACACTACAAATAGCTGTGTCCATCAGAGAGGCTCCACATCCCCCGCCAGCCGTCGACAGACATGCTGTGATTATTTCCACTAATGACTGACCGGTGGCTTCCACTCAGCAGCAGGGAAAGTCCTCCAGCTCACAGAAGCACTGTGCTTCAAACACCGGTCTACTTAACAGAAACAAGACACACGAGATGATACGAGCAGGAATACACGGGGTTATTTATCAGAGGAATAAATTAGACATCATTATTTGGTCTGAATGAACATCAGAAACAAACAATGAAATATTAAACACGTTTAAGAGGGTCGAAAATGCTTTTTTGGAAAAACAAACACCTTAAATAGCTTAAAAAATATAGATATTGGTTGAAAAATAGCTTCCAAATGTATTATTTTTATCAGGGTTTGGGGATGTGGAAGGAGGAGGACCCAAACGCAGGACAAAACAGGATTTACTAACAGAAGTCCGGTAAGGCTGTAAAGCAAAGGGCACAGGATTAATTCAGGTTTCCCTTCCATCATCTTCCACTTGTTCCAGCGTCGGGTCGCGGGGGCAACAGCCTCAAGCGGGCAGCCAAGCTTCTCTCACCCCGGCTGCATCCTCCAGCTCACCCGGAAGGATCCCAAGTCATTCCCCAGCCAGCTGTGAGACATAGTCTCTCCAGCGGGTCCGGGGTCTGCCCCTTGGTCTCCTGATGGGACGTGCCCAAAACACCTCGCCTGCGAGGCTCTCGGGGAGCATCCTGACCAGATGCCCGAACCACCCCATCTGGCTCCTCTCGACCTGGAGGAGGAGCGGCTCGACACGGAGCTCCTCCCGGATGGCAGAGCTTCTCACCCGATCTCTGAGTGAGAGCCCAGCCACCCTGTGGAGGAAGCTCATTTTGGCCGCTTGTGCCCGCGATCTCATTCTTTCGGTCACCACCCACAGCTGGTTACCATGGTGAGGGTAGGAACGTAGATCCTGGATACCATGGTGAGGGTAGGAATGTAGATCCTGGTTACCATGGTGAGGGTAGGAACGTAGATCCTGGTTACCATGGTGAGAGTAAGAACGTAGATCCTGGTTACCATGGTGAGGGTAGGAACGTAGATCCTGGTTACCATGGTGAGGGTAAGAACGTAGATCCTGGTTACCATGGTGAGGGTAGGAACGTAGATCCTGGTTACCATGGTGAGGGTAGGAACGTAGATCCTGGTTACGATGGTGAGGGTAGGAACGTAGATCCTGGTTACCATGGTGAGGGTAGGAACGTAGATCCTGGTTACCATGGTGAGGGTAGGAACGTAGATCCTGGTTACCATGGTGAGGGTAGGAACGTAGATCCTGGTTACCATGGTGAGGGTAGGAACGTAGATCCTGGTTACGATGGTGAGGGTAGGAACGTAGATCCTGGTTACCATGGTGAGGGTAGGAACGTAGATCCTGGTTACCATGGTGAGGGTAGGAACATAGATCCTGGTTACCATGGTGAGGGTAGGAACATAGATCCTGGTTACCATGGTGAGGGTAGGAACGTAGATCCTGGTTACCATGGTGAGGGTAGGAACATAGATCCTGGTTACCATGGTGAGGGTAGGAACGTAGATCGACTTGTAAATCCAGAGCTTTGCTTTTCGTCTCAGCTCTCTCTTTACCACGACGGACCGATGCAGCGTCCTAGGATTATCCATCGATTATATGATTATCCGATCGTATCCTAGGATACTCAGGATTCCATAGTTCAACTAATAACAACGTTAGACAACAACTTAGACGTGTCTCCTGAGCACTGCTACAAAATTACCTCTAGGAATGTACGTATATGTGTGTGGCTCCACAACCGACTGGCAACCTCTTCGGGGTGTATCCTGCCTCTCACCTTAAATTAGCTGGGATAGACTTCAGCACCTCTTGTAACCTCATTATGGATAAATTGTTCAGAAAATGAAACCTAACACACATGTCTTTGGAGGGTGGGAGGAAACCAAAGTACCTGGAGAAGACCCACAGGGAGAACATGCAAACTGCACACAGAAAGGTCAGTGTTCCAAGCCTCGTCCCCACCCGGGACTCAAGCCCATGACCTTCTGGCTGTGAGGCCACTGTGCCACCCACTGCACCACCGTGCCGCCCAACAAGTCAGTTTCTTCCATCTAACCCTGTCTCCTGCATCTTCTTCAGTCACACCAACTATCTTCATGTCTTCCTTCACTGTATCCATGAACCTCCTCTTTGGTCTTCCTCTAGTCCTCTTTCCTGGTGGTTCCAAACCCAGCATCCTTCTTCTGATGTACTCTCTCTCTCTCCTCTGCACATGTTCAAACCATCTCAGTCTGACCTCTCTGACTTTAAAACCTCTAACATGTGCTGTTCCTCTGATCCTGTCCATCCTGGTCACTCCCAGAGAGATCCTCAGCATCTTCATCTCTGATACAAACATCTCTCCTCATTTGTATGATGTGGTTTGTGTTTATTTGGATCTGATTGTTGGTCAACCCTTTGGGAGGAGCTAATGATATGAGGTTTTTGTCAGTTGGAAAGGGCGGTGCGACATCGTGGAGGAAGAGTGCTCATCCGCACCAATTTTTTATCGGTAGTTAAGGGTGTAGTTTGGGAAGGGTGAGATATCACCCAAGTTTGTTAAAGGATGTTTTCACTATGGTGTCGGGTAGTTTGTGTTTATGTGCAATCTGGGTCATTCTTGGGGGGAATGAATGGATGTATGTGTTGGCAAAAAGGGCGACGAAAAGTGAATGGTGGGGGGGGTACAGGGTCTGTCCCGGGGTGAGGCGAAGGCGGTGGTTTAAGCAGGAATAGTGATGAAGCAAAGGCGTCGGAGGTCAAGGGAAGGTAGTTGATGACGTGCAGAGAACGATGGGAGTGAGTGTGATGCCGGTTGGTTGCGGGAGTTGAGGACAGGTGGTTTAGAGTAAGTTAAAGATTGGCCATAGAAGACTAAATGATACACACACGGTGTGGGGTAAACATTTGAATCAGGTGGATGGGGTGGAACATGTTTTGCTGCGTTTTGAGAAGTATGGGGCTGAGAGGGAGGTTATAGTGGCAGTATTGAAGAGTGATGGGTTTTGAATTTTTCTTTGGGAGAGGTGCTTTTGTTTGATCGTCAGGGGAAGGGTTTCGGTGCTGTGATCACTTTCCTGCGGTGTACGGGGTTGGTAAGTAGGATATACTTTCATAGGAATCAGTAGGTGGCAGTAATCCACCATGTCTGGTGCTTTGTGCTTTTAAAAAGAAGAACAAGCAGACGTTTTTAGCAGCTGAGTTCGGTTTAGTTTCGTTGGGTTTTTTCTTGACTTAGTTGCTGTGGTTTGTTTTATTGTTTAGAAGAATATAGACTGAAAAACTACAAGACTGGTCACATGTTCTTTGTTCAGGTTTAAAAGAATCTACGTGACCCCGGGATTTTCATGACGGCTGTAAACTGTGACATCATTAGGTTTAATAAAAAAAAAGAAAAAAGAACATTTTCAAAATAAAAAATCAATTTGAGTCCGTTTTGATAAAGAAAGAGCTGAGCCGAAAAGCAAAGCTCCCGATTTACAAGTCGATCTACATTCCTACCCTCACCATGGTAACCAGGATCTACATTCCTACCCTCACCATGGTAACCAGGATCTATGTTCCTACCCTCACCATGGTAACCAGGATCTACATTCCTACCCTCACCATGGTAACCAGGATCTACATTCCTACCCTCACCATGGTAACCAGGATCTACATTCCTACCCTCACCATGGTAACCAGGATCTACGTTCCTACCCTCACCATGGTAACCATGATCTACGTTCGTACCCTCACCATGGTAACCAGGATCTACGTTCCTACCCTAACCATGGTAACCAGGATCTACGTTCCTACCCTCACCATAGTAACCAGGATCTACGTTCCTACCCTCACCATGGTAACCAGGATCTACGTTCCTACCCTCACCATGGTAACCATGATCTACGTTCGTACCCTCACCATGGTAACCAGGATCTACGTTCCTACCCTCACCACCGGCTCTCACTCAGAGATCGGGTGAGGAGCTCTTCCATCCGGGAGGAGCTCGGTGTTGAGGCGCTCCTCCTCCAGGTTCAGACGAGCCAGATGTGGTAGTTCGGGCATCTGGTCAGGATGTCCTCCAAGTGCCTCGCTGGTGAGGTGTTTCGGGCACGTCCCACCAGGAGGAGACCAAGGGGCAGAACCCGGACCTGCTGGAGAGACTATGTCTCACAGCTGGCTGGGAACGACTTGCCATCGTTCTGGGTGAGCTGGAGGATGCAGCCGGGGTGACAGAAGTCTGGGCTTCCCATCTGAGGCTGTTGCCCCCGCGACCCGGCCCCGGATAAGCTGAAGACAACGGGATGGAAAGATGTGCACAGTTTTCTTTCAGTTTTCTTTCCTCACGGCTTGTTTTTATTTCATTCCAGGTTTAGTTTACTCTCCTACTGAGAACCAGAACCTCCGAACTCTGCTGCTCACACAGGAAATAAATCCAGATTAAATTATTTAAATCTAATCCAGAGGTTTGAGGCTCTTTCTGTCATCCCTTTAAACACGGTGTTCTGGAACTATAATTAGGAAACACCTTCAGCGCCACCTGCTGATGCACTGTGTTGTTTTTCTCAGGAAGAAAAGTGAAGCTGAAAATAAGAGTGACCTTTAAAACTAAGAAAATGGATTTTTTATTTACTCTCCATTTAATATGAGTTAGACTGAATGTGTGACAGAGAACACACTCCTTCCTCCTTCCTGTTATCAACACAACTCCCATTTCCTCTGATTTTTCACGCCAGGAGGGCCTTGGATTTAATTTAAATGGTTTCATTTTGCTCTGAAGAAAAAAAAAGATGTAATATTTTATATCTATTTATAGACGTTATCATGTGAACGCTGAAACCTGAGGATCAACAATCCCTCTTTTCTTTCTTTATTCATAAACAAAAAGCAAAAAAACATCCATTTATGAACAAATTCAAAAGGTTATTTTTATCACAACTTTTTTTTCATAATTTTTTTATTCACCTTTTGGGTCTGAATAAATACTTTATTTATTCTGAGGAAAATGAAGTCGCTTAAAAAGTATAGCGCTTGTAGTCTTATAGAACAGGAGGTCAGAACAGGATCAGATGGATGGCATGCTTTGGTAACCTTTAGATTAGACCGATAGAATGATGATAGATTTTAAACAAGCGCTAAATGTTACATCAAGAGCATTAAATTTTAAATTTAGCGGCGCTAGGTTTAAAATCTAAGTGCTTAATGTAACATTTTGTTTGTTTTAACATCTAACATGTTTGTTTACGTGTGTGTATTGGCCCCGATGGCTTTCCATATCTGTGCACACTGTTTATTTTGACAGTATGTGCATCATAGAGACATCTTTGGCGCCGTCTAGTGAGGAAACATCATAATTGCAGGAAAATAAAACATTAACAAGGTTTATTTATTTAAATTTTTTCAAGTTCAGTGTGCAGGATTAAAACGTTTAACAGGCATGTGGCCCGCAGGCCGTAGTTTGCCCATGTTTGTCATAGAGTTTGATGGTAGAGATGATGCGAATGATGCGGTTCAGCTTCTGACATCCCTTTTCCTCCCACTGTCCCCCTTACACTCAACTGGACACAGTCGCTTGATGAAACATGTGCATGTATGTAAGTATGAGACAGACCTTGGAGGAGGCCAGTGATGTCCTCCTTCTCTGAACCTTCTTGTACACAGACTCCATATTCTTAGCTTGTTGTCCAACTGAAGACCCAGATACTTCTACGAGCTCACCACCTCCACTACTGCATCCTGGATGAGAATATGGAATGAGGTGGTGGGTCGAAAATCCAACTCCATGTCCTTGGTTTTGGAGATTACTCTGTTCATACCAGCTCTCTAACTTCTGAACTCTGTACCCCTCGTTTTCCCCTTTCCTTAAACATGCCACAATTACAGTATCATCTGAAAATGTCTGCGTGTGGCATGTGTTTGAGTTAAATTAGAAATGAGTGGTATAGAGGGTAAAAGATGGGCTGATACCACCATGCCCTGTGGTGCTCCAACACTACAGGTTAGTGTAGAGGACATCTGCCCACTAGAACACCATCACATCTGCATCACTCATTTGCATGATCCATATATGGAGTTCTAGAGGCGTGGTGGGGGCGGGATGGAGATCAAGTTGTTTACAGCTGAGATTTGTCTGTCGGTGGAATTTGGGATGCTTCATGTGAGAAGAGTCACAGTAGTTTGATGAATGAGAGGCGTAAGCGGCTCATTTAACTGTAGACAGATGTCGGTCTGACACATGGTCTGACTTGTGTACACATCTGTATCTAACAGCTGTTCAGTGAGACTCTCTGGAGGAATAACATGCACACGTAGAACGGTTGATGTCCTCTGAGATTAAGTATAAACATCTATATGAAGATATCAGATTTAAATTACATTAGAGTTACCTTTCTAATGAATCTCTGAGGATTCTAGCCAATCAAATATTATTTATTTATTTCTTAGTCAGCAGGGTTGGGCAACTGAACGATGTAGTCCTTCATGTTGGGAGATGTAGTCCTTCCTGCTGGGAGATGTAGTCCTTCATGTTGGGAGATGTAGTCCTTCCTGTTGGGAGATGTAGTCCTTCATGCTGGAAGGTGCAATTCTTCTTGTTTGGAGTTGTAGTACCTGCCATATGTCCAGGTCTTCCAAGGTTAAACCTGATCAAACTGGAATAAATTACCTGGTAACCCTAACACCAGGTGAACTTTTATATTGTTCCATCCCGGCTAGCTCCCCATTGGCTTGTTTTGCTGGTCATGGAGTTTACATAGATCCTTACTTTCTGAACCAGATCCACAGTGGGCTGGAGGAGTCGGTGCAATCCCTACAGAGCTGAGAAGGAGACGATCTGAAAGGAGGCCAGTGTCCCTACGGTTGTCATGGGAAACATCCGGTCGCTCCTCTCAGAGGTTGTTGGGCGTTGTTGAACCTGCCGTTCAAAGTAAGGCTGCGAGCGGCGTGGTAGCGAAGGATGACCGATGGATGACCGATGGAGACCACCGTTTCACTAAGACAGTGCCGGGCCAGCTACGCCACAATTTGCGAGTGGCTTGTAGATGCTTGGGCCAACATGTCTGCTGACGCTGTTGTTCGAGCTTTCGCAAAACCCGACATTATTTGGGAGGAGCCGCATGGACTCAAAATAAACTGACATGTTTAAGGAGACTTAGCGCTACGGTTCAATTCAGAAACAGAGGAGGGTTTTGATTGGTTGGTTTGATTGGTGCGCTTGTCTCATCCATGTGTTTCACACGCCCGCGCTTATTGATGATTGATTAATGATTAAACTTTGTAATCAATACTTAATTAAAGCACAACCAGCCTCGTTTTAACCCCTGCTCAATTTCAAAAACGCACACTCGTGTACTTGTGTTTGTTGTTGTTTTAAGGCGGACGTAGTAGAGAACACCATGAGAACGTTAAAGAGGGAAGTGTGGGTGTGGCTTGTCCGTAAAACCCGCCCCCTTTAATCCAGTGCGTCCTATTATGTGTTTAAATACAGTGACGTCACACAGAACTGAGACTGCGCGTTTAAGTACGGTGCGCCTTAGAGTTATATTATATTTTAAGGGGCACTTAAGACTCTAGGGCAGAGGTGTCCCTGCAGGTTTTCCATGGGTAAGGACCGAAAGTGTTACCATGGAGTCTCTAACTATCAAACATGGAGGATGAAATTATACATCTTTATTTTCTATTTAAAATAATTCTTCCAATGTTTTTAAACAATATTTGATCTTTTAAAACTTAAATAAACAAAAAACATTGATTAAAAACGGAAGTTATTTATTTGGTTCTAATTCAAGCTTTTATTCTGAAGGAATCAGTCCCTGTTTGTTCTGCGCATGTGCAGCTTGACCGTAAAAGAATCTGAAACTTTTGTTTAAAAGATGAAAGTCCGTTAAAAACGGGAAAAAACTCCAGAAAAGTTTTAATTTTCATTCATCGGCTTCTTTTCAACAAAAACTGTAAGTTTTTACAAACTTTAAAAACAGTTGTTTTTACTTTGTTTTGTTAAAATGTAACTAATTTTTAACAAAAACCCATTTTATCTTCTTTTAGTTTCAACTTAAATCTGAAAATGTGAATGAAATCTTTTAAATCTGAGATTTATTTTTGATTTTTCAGCATCTTTAACATGATTTTTTTTTTAAAAAATCAGGGTTTTTTTAAAGTAGTTAAAAGATTGAAAAAAAAAAACAAACACACTTTTAAAGTAAATAGTTTAATCAAATATTTTATTTTGTAATTTATCAAATTTGTTTATTTTATTCTGAAATGTTTAAATATTTAGTTTTACAAACACTTTTAACTCGTAAAAATAAATAAATAACAATAACTTTACTATTTAAATGTTTTTATTTATAAAAATGGAAAAAAAACAACATTTAAAACCCTTTAAAAAATATATGTAAATATTTGTGTTTTTAAAACATGACTTAATTTACAAACAAAAAAATCAGCTGAAAAATCAACTAATTTTATTGTAAAGTTTTCTAAAGTTTATAAAAATCTTCCTTTTTTTTTTTTTAAGTGATTTTGCATCATATTTGTTTAAAACAGATGAATTTTTTTTGTTTAATCTCTGCCAGTGACATTCCTACAGGCTGTGTGTGTGTGTGTGTGTGTGTGTGTGTGTGTGTGTCTGTGTGTGTGTGTGTGTGTGTGTGTGTGTGTGTGTGTGTGTGTGTGTGTTGGGGGGGATCATCCCAATCAGGACCATTTGTGCTTCTTCAGGAAAACTTTGTGTTGTTTTTAGTTGGAAAAACGTCTCCAGTTTTCCGGGACGTGCTTCCTGACGGGATGAGATGAAGGTCATCCTGAGCGAGGAGACACCTGGGAATCATTTTATCACACGGGTTCGGTTCAGTTTGATCGTAAAGAGAACGTGTGTGTCTTTTCTTTGAGCTTCGGTTGGATCTGCTCATTTCCTTTGTTTGCTTTCCTGTGCCGTGACGTGAAAACGGAGCAGGAAGCGGGATCAGGATCCATGTGAGCAGAAGAACAACGAGGTGTTTGTACTGCAGAAAGAAATAAAGTCTGAGCTGGTTTTTCTACTGGGGGAGGGTCCGCAGCTCCGGGTTCTCACAGTCAGACTTTCCATTTTCACCAGTTTGACCACAGGTCTAAAACTCGATGGGACGCATCGAGTCGGTTTTAAACCGAAAGGAATAAAATCTTGGATTCTTTCAGTGAGTCTTTGAGGTTTGAAGTTTGTTTAAAATCTGAATTTAATCCATAAAGTAACAGCAACGATGGATGAAGTGGTTGGGACGGTGGCTTTGAGTCCCAGGCGGGGGCGAGACTTGATACACCGGTCTTTCTGTGTAGAGTTTGCATGTTCTCCTTACCTATGTCTGGATTTTCTCTGGTTCCCTGCCAACCTCCAAAAAATGCCTGTCATGTTGATCGGGTGAGGAGCTCTGCCATCCGGGAGGAGCTCGGTGTCGAGCTGCTCCTCCTCCAGGTCGAGAGGAGCCAGATGGGGTGGTTTGGGCATCCTGAGCACCTCGCTGATGAGGTGTTTCGGGCACGTCCCACCAGGAGGAGACCAAGAGGCAGACCGTGGAGAGACTATGTCTCACAGCTGGACAGGGAACACCTCAGGATCCTCCTGGGTGAGATGGAGGATGCAGCCGGGGTGAGAGAAGCTTGGGCTTCCCGTCTGAGGCTGTTGCCCCGGCGACCCGGAACGGACGGTTGATTGGCCTTTATGAAACTGTGTAACAGACTGGTGACATGTTCGGGATGTATCCTGCCACTCACCTGAAATCCGTCAGAATTGGCTCCAGCGTCCTCCGTGCCCTTATAAGGGATAAGCGGTTCAGAAGACGAAACGAAACCCATGAACGCCAACCATTTATTATGGAATAACTTGTGACGTATTGGCAGAGTGCCAAAGGGTGCCAACCTATTCTTCTTTTAATCTTGGAATAAAATGTCTCAGATTTGAATTCTTATTTTTATAAACTTACAAACAGAAAGCATCTTTTGAGTACCGTAATTTCACGGCTATAAGACTCATATAAAAGTCTTAGATTTTCTTCAAAATGTGCGGTGCGCCTTGTGTGTGAGAAAAGGCGGACCTAAAAGAAAACGCGGTGCCCGCGAGGCGGACCTGAAAGAAAAGGCATGAGAACGTTAAAGAGTGAAGTGTGGGCGTGGATTGTGTATAAAAAGGTATGCGCTGTATAAACAACATGGCTGTTTTAACCCTGAAAATGGCAAAGAGACACGTTTATGACGCTCAGTTTAAGCTGAAGGCAATCAGCTACGTGGAGGAACATGGGAATCGAGCCGTGGAAGGGTGGAAGGCAGCCGGGCGAGTTACGCTACAGTTTGCCAATGGATTGTAGATGCTTGGACTAACGTGTCTGCTGGTACTGTTATCCGAGCTTTCTCAAAAGCTGGTATCCTTTCTGAGGAGCCGCACAGTACAGACAGTGACTTTGACAGCGAGGAGCGAAGTGGACCTGCTCTGAAACAGAGGATGAGGACTTTGATGGATTTGAATAAAGACTATTACCGGTAATGTGTTTGTTTAGTATCGTTACTACTTAAATAAAACACAACCAAACTCAGTTTTGCTCCCGATCTATTTTTTAATACACACATTTGCATGCTTGGGTGTGTGTTGTTGTAAGGCGGTGTGTAACTGAGACTGCGCCTTTTCGTACGGTGCGCCTAATGGTCGTGAAATTACGGTATGAAAGCCGTCAGTGTGGGTTCGGGTGACATGCCGAGGAGTTCTCATCCCAATCAGACTCTCTGACTCCCGATCTCAGACAGATTTATGAATCCTCTTCTGGTTTAATTTCACCAATAAAATCTCTGCTCCAAAACTCTCACTGGCTTCATCATCTGCTGTGATTTACTGCCCGTAATGCCAGCGGTGACACATCTGCACCCCAGCTGGGTCGCACTGCGTCTGCATGGCTTATCTAACCTGCTTTAAAACCTCCTTAAAGCTCCCATTTGATTCTCATTAGCAGAGCTTATGTCATACTTTTAAAATTCCTTCTAACTATATTTTGTTAAAGTGTTTCTAAGAAGATCGTTTTCTGTGAAACTCGAGCTGATCCGTCTGCAGAATGACTTTCAGTCGGAGGGAAATGACTGTTTTTTTTCCAGACGTTCTGCCATTCAGGCCGTGATCGCGTCCAGGTGTTCTCTGGTGTTTCTCTGTTTTAGTAAAAAAGTTCAGGAATGTTTTTCTGAAGCCGTATGTCTGTGACTTTAACTCTAAACCAATCAGATTCAAGTTTAAATCTTTCAGCTGAAGATGAATCCCCGTCTGTGTCAGAGAGATTCTGGAGGACGTCTGAGTCTAAACAAATTAAAAGTTTGTCAGAAGGGACAAAGATGTTTGTTTTTTGGAGGACAGATGGGACCAGTGAAGGTTCAGACGGCCCGATTAAGAGATGGACATAATCAGAACAACAAACTACCGTAATTTCACGACCATTAGGCGCACCGTACGAAAAGGCGCAGTCTCAGTTACACACCGCCTTACAACAACACACACCCAAACATGCAAATGTGTGTATTAAAAAATAGATCGGGAGCAAAACTGAGTTTGGTTGTGTTTTATTTAAGTAGTAACGATACTAAACAAACACATTACCGGTAATAGTCTTTATTCAAATCCATCAAAGTCCTCATCCTCTGTTTCAGAGCAGGTCCACTTCGCTCCTCGCTGTCAAAGTCACTGTCTGTACTGTGCGGCTCCTCAGAAAGGATACCAGCTTTTGAGAAAGCTCGGATAACAGTACCAGCAGACACGTTAGTCCAAGCATCTACAATCCATTGGCAAACTGTAGCGTAACTCGCCCGGCGCTGCCTTCCACCCTTCGGTCATCCATCGCTCCCACGCCGCTCACACTTCACTCTTTAACGTTCTCATGCCTTTTCTTTCAGGTCCGCCTCGCGGGCACCACGTTTTCTTTTAGGTCCACCTTTTCTCACACACAAGACGCACCGCACGAAAAGACGCACCGCTCATTTTGAAGAAAATCTAAGACTTTTATATGAGCCTTATAGCCGTGAAATTATGGTAATTGCCAATCAAACTACTGCATTTTCCACTATCGTTGTCATCATTCTGTCTCTAGAGACATTAAAGCCCACATATGGATTCTTATCTCCTTATGAACTGTGGCTGAATAAGCTGATGCGGGAGCTGCAGCTCCTACCACGCTTACTGCAACTGTGATGGACAGTATGAGTCATGGGGGGAGCAGTGGCAGACGTTTCTCAAGTCAGAAACACTTCCTGGAGAGAGAGTACCGTATGACACAGGACTGTGCCGCCATTGGACGAGACTCAGGATCTTTCTGGACAAGACTCTTCAGCCTGCAAGCAGCCAGGCAGGCTGAGAAGAGACAGGCTGTTCTCCTCGGCCTGCTTCATACCAATTTTGACAGTTGCATGCCACCTATAGGGGTCACTGAGTCGAGATCTGCTGCGAGATCCCTCTTGCAGGCAGCTTTGTACCACAGGTCGTCCAGTCGGCCGCGTTCATGTGGCGAGCTCCTCATAGAGGATGTCCTTTGGAACCCGGCCATCGTCCAACCTGCATACATGGCCTTGCCGGGGCAGGCGCCTCAGTGAGAGGATGGTGAACATACTGAATATGCTCGTCTGGGTCAGGACGTCCACGTTGGATACTCGATTTCTCCAGGTGATGCCGAGGAGACGTCCGAGGTGACGCAGGTGGATGGTGTTCAGTCTCCCTCTTAAAGGCTTTACAGTGTCCAAGCTTCACGGCCGTACAGAAGCGTGCTCACCACACACGCTCAGTAAACCTTCATACTTGTGTTGAGTCAGCATTGGGTCGCCCCATGCACACTTCGTTAGGCGGATCATGGCAGTCGTTGCTTTGTCCTGGTGTTAAGCTCAATCTCCACGGAGAGGTTGTTGGAGATTGTGGAGTCGAGATGAGTGAACTTGTCCACCATCTCCGAGGTGTGATTGTGGGAGTGGTGCTGACGTCCTGACAGATGATGTTGGTCTTCCCGAGGTTGATGGTGAGGCTGAACTCCGTGCGTGCCTCCACAAAGCGGGTGATGAGTTACTGAAGGTCGTTTTCAGTTTGAGCAGAGACAGTGTCGTCGTAGGCAAAAAGCCTCTACCGGATGAGGACCTTATGTACTTTGATCTTTACTCCTAGACGGGCATGGTTGAAGAGATTCCCAGCTTCGTGTGTGAAGGATGACACCATCTTCAGAATCACTGTACGACTTACATCTCGATATCAGGACATTAAAATAATCCAATTAGGGGGCGATAACTAGGATGCTGCATTGGTCCGTCGTGTCAAAGAAAGAACTCAGCCGAAAAGTTCTCGATTTACAAGTCGATCTACGTTCCTACCCTCACCATGGTAACCAGGATCTATGTTCCTACCCTCACCATGGTAACCAGGATCTATGTTCCTACCCTCACCATGGTAACCAGGATCTACGTTCCTACCCTCACCATGGTAACCAGGATCTACGTTCCTACCCTCACCATGGTAACCAGGATCTATGTTCCTACCCTCACCATGGTAACCAGGATCTACGTTCCTACCCTCACCATGGTAACCAGGATCTATGTTCCTACCCTCACCATGGTAACCAGGATCTACGTTCCTACCCTCACCATGGTAACCAGGATCTATGTTCCTACCCTCGCCATGGTAACCAGGATCTACGTTCCTACCCTCACCATGGTAACCAGGATCTACGTTCCTACCCTCACCATGGTAACCAGGATCTACGTTCCTACCCTCACCATGGTAACCAGGATCTATGTTCCTACCCTCGCCATGGTAACCAGGATCTACGTTCCTACCCTCACCATGGTAACCAGGATCTACGTTCCTACCCTCACCATGGTAACCAGGATCTACGTTCCTACCCTCACCATGGTAACCAGGATCTACGTTCCTACCCTCACCATGGTAACCAGGATCTACGTTCCTACCCTCACCATGGTAACCAGGATCTACGTTCCTACCCTCATCATGGTAACCAGGATCTACGTTCCTACCCTCACCGTGGTAACCAGGATCTACGTTCTTACCCCCACCATGGTATCCAGGATCTACGTTCCTACCCTCACCATGGTAACCAGGATCTACGTTCCTACCCTCACCATGGTAACCAGATCTACGTTCCTACCCTCACCATGGTAACCAGAATCTACGTTCCTACCCTCACCATGGTAACCAGGATCTACGTTCCTACCCTCACCATGGTAACCAGGATCTAAGTTCCTACCCTCACCATGGTAACCAGGATCTACGTTCCTACCCTCACCATGGTAACCAGGATCTGTGTTCCTACCCTCACCATGGTAACCAGGATCTAAGTTCCTACCCTCACCATGGTAACCAGGATCTACGTTCCTACCCTCACCATGGTAACCAGGATCTATGTTCCTACCCTCACCTATGGTCACCAGCTGTGGGTGGTGACCTAAAGAATTAGATCACGGGTACAAGCGGCCGAAATGAGCTTCCTCCGCAGGGTGGCTGGGCTCTTACTTAGAGATAGGGTGAGGAGCTCTGCCATCCGGGAGGAGCTCTGTGTCTTGCCGCTCCTCCTCTAGGTCGAGAGGAGCCAGATGGGGGGTTTCGGGCATCTGTTTAGGATACCCCCGCCCCGAGTGCCTTGCTGGTGAGGTGTTTCGGGCACGTCCCACCAGGAGGAGACCAAAAGCTAGACCTCGGACCCGCTGGAGAGACTATGTCTCACAGCTGGCTGGGGAACGACTCAGGATCCTTCCGGGTGAGCTGGAGGATGCAGCCAGGGAGAGAGAAGTCTGGGCTTCCCGTCTGAGGCTGTTACCCCAGCGATCCGCCCCTGGATAAGCGGATGACGACACAACAGAACGAAACAGTTCGGAGGTGCAGTAAACAACTCAAACCAGAGATCCTAAATATGTTAGATTGACATAAACAGTGAATATGGGGACAGTAGAAAATAAAACTGGTCCCTCGCTGCACTAATGTTTACCCATTCTAACGTGTCGTAAAGTCGTCACGGTAACACTAACATCTCAGGGAACCACCTTGACGTTTGTTGGTTCTTTTCCAGATCAGGTTAAAGGTTTCGAGACGTTTCCTCTCCCTCTGATATTTGGATAAGTGGAGTGTAGAAGGTTAACGGGGTGAGTGGGAATGTTGGGACCAGGCACCGCGTGGAACGTCCACAGGAATGTTTTCTGGTTACTCCTCCACTCGCTGTGGGATCCTGCACTCTGTCAGCTGTCATAAACACCCCCTCCTCTTGCTCTGAAGGATCTGATTATCTCTGATAGATGGAAAACATCTCATCATGGATTTTAATAAGTTTAAGAAACTCTAACAACGACCGCTTCAGTCTGGAGGGAACTTTTCTGCATAGATAATTATTAAATCCCAGTCTTGACTTTTTCAGATATTTACGCTTCATATCCCATAATGACCGGCATGTGGGTAAATGTTAGCGTTCTACAGTACTCTGGAGATCCTCGTGACTTCTAACCAGTTTACACACGTCTGTCACAAGAGTGTAAACCATTTAAATGATTCTAAAAAGCTTCTAAATGTTTTTTATTTTATGTGTAATTATCTGACCTGAAGTCAGACGACACGATTAGTAAAAAAAAAAATATCAGATTTACATTAAAATCTATACGAACGCCAACTTCTACACAGACTGAGTGATCCGTAAAGATGTGGGAGTGTGTGGACTTTGGTCACCACGGTGAGGGTAGGAACGTAGATCCTGGTTACCATGGTGAGGGTAGGAATGTAGATTCTGGTTACCATGGTGAGGGTAGGAACATAGATCCTGGTTACCATGATGAGGGTAGGAACGTAGATCCTGGTTACAATGGTGAGGGTAGTAACGTAGATCCTGGTTACCATGGTGAGGGTAGGAATGTAGATCCTGGTCACCACGGTGAGGGTAGGAACGTAGATCCTGGTTACCATGGTGAGGGTAGGAATGTAGATCCTGGTTACCATGGTGAGGGTAGGAACGTAGATCCTGGTTACCATGGTGAGGGTAGGAACATAGATCCTGGTTACCATGATGAGGGTAGGAACGTAGATCCTGGTTACCATGGTGAGGGTAGGAACGTAGATCCTGGTTACCATGGTGAGGGTAGGAACGTAGATTCTGGTTACCATGGTGAGGGTAGGAACGTAGATCCTGGTTACCATGGTGAGGGTAGGAACATAGATCCTGGTTACCATGATGAGGGTAGGAACTTAGATCCTGGTTACCATGGTGAGGGTAGGAACGTAGATTCTGGTTACCATGGTGAGGGTAGGAACGTAGATTCTGGTTACCATGGTGAGGGTAGGAACGTAGATCCTGGTTACCATGGTGAGGGTAGAAACGTAGATTCTGGTTACCATGGTGAGGGTAGGAACATAGATCCTGGTTACCATGGTGAGGGTAGGAACATAGATCCTGGTTACCATGGTGAGGGTAGGAACGTAGATTCTGGTTACCATGGTGAGGGTAGGAACGTAGATCGACTTGTAAATCCAGAGCTTTTCTTTTCGGCTCAGCTCTCTCTTTACCACGATGGGCGGATGCAGCGTCCTAGTTATTGCTGATGCCGCACCGATCCGCCTGTCGATCTCCCGCTCCATCCTCCCCCACTTGTTAACAAGACCCCGAGATACTTAAACTCCTCCACTTGGGGCAGGACCCTGTCCCTGACCCGCAGGGGGCGTTCAACCCTTTTCCGGGCGAGGACCATGGTCTCGGATTAGGAGGTGCTAATTCCCATCCCGGCCGCTTCACACTCGGCAGCAAATCGATCCAGCGATCTACTTGGGTGAAAGTAAAAAAGTAACTGATGTAAATTTGACTGTTTAAGAAAAAAGTAAAAGTATTCGACCATAAAAATAACATTCACACGTTATTTTTTGTGCTGTAGGGTGTTACCATGGCAACCAGGATAAATACTCTGTGTAATGTGGCTCAACTTTTTATTTAAAAGTAAACACATCAAACAACGATCTTCTGATTTTTAATTTGTTCTAGATTTAATGTTAGTTTTTTGAATGACAGCGGAAAATGTTTACTCTCGATTTTGATTGGTCCTCGTTTCATTACTTCTTCCTTGTCTTGGAGACCGCAGGCGATCGACTGCTCCCTCTACATCTTGCTTTTGGTGATGCAGCTTCAAGATGCGCCTTAAAAAAACAAAACAAAAAAAAAACTGTACACTTTTCAAATTTATGACCGAAATTTGTGTTCTGTAACAAAAACTACAGAACACACTTTTAACAAGTAGCGGAGTAAAAAGAACAGGTCTCAAATTTTACTTAAATAAAGTACAGATACACAGTTTATCATTACATTCCACCCACCGGATTTAAAGCAACGATGCCAACCCTCAGCTATTGCTCTTGTTTTGGCTTAAATATACAGTATATGCTCTGATGCCTTGCCAAACGAAGTGCCCTCCTACCTCTTTGGAAGCTTTAAGCTGCACAAAATATTGCTATTGGTGACGGGCATAAAACTGGTACCTGGCAGCACGCGCATGGAAGCAAAGTAGAAGAAGCTCTGTTTAAATTTGCTGGGATGTGTGAATGGTTCACTCACAGTAGACTATAGTCTAATTCTATTTAGAACCTTCTAGAATCACACAATGTGGATGGAGGTTCTATTTAGAACCTTCTAGAATCACACAGTGTGGATGGAGGTTCTATTTAGAACCTTCTAGAATCACACAGTGTGGATGGAGGTTCTATTTAGAACCTTGTAGAATCACACAGTGTGGATGGAGGTTCTATTAGAACCTTCTAGAATCACACAGTGTGGATGGAGGTTCTATTAGAACCTTCTAGAATCACACAGTGTGGATGGAGGTTCTATTAGAACCTTCTAGAATCACACAGTGTGGATGGAGGTTCTATTTAGAACCCTCTAGAATCACAGTGTTCGTTCAGCTTGTGTTACGTTACACGTGTGTTACGAATGGAACATTAAGAAGATCAGACGTTCCGTTAATTGAACTCATCATCTTTGTTTTTTGGGGAATTCGGTCGTCGTTACCGTATTTTCACGACCATAGGGCGCACCGTGTTAAAAGGCGCAATCCAAATTTTGCGTGCTCTGTATTTAACACACACATAAGGCGCACCTGATGATAGGACGCGGGTTTTATACACATATCCTCTAGTAGAAAAAGTTTCAACAAACTTTGAAACTTTTGAGGACAGTGAGGTGAAGATTCTAAGTAGAGAGAAAAGATGGTTTGAAAGAGGGGTGAAGGAAGCCATCTTTGTGATGAAAGAAAATCCCTCACTGAATCAGAGTGGAGGCATTAGATACATTCTGCCCGGTATTTACAGCAGCCTTTTGAAGCCATGGACTAAAGATGACACCTCGTGACCCAGTTTCACTCCTCTCGTTAGCAGGAATTTCTATTCACTAGGCTTTTAGCATTTTTATAATAGGGTTCGTTTACTGGTCTGTGGTTACAATAGGAGCCATTCACGGCCATCATAGGTAACACAGGCTCATTGGTCGAGCCCTTCTTACTATTTTTTACCTTTTACTCAGGTTAGTATAAATAGATCCAGTTTTCAGTCCATTTCATTCAGATTGAAAATGATTTCCGGATGGAAGTCGAAACGTCTCAAGAACTGTCCAGAAGACTTTTTTGAAACTTTTTCTACTATAGATCACTCCTGGATGAATGAGGGACTACACGGATTTGTTACATACCCTCTACTACGTGCGTTCGCCTTACAACAACACACACACACATACAAGTTTGTGTATTTAAAAATAGATCAGGAGTAAAACTGAGTTTGGTTGGTTTTATTTAAATATTAGTTACAGTCGTCATAAAGTCATTTATTAAATCCATCAAAGTCCTCATCCTCTGTTTCTGAATCTAACAGCTGCTCTAAATCCAACCTCGCAGGTTCACTTTCCTCGCTGTCAGAGTCACTTTCTGAACCGTGCAGCTCCTCGGAAATGATGCCCGCTTTTGGGAAAGCTCGGACAACAGTGCCAGCAGACACGTTAGCCCGAGCATCTACAATCCACTGGCAAACTGTGGCGTAACTCGCCCGGCGCAGCTGATTGCCATCAGTTTAAACTGAGCTTCATAAGCGTGTCTCTTTTCCATTTTCAATGTTCTGCATAAAACACACACCTGTTCTTTTAGACATAATCCACACACACACTTCACCCTTTAACATTCTCATGTTTTCAACTGCGTCCGCCTGATGGTTCTCTAATACGTCCACCAATCACAAATCAGAGAGGCCGCACCGCTCATTTTGAAGAAAATTTGAGACTTTTAGGTGCGCCTTATGGCCGTGAAATTACGGTACTCTGAAAGGAAACGAGTAGAACTCTCTTCTTTTGAGGACCAGCTGTCCAAACATCGTCTCGGTCCCAGAGTGTGTGACCAATAGTTTTCCATCCGGGCAGGAAATATCTGTGAAGGAGATCTGCATACTTTCAAACCCAGCGGGCTTTAAAAAGCAGACCCGTCTGGATCCCCTACTCACTACCTAATTACCCTGCTAATGCCTGTTTCTGCCCACTGGGTGTGACACGGTGACCTCACTCAGGGAGGAATTAAACGCCCCCCCTCATCAGCCATGGATGTCTGAACAAGGAGAGTCTGTCGGTTTTCTGTCTGAGGTGATAAGCGTGGAGCGAGTCATGAGCAGACATGTGATAAGTGTTTGTGTTGGCCGGTCACGAGGATAGCGTCCACATTTGTGATGGAAAGTTTAAACAGTATGCTCAACCAGCCTGCAGGGGTTCTGGGAGAATAGGACCCCCTGTCTGTGGGCCGCCATGCCGTCCTGGACATGAGTTTCTTTGTTTCAGTGGCCATAGTTTGCAGAAGTTCTTCTGGAAGAAGAATGAGATCTTTATGAGCAGTAACTCGATTCCAGTTTTTTTATTTGTTTTCAGTCTAAATAACTTGTTTTACTCATAAAATAAAGTATTGTTTTTATTTGTTTAGGAAATCAGAGTTTTTTTATGTCAAACCTTCTTTTTTTATCCAGTTCTTCTATTTGTTTTTCCTCACATTGACCCAGATCGTGTTTGAAGGTACTGATAGGAGCGGAGTGACGTCTGAGATAATAAATTAGATCCAGACAGTTGAACTCATTTTTGTTTGAGACTAAAATAAAGAAAGAAGTTTTGGCTAGATGTCCGAATCACCCCATCTGGCTCCTCTCGACCTGGAGGAGGAGCGGCTCGACACCGAGCTCCTCCCGAATGGCAGAGCTCCTCACCCAATTTCTGAGTGAGAGCCCAGCCACCCTGCAGAGGAAGCTCGTGTCGGCCGCTTGTATCTGCGATCTCATTCTTTCGGTCACAACCCTCAACTGGTTACCATGGTGAGGGTAGGAACGTAGATCCTGGTTACCATGGTGAGGGTAGGAACGTAGATCCTGGTTACCACGGTGAGGGTAGGAACGTAGATCCTGGTTACCATGGTGAGGGTAGGAACGTAGATCCTGGTTACCATGGTGAGGGTAGGAACGTAGATCCTGGTTACCATGGTGAGGGTAGGAACGTAGATCCTGGTTACCACGGTGAGGGTAGGAACGTAGATCCTGGTTACCATGGTGAGGGTAGGAACGTAGATCCTGGTTACCATGGTGAGGGTAGGAACGTAGATCCTGGTTACCATGGTGAGGGTAGGAACGTAGATCCTGGTTACCATGGTGAGGGTAGGAACGTAGATCCTGGTTACCATGGTGAGGGTAGGAACGTAGATCCTGGTTACCATGGTGAGGGTAGGAATGTAGATCCTGGTTACAATGGTGAGGGTAGGAACGTAGATCCTGGTTACCATGGTGAGAGTAGGAACGTAGATTGACTTTTAAATCCAGAGCTTTGCTTTTCGGCTCAGCTCTTTCTTCACCAGGACGGATCGATGCAAAATACCTTCATTTTGAGGATTTCTATTTTTTTGGAGCCACATTTTACTGACATAATAATAAATGTAAGCAGAGCCAAGAGAAGTTTAAAACTGTAAGAATGTTTTCTTTGTGTTTATCAGTTCCAGGATGTTCTTGGTACCAAAGTGCAGTTTGATTGTCAGTAAAAACAAACCATCTGCTTCTGCGTCCTTAATGGATTTCATTTGTTTCTACTTGTAAAAGTTATTTTTGTCTTTCAGATTTACGGAGCTGAAGATGATGTCTGACGCCAGTGAGATGTTGGCTGCAGCCTTGGAGCAAATGGATGGGATCATAGCAGGTAACATCTGGATTTTATACCAGTAAATCTATTCGTGAGTAGCCGGATCCGTCTCCCTCAGTCATCAGAGAAAGTTTCCATTGTCCCTGCAGCTACAGAATGTAACGATCACTCCTTCTCTGTGACTCTAAAAAACACGGAGCTGCGCAGACTTCTCTTTTTTTTGTTACCACTTTTTCCACTGATGTGTGTAATTATATCCCTGACCTTTCCGAGGAAGATGATCACATGAGAGCCGCCCGTCCCCCTTCGTTTCCTGGGAAACCGCAGCCATCATCTCCCTCTGCTACTGTAGCAGAGCCAGTTATTTACTTAGCATGCTAACGTGTGACATCTTCATTACGCCTGACATTTGGAAGCCATGACAGAGAAACTATGCAGAGAAAAACATCATCTGATTTTAATTTCTTTGTTTTTGTAAGAAACAGAATGAAAGACGGGATAAAGAGGATGAAGTCAGACGACCTCCGAGTACATCTAGAACATTAAGAACCAGTGAACTGTCCTTAGTAACGAGTAAAGCATCCTTAGCAACGAGTAAAGTGTCCTTAGCAACGAGTAAAGCGTCCTTAGCAACGAGTAAAGTGTCCTTAGCAACGAGTAAAGTGTCCTTAGCAACGAGTAAAGCATCCTTAGCAACGAGTAAAGCCTCCTTAGCAACGAGTAAAGCCTCCTTAGCAACGAGTAAAGTGTCCTTAGCAACGAGTAAATCGTCCTTAGCAACGAGTAAAGTGTCCTTAGCAACGAGTAAAGTGTCCTTAGCAACGAGTAAAGTGTCCTTAGCAACGAGTAAAGCGTCCTTAGCAACGAGTAAAGCGTCCTTAGCAACGAGTAAAGTGTCCTTAGCAACGAGTAAAGCGTCCTTAGCAACGAGTAAAGCCTCCTTAGCAACGAGTAAAGCCTCCTTAGCAACGAGTAAAGCCTCCTTAGTAACGAGTAAAGCATCCTTAGTAACGAGTAAAGCGTCCTTAGTAACGAGTAAAGCATCCTTAGTAACGAGTAAAGCGTCCTTAGCAACGAGTAAAGCGTCCTTAGTAACGAGTAAAGCGTCCTTAGCAACGAGCAAAGCGTCCTTAGCAACGAGCAAAGCGTCCTTAGTAACGAGTAAAGCGTCCTTAGCAACGAGCAAAGCGTCCTTAGCAACGAGTAAATCGTCCTTAGTAACGAATAAATTGTCCTTAAGAACGAGTAAAGCATCCTTAGCAACGAGTAAAGCCTCCTTAGTAACGAGTAAAGCGTCCTTAGTAACGAGTAAAGCATCCTTAGTAACGAGTAAAGCGTCCTTAGTAACGAGTAAAGCCTCCTTAGCAACGAGTAAAGCGTCCTTAGCAATGAGTAAAGCCTCCTTAGCAACGAGTAAAGCGTCCTTAGCAACGAGTAAAGCATCCTTAGTAACGAATAAAGCGTCCTTAGCAACGAGTAAAGCGTCCTTAGCAACGAGTAAAGCATCCTTAGTAACGAGTAAAGCATCCTTAGCAACGAGTAAAGCATCCTTAGCAACGAGTAAAGCATCCTTAGCAACGAGTAAAGCATCCTTAGTAACGAGTAAAGCGTCCTTAGCAACGAGTAAAGCGTCCTTAGCAACGAGTAAAGCGTCTTTAGCAACGAGTAAAGCGTCCTTAGCAACGAGTAAAGCGTCCTTAGCAACGAGTAAAGCGTCCTTAGTAACGAGTAAAGCGTCCTTAGCAACGAGTAAAGCGTCTTTAGCAACGAGTAAAGCGTCCTTAGCAACGAGTAAAGCGTCTTTAGCAACGAGTAAAGCCTCCTTAGCAACGAGTAAAGCATCCTTAGCAACGAGTAAAGCGTCTTTAGCAACGAGTAAAGCGTCCTTAGCAACGAGTAAAGCGTCTTTGGCAACGAGTAAAGCGTCCTTAGCAACGAGTAAAGCGTCCTTAGCAACGAGTAAAGCGTCCTTAGCAACGAGTAAAGCGTCTTTAGCAACGAGTAAAGCATCCTTAGCAACGAGTAAAGCGTCTTTAGCAACGAGTAAAGCGTCCTTAGCAACGAGTAAAGCGTCCTTAGCAACGAGTAAAGCGTCTTTAGCAACGAGTAAAGCATCCTTAGCAACGAGTAAAGCGTCTTTAGCAACGAGTAAAGCGTCCTTAGCAACGAGTAAAGCGTCTTTAGCAACGAGTAAAGCGTCTTTAGCAACGAGTAAAGCGTCCTTAGCAACGAGTAAAGCATCCTTAGCAACGAGTAAAGCGTCTTTAGCAACGAGTAAAGCGTCCTTAGCAACGAGTAAAGCGTCTTTAGCAACGAGTAAAGCGTCCTTAGCAACGAGTAAAGCGTCCTTAGTAACGAGTAAAGCATCCTTAGCAACGAGTAAAGCGTCTTTAGCAACGAGTAAAGCGTCCTTAGCAACGAGTAAAGCGTCCTTAGTAACGAGTAAAGCATCCTTAGCAACGAGTAAAGCGTCCTTAGCAACGAGTAAAGCATCCTTAGCAACGAGTAAAGCGTCTTTAGCAACGAGTAAAGCGTCCTTAGCAACGAGTAAAGCGTCCTTAGCAACGAGTAAAGCGTCTTTAGCAACGAGTAAAGCATCCTTAGCAACGAGTAAAGCATCCTTAGTAACGAGTAAAGCCTCCTTAGCAACGAGTAAAGCATCCTTAGCAACGAGTAAAGCATCCTTAGTAACGAGTAAAGCGTCCTTAGCAACGAGTAAAGCGTCCTTAGCAACGAGTAAAGCGTCTTTAGCAACGAGTAAAGCATCCTTAGCAACGAGTAAAGCGTCCTTAGCAACGAGTAAAGCGTCCTTAGCAACGAGTAAAGCGTCCTTAGCAACGAGTAAAGCGTCCTTAGCAACGAGTAAAGCGTCCTTAGCAACGAGTAAAGCGTCTTTAGCAACGAGTAAAGCATCCTTAGCAACGAGTAAAGCGTCCTTAGCAACGAGTAAAGCGTCTTTAGCAACGAGTAAAGCGTCCTTAGCAACGAGTAAAGCGTCCTTAGCAACGAGTAAAGCGTCCTTAGCAACGAGTAAAGCGTCCTTAGCAACGAGTAAAGCGTCCTTAGCAACGAGTAAAGCGTCCTTAGCAACGAGTAAAGCGTCTTTAGCAACGAGTAAAGCGTCTTTAGCAACGAGTAAAGCATCCTTAGCAACGAGTAAAGCGTCCTTAGCAACGAGTAAAGCGTCCTTAGCAACGAGTAAAGCGTCCTTAGCAACGAGTAAAGCGTCCTTAGCAACGAGTAAAGCGTCCTTAGCAACGAGTAAAGCGTCTTTAGCAACGAGTAAAGCGTCCTTAGCAACGAGTAAAGCGTCCTTAGCAACGAGTAAAGCGTCCTTAGTAACGAGTAAAGCGTCCTTAGTAACGAGTAAAGCCTCCTTAGCAACGAGTAAAGCATCCTTAGCAACGAGTAAATCGTCCTTAAGAACGAGTAAAGCATTTTTAGTAACGAGTAAAGCATTTTTAGGATCCGGTAACGGTTTTCATCCTGGTAGCTGATCACTGATTGGTCCGTTTCCTCCATCCAGGCTCCAAAGCCATTGACTACTCCAACGGGCTGTTTGACTGTCAGTCCCCCACCTCGCCGTTCCTGGGGGGCCTCCGCGTGCTGCATCTCCTGGAGGACCTTCGAGCCGCCCTGGAACTCATGGACACTGAGGAGAGGAACAATCTGAGGTGCCAGATTCCTGATTCCACCGCGGAGGGTCTGGCCGACTGGCTCCACGGACAGATGGTAAAACATGTCCGTCCATACTCAGACTGTATGAACGAACGGATGGATGACGAGCTCTTGTTTTTCTTTAAGAACAACACGCAGACCTCTGACGGCGTCTACCAGGAGCGTCTGTCCCGGCTGGAGAGTGATAAGGAGTGCCTCATCCTTCAGGTTTGATGGAAACCTGCTTTTTACTGTTTGAATAAAACAGAGCTTCAATCACATCAAACACACTCTGAAGCTCCAATCAGAATACAGACACCTTTAAATCGACTGACCGTTACAATAGTAAGGGGCGGTGCCCGAACCAATAGGGAATGGTTTGGGCATCTGGTCAGGATGTCCCCAAGCGCCTCGTGTTTCGGGCACGTCCTACCGGGAGGAGACCCTGGACCTGCTGGAGAGACTATGTCTCACAGCTCTCTGGGGAACGACTCGGGATCCTTCCAGGTGAGCTGGAGGATGCAGCCAGGGTGAGAGAAGCCTGGGTTCACGTCTGAGGCTGTTGCCCAGCAACCCGGCCCCGGATAAGCGGAAGACGACGGGACGGAACAATAGTAAGATAATGGTCACCACCAAACATCTAGATATGAACAGAAGGCCCGGTCACACCGTCCGAAACTTGAGGTCCAGCGTGAGGTGTTTCTTGATCGTTGGTGAAGAGGCGCTAAATTTTGACGACGCTCATCACTGCGCCCAAAATGGAAAACAAAAATCTAAAACACGGGTATCGGTTTACCGCTCCACCTTGATAACAGCGCCAAACCAGAGTTCATTGTTTCGCTGCCATTGAAAAGCTGCTTCATCGCCCAACATCGTTCCAACAACGCCGTGTCTGCTCGTAAAATTCTTAGAACCTCCTCAACCAAAGGTTGTGCAACATTAAGTCGCTGCCAGTGTAACACCAGTGAAGTGGTGGGGGTCCAGCTTTGGCCTAGCAGACCCAAGCGTCCACAAACTTGTGTCTAGCGGTGCCAAAGTTTAACTGGGCGTTGGTTGAGCAGCAGATTGACCGCTTCTCACAGCTCGCAATATTTTGTGCAGCTCTAAACTTTAGGAGCGGTAGGAGCGCCCCTCCAACCATCATCAGCGGAATCATCAGCGGTGGCCGAGCATGTGCGGCGTCGCTTTAACAACAGCCAAGTTTTGCTAGACAGGGATGAATGGTTGGGAGTGGTGACCATTTTTTTCACCTCTACACCTCTACGCTTCTGCAAAATTCAGGCGGAGAAGTGATGCAAACACGTATCGCAGATCTTTGTCTTTTATTCAGATCAAAGACACTTTTTTTTCCTTCAGTGAACTTCAAACTTCTGATCAAACAGAAATCGTTGTTTTATTTAGAAACATGTCCGGTTGTTTGTTTCCGTCCTGCAGGTGAGTGTTCTAACAGACCAGGTGGAGGTCCAAGGAGAGAAGATCCGGGATTTGGACAACAGTCTTGAGCTTCACCGGGAGAAGCTGAACGCAGCTGAGGAGCTTCTTCAGCAGGTCAGACCTCGGACTATCCCGTACTAGAGGAGGTGTGACACCACCCAGTGTTCAACTCCATATGAAGCCAATTCTAAGAACATGACATGTTATCCTTCAATTATACAGCGGGTAGGGCGTGCCATGTTCTCTTCATGTACAGTCAATGACCCACTCAGCCTGAGTGTTCTGCTCTACAGGAGCTGCTGAACCGGACCACCCTGGAAACCCAGAAACAGGAGCTGATGAACGAAGTTTCCAGCCTAAAATTGAAGATCAGCGCTTTGGAGAAAGATCACAAAGGCAGCGAGGTACAGTACGACCACGTCAGGCTTCATCCTGGTGGAAACACAGACGTTATTTTACTGAGAAAAAAGTCTGATTCTGACCATCGAATCAATCTTTATTTGTAAATGTTTCTTCTTCTCCTGCTCTTTTCTACCTGCGTTGGTTCTCAAAGTCGTTCACACACACGTTCATACCTGATGGTGGAAGCTGAAACCACCATCAGGACACATTGGGGGTTCAGTGTCTTGCTCAAGCTCACCTCAGCACGAACTCCTGACCGGTAACCCTCTGGTTACAGGGCGGTCACCCCACTCACTGATCCATCCTTCCCCCTAGTCTAAGCAAACTTGATCTCCATCCCGCCCCAACCACGTCTCTAAATTCTAGGATTCCATATAAGGATCATGCGAATGACGAGTGCTACATGACACTAACCTGACTAGTTTGGTTAAAATGTTCTTCAGGCTTTTTGGGTAACACCTTGTGAACTCCAGACGGGGCAACCCTCTGGTTATAGGATGCTAGTCCTACCCACGGAGCCATTCTTCCCCTTTCTTCAACACCTAGTTAAAAAAGTTACTAAACGAGCCTTCACATCTATTTAAAACATTCTTGAAGATAAATCCAAGTCATTAAAGACCCCGTCTTGAGCTTCGATGGGGCGACGTTTCTAATCTCATGGCATCTAAAAATAAACATGATGCTTTAAAATCAGAAAAAACTTCTCTTCAGTTTGATTTTGAGTTTGTCAGAGTCTAACCTGGCTGATTCAAGGTGAGAGGCGGGGCACACCCTGAACAGCTTGCCAGTCTATTGCGGGGCCACACACACAGGCAACCATTCACACACACACACACACTCATTCCTGGAGTTAATTTTTTAGCTGGTATTTTACCCAACACATGTTTTCAGAGCAAACCAGAGAAAACTCACAGGTATATGGGAGGAACATGCAAACTCCACACAGAAAGACCAGTGTTTCAAACCTCATCCCCACCCAGGACTTGAACCCACAACCTTCTTGCTGTGAAGCCATCGTGTCACCGCGAAATGAATTTTATTGTTATGTAAAACTCGGAAAAAACAAGATCATGGATACAAGTGGCCCAAATGATCTTCCTCTGCAGGGTGGCTGGTCTTTCACTCAGAGATGGAGGGAGGAGCTCTGCCATCTGGGAGGAGCCGTTGTCCCTCCAGGTTGAGAGAAGCCGGATAAGGTGATTTGGGCATCTGGTTTGGATGCCTCCCGAAAAGGCTCGCTGGTTAGATGTTCCGTCCCACAGCGAGGAGATCAAGAGACAGACTCCGGACCCGCTGGAGAGACTAGGTCTCACAGCTGTTTGTATCCAGGACCGGGTTGCTCCTATCACAGACTGGCTCTGGGACAAAAATGAAGGAAACAGAGACAAAGTATGGACCAAATCAAACTAAGTTTATTATAAAATAAAGACACAATCATTCCTTTCTGTCGTCTTTCATTTATTTGGGACCAGGTCTGACCAGCCTCAGATGGGAAGCCCAGGCACAATCATCATAAATATAAATTCAACATTGAAGAAACTGATGAACCAAAATCCCAACTGACCAGCAGGTGGCTCCGCCCCTGCCATGCAAAGACGGACCGGGTTACTCCGGCGACCCGGTCCTGGATGAGCGTAAGATGACGGACGTGAATAGAAGTTATAATTTGTTCTGAAGCTTTCTTTTGTCTGTGATTTGAACAGAACATTCCCTTTTAAAGCCCTCCTGATCCATGTGATGCTAGCTGAACTTATCCTGATGTTTTCAAAACAAAGGATGAGCAGCTGTTTCCTGCCTGGACGCCCCCCGGCCCGTCCCACCCCGTCCCACCCTGACCCCAGCCCTGCTCTCAGCACCTGAAACACAACCTGTTCCAGACTAAAAATGGAGAATAAAAACAGAATGTGGATTCCATCCGGTCTGATGGAGGCAGACCGGATGCAGACCCCGCTGGGGTCACGCAGCGGGCAGGAAGTTCTCACGCTTCTAAATAAAGACTGGGTTTTTTCTCTGTAGTGACTGGTTTGGTCTGAATTAGTAAAAAAAAAGATTAAAACAATGCCTGCTGTTCCAAAGATCCTCTCAGTAGAAGGTCATTGGTTCTTCATCCTCTTAACAAGGCTCTGGGTTCTGATGAGTCACCTTTTTCTACATTTTTTCTGAGTATTTCTTACTGTAACTCCCACACCCGTCATTTTGACACCTCTATTAAATACATTTTAACTTTTCTCCGCGCCTGACCGGAGCTCCGTTCCGTTCCGTCATCTTTCGCTTGTTCCGGGGTCGGGTCGCGGGGGCAACAGCCTCAAACGGGCAGCCCAGGCTTCTCTCACCCCGGCTGCATCCTCCAGCTCACCTGGAAGGATCCAAAGTCGTTCCCCAGCCAGCTGTGAGACATAGTCTCTCCAGCGGGTCCGGGGTCTGCCTCTTCGTCTCCTTCTGGTGGGACGTGCCCGAAACACCTCGCCCGTGAGGCGCTCAGGGGAACAACCCCATCTGGCTCCTCTAGACCTGGAGGAGGAGCGGCTCGACACAGAGCTCCTCCCGGATGGCAGAGCTCCTCACCCGATCTCTGAGTGAGAGCCCAGCCACCCTGCAGAGGAAGCTCATTTAGGCCGCTTGTACCCGCAATCTCATTCTTTCGGTCACCACCCACAGCTGGTTACCATGGTGAGGGTAGGAACATAGATCCTGGTTACCATGGTGAGGGTAGGAACGTAGATCCTGGTTACCATGGTGAGGGTAGGAACATAGATCCTGGTTACCATGGTGAGGGTAGGAACGTAGATCCTGGTTACCATGGTGAGGGTAGGAATGTAGATCCTGGTTACCATGGTGAGGGTAGGAACGTAGATCCTGGTTACCATGGTGAGGGTAGGAACATAGATCCTGGTTACCATGGTGAGGGTAGGAACGTAGATCCTGGTTACCATGGTGAGGGTAGGAATGTAGATCCTGGTTACCATGGTGAGGGTAGGAACATAGATCCTGGTTACCATGGTGAGGGTAGGAACGTAGATCCTGGTTACCATGGTGAGGGTAGGAACGTAGATCCTGGTTACCATGGTGAGGGTAGGAACGTAGATCCTGGTTACCATGGTGAGGGTAGAAACGTAGATCGACTTGTAAATCGAGAGCTTTGCTTTTCGGCTCAGCTCTCTCTTTACCACGACGGACCGATACAGCATCCTAGTTATTGCTGATGCCGCACCGATCCGTCTGTCGATCTCTCGCTCCATCCTTCCCCCACTCGTGAACAAGACCCTGAGATACTTAAACTCCTTCACTTGGGGCAGGACCCTGTCCCTGACCCGCTGGGGGCATTCCACCCTTTTCCGGGCGAGGACGTAGTGGCGCCATTCAGGTAAAATCAAGGTGAACAAAAATGTATTTAAGAAGACGTTTGTCGGTCACTTCCGTGTGTGACGTCATCACCATGACGCTAATCCTCAAATAGACAGCCGTGGGAGTTCTAGTAGCTCTAAAATTCTGGTCGTCCTCGTGTTAACAGGCTAATAGAAAGTGAGAAGATGTTTGATGAATGGAGGAGAAGTGTGCTGGTTTCCATGGAGATGTGTTTTTGTGCGAACTACAGAAGAAGCATGAAACTGATGAACAATAGAATGACGTTATTGGAAAGAGGAGTCGAAGCTAGACTCAGGTTAGAAGAGAAAATTCTACAGATGCAGGATGGCTACTCGTGATGGCAGCAGATCCGTGTAGCTTTAAGAGATA